>CM055266.1:78518745-79118745 GCA_029237695.1 Conchocele bisecta
AAATTTTGTAAAATATTGATTTTATTACGAAAAATGTATTTTTCCATGGGAATTTAACATGGGGGAAAAGGAGATGGAGGAGACGGAAGGGAGAGGAGTCAAACCAATTTTTTTTTTTGGAAATTGACTCCCAAATCTGGCTAGATAGCTTGGAAATGATCTAACTAAGTAACACAAGTTGAATTTTGAAAAATCGATCCAATAATTCAGAAATTTCAAAAATTTCCCCCATATATATCTGTGAAGATGTCAATGAGGATTTAACATGGGGAAATTGTTTTTTTCGCAATAAAATCAATATTTGACCAAATTTCACGAAATAAAAAGAAGGCTCATTCTTAAATTTTGCTTTAAAGTTTTTGTTGTCTTCACATTGCGATTAAGATGTAAATCTCAAGACTTGAGATGTATCTATTAGGCAGTATATGTTAGTTTTGTGTACTAAATCAGTTGCCAAACATGTGTTTGTGTTTGAACAAATCGGAAAATTGTAATACTGAGCAGTTCAGGGCCTTTAATTTAATATCATCGAACAAAATATTGTTTTTGAATTGTTCATACAGCCGAAAAATTTGGGCAGCTTTCGTGAAACAGACAGTAATCGCCTATGTACACCATCGCCAGCGCTAATATTGCCAATAAAATTACGTCAATGGTTTCATTTCAAAATACATTGACATTGTGCTTGAAATCAAGCAGCTTGATTGGATGGGCCTGAGCTGTGCCACAGCTCAGGCTCATCCAATCAAAATGCTTGATTGCGAGTTGAAATTGCCAAGGTCAGAAACGCTGACAATTGGAAAGATTAACGCCGACGGTTGTATATAGGTATCATAAAATGAAAACTACTTGGATAATCAAGCATCTTGATTGCATGAGCCTGAGCTGAGCTACAGCTGAGGCTCAGTCAATCAAAATAGTTGTTTAGGAGTTGGAATTGCCAAGTTCAGAAACGCAGAAACTTCTGGGCAAGATTACCGCAGGCGGTTGTGTATACGTATCATAAAATCTGAGATTAAACGGTAAATAAAAACCAGCTTGTTCTACAATGCCTCTTTTCACACGAGATATGTAATTATTAAACTGATGTCTACATACCTTTTGTTTCAGATGACAGTAATTTAATATCTGCGATAATTATAAGCATTGTAAAAAATAGGGCAGCTCTGGGGAGGTGTGATTGTATATTTGATATAACTTCAATTCATTCCTGAAATAATCCACATTATATGTGGCTGTGACTGGAGAAATGGGGCTTATGAGTTTTGCGATCAGTGTAGATCCAGATCAGCCTGTGCATCCGCACAGTCTGATCAGGATCTACAATGTTCGCCATTCCATCAATGAAACATCCGTCCTGATTCTAACAAGCAATATAAATCATTTATAGGCTACATGAGTGTGGTAGCTGATCAGGAGTTCAGTTAGCCTGTTCTCAAATCCCATAAGCCCCATTGTTCCAGTCACAGACATTGGTGGAATGGCGGACATTGTAGATCCTGATCAGACTGTGCGGATGCAAAGGCTGATCTGGATCTACACTGGTCGCAAAACTCATAAGCTCCATTTCTCCAGTCACAGCCACATATGAGACACGTTATATGATTTTGTACGTTCGCACATCTGCGTAATTTCATTAAATACGTTTACAAAATTTACAATAGTGTTCATAAAAAACGTCAAAAGTTGACAACACTTTCAGAGTACAGAAAATTACGCAGATGTCCGAAGGTACAAAATCACATGCCGTGTCCCATTTCATGGCTGAACGAGGCTCTAGATTTATCATACGTTGAATTTCAGCGATATTGATTTAGAAAATCAGTCATTTTCCGTAAATGGCGACGAAAATTCACAAAACAAAATCAAATCCGCTCTGAATTGTGTGTCAACATTCGATGTCATTTACGGAAAATATCACTTTAATTGAACCAGAAGTGGAGAGTAACACAGAAAGCCCGGTTTTGTGAGATAATGCCCCAGATATTATTTTGTAAGATCATAATTTTACATACACATGTAGCCGATTTCATCAAAATTGCAAAGTATACTTATCTAGCAAAGTATACTTTGAGGGAGTAATCATTTATTTTTTTCAGAAATGCATTATTTCATATAGAACTAACGACTGCATATATTCGATGATTAAAAGTATGCATAATTATTATACTGAATTCATTACGTTATCACAGCCAAAATGGCTGTGATAATGTAATAAATTCAGTATAATAAAAATTAATAAATTTATCCTGAAATTGAAAATTTCTCCCTGAAAGTATACTTTGCTAGATAAGTATACTTTGAAATGTTGGTGAAATAGGCTATTGATAAGATAATACTACTGTCTGTTCCACGTTTTTGTGCCTACGAACTTTTGGCTATTAAAAACATTAAATATAAAAGATATTTAAATGTAAGTAGTTTTTCATCAATAACAAAAAAGTCACCCTCCCAAAAAAATTATTTGATGAAATTCCAGCAAATATTGATTTTATTGCCAAAAACATTTTCTATGGGAATTTAACAAGGGGGTTAAAAATAGATCTTTTATACAATACTTTTTTATTTGTGGATCGATTTTCAAAATCTAACATTTGTTTTCTTAGTTACAAATGTCCAAGCTATCTAGACAGGTTTCGGAGTCAATTTAAAAAAAAAAGTTCTTTCACTCCTCCCCCACTGCTTTCTACTCTTTTTCCCCAATGTTAAAATAGTTTTTCCGCTATAAAATCAATATTTGATGGAATTTCATAAATAATTCTTTTTTTGAGGAGGGTGACCTTTTTGTAATTGGTGAAAAAGTACTTACATTTAAATATGTTTTAGATTTAATGTGCTTAATAGCCAAAAGTTCGTAGAAAAAGGTCGAACAGACATTAGTATGTTGTTGTGATTTGAGAAATGGAGCTTATGGGATCCATGTTGTACAAATTCAGTCAGAATCGGCATATTTAGTATGTTCCTTCGTTCAATATATTATATTATGAATCAGGTGTTTATATTTTTGTGCATATTTATTTAACTACAAAATTCATGATTTGGCAGCATCTAGGCGGCCATCTTGGAGAAACCAGTTGAAAACTCGGGGACTAATTTTGTGTTTTCAGTATATTTTTGTCGAACTTTCTGTGACAGTTAGCTTGTTAACGAAAATGTCCCTGTCAAATCCTAAAATGTGTGGCCTAATTGGTCGTTTTGACCTCCACAAGATCACTGAACCACTTAGTGATTCTTGATGGAAAAGCAAATTCCCGTTTCAACAACGGCAATAAGGGTATTAGCCAGATAAAAAATATAAGGGTTGGAGATGGGTGGGGTGGGGAATAAGACACCTACATATTTCCGGGGATGGGGATATAAGATTTCCACAAGTATCTGTGTACTGTAATGTCCTTCTAATGGACACTGCATCTGGATTTCAACCTTATTTAATTCCGAGAGAGGTGGGAATTGGATTTCCATTAGAATGTGTTTAACCCGTTCACCCATTAATAACTGGGATGAATTGTTATGTTAATTTTCCGACCAATCCAATTGTCACAAAATGATTTTAAATTTGTTTTCTCTCTAAAAAATATGATTATTACTTGCAAAAGGTGCAGATTGTGCTGGAATTATAGTCTTTTTTTTTTTTTGCTTATATTTAACGGCGGCACTGGCTCTAGGACCTTGCATGCCGTCTCCCAAGAATGGGAGAATGAACGGAGGTAGAGACTTTTTGAGAGAAGCCGGTAATTCGTATTTACAGAGCAACTACGAATTATCGGTACCCATTTACAGCTGGGTGAACTGGAGCAGTGTGGATAAAGTGTCTTGCTCAAGGACACAACGCACGCCAATTATAGTCACATATGTTTTAGCTTTATATACGATGTGAACGTCATATACAGGAACTGCGTACGGGGAACAACTCTTACATCATTCTTCATTTGTTTCGCTTACATTACCTCCCCTGATACACAGGTTGAAGTAAAGGAGCTCTAAATGTATTAAATATTACGGAGCACCGCAGGGGACGTAAATTCTTAACAATTCGTTCCCACGAATTAACAATTCGTTTCCTCAATTTAACAATTCGTTTCTATGAAATAACAATTCGTTCCCGTGGGAGCGATTTGTTGTTGTATCGTGGGAACGAATTGTTAATTCGAGGGAACGAATTGTTAAATTGAGGGAACGAATTGTAATTTCGTGGGAAAGAATTGTTAATTCGAGGGAACGAATTGTTTTTATATCGTGGGAACGAATTGCTAATTCGAGGGAACAAATTGTTAATTCGAGGGAACGAATTGTTATTTCGTGGGAACTAATTAATACAAAAAATATCCATGTCCCCTGCGGGGCTCCGTAAAATACACTTAAAAATGTCAGCAATTAAAACAAACATTAAGGACCCGTTCTATAACTGATCATCATTTGATTAAAATATATATTGCCTCGTCAGTAAATATGAAGGAATGTATGTATAATTCCAGCACAAACATATTTACACAATTCCCTAACATTTGATTGGCCCGTAGCAAGTCTCTGTCCAAAATTTATATCCCAGTAAACTCCCACGCCGAACTACTTTCCGTAACCGTGATGCGCAGCTAAAATAATTCTTAAGAAAACGGAAAATAAACACATTTTATTGATGAATTTATTTCAAATGCTGGAATTATAAGGAATGAATGGCCCTTTCGTTGAATTTATCGGGGATATTAACTTGGAAAAGTCGCGTGAATACTGGACGAGGCCTTAAACAATTACAATTTTCGAAAAAAAGAAAAAAAAATATCTTTTTTTTTTCTTTTTTTTTTTTTCGAACATTGTAATTTTTTATCGCTTCGTCCAGTATTCCCGCGACTTTTCCAAGTTTATACCTCGATAAATTCCACAAAAAGGCCATTCATTCCTATAATAACACATTTGTGGACACTGCCTCATTGCAATGTCCTATACGGCACATGTAGTTGCCAAGTCGGCCATTTGTGTGTTTTAGCCATCATCATTTCTTCTGGCGTTTGACAAGGAACTGACAGTGCGAAGTAGAACACATTATAAAATGTAGCGATTCATACACAGAAAAGCCAGGACAAAGGACTCATATCAATTATAATGCACCAAACTGTAAACTATGTCAGTTTTCTGGAGAGTTTTGTGCCTGCTATTTTAACAACATGAATCACTATTGTAAATAGTCTGATACACAGAACAAATATAAATAAATCGCAGCATTTTATTTGATCACATTTCCAAAATCATGCGTTATGTTCAAGTACATGCTATCAGAAACTAATATGCGGGGGATATTTTCCATAGCAACGTTCTGACGGAGTGCTTTTCTTCATTTGTAGTTTTATACTAATTAATATTCATGACTGCCATTGAGCCAGACTATGCGTTTATGTCAATTAACAAATTGTATTCGCATTTTATTAGAGCAATGGTGCTTTATTTTGTGAATACATGATGCATTACGTCATTTTCTAATTCGCAGCCTAGTTACCAACGTCTATCCAATCATTTTTCCTGTTATTACATAATGCGTTATTAACAATTGTTACATGCCGTTGTTCGACACCGCTCACAGCCGTGTTCAAACGCACAGCGCGTGTTGTTTGACCATGGCTGTGGATAATGCTCATTCCGGGGCCAAGCCAACAACTACGTAATGCATGTGTCTCATGACGTTACTAGAACGCACAATTACGTCACCAGAACAGTTCACAACGGTCGCAAAGAAATTTTGAAATTGATGCTGCTGCATCACGCGCCGTGTACTGCGGCCCCGGAATATGTATTTGTAAATCAGCTGTTTGAATGGAGCAGATTATCAAAGTACCGAAAGTACTGTATATATGCTAAATTGAACGATATTTCCGACGGAAATTAACAATAACGTTCGACCATGTTCAGCCGTGGGTAAACGTTTGCCGTGGCAATTGGGAACTGTTTGAACCCGAGCCACACGGCCTTGGCGTTCAAACAGTTCCCTAGTGCCACGGCAAACGTTTACTCACATGTTCAGCCGTGGGTAAACGTTTGCCGTGGCACTTGGGAACTGTTTGAACCCGAGCCACACGGCCTTGTGGTTCAAACAGTTCCCTCGTGCCACGGCAAACGTTTACTCACATGTTCAGCCGTGGGTAAACGTTTGCCGTGGCACTTGGGAACTGTTTGAACCCGAGCCATACGACCTTGGGGTTCAAACAGCTCCCTCGTGCCACGGCAAACGTTTACTCACGGTTGGACATTGTCGAACCTTATATTATAAGGAGAGTTGTTAACATTGGTATCATGACTGGACAAGGTATTGCACATCAGAGTACACAATTTAGGACCCGTTCTATACCTGATCATCGTTTGATTCAAAGATAATTGCTTCGTAAACGTGATGGAATGTATGCATTACATATATGTGAATACTGCCTCATTACTGTATCCTATGCGGCACATGGAGTGGCCAAGTCGGCCATCTTTGTGTGTTCCAGCCAATAAACAGTTTCACCTTTTCTGCCATTTGACATAGAACTCAAAATGTGAAGTAGAACATATGATATAATGTAGCTAATCACATGCAGAACAGACAGGAGAACGGACTCCCATCAATTATATTACACCAAACTGTAAAATATGTCACTTTCTGGACAGGTTTGTGTCTGTGTTTTTAGCAACATGAACCACCATTATAAATATCCTCACACACAGAAAATCGCACAGTGTATCACTTTTTCCTGGCAAATCACACAACACATACCATATATACTCACTACTGTACTCTGTTATTAGCTATACAATCTAGTGACATGTAAGCAGTTACATGAGTGTATTGTCCCAGGCGTCTACTCAACTAATATGCGAGTAGACATGGCTTTACCTATGGGTAACGTGTACACTAACATATGATGTGCGTCAGATTGAAAAGTTTACACTTCAAACATTATTTTGAGATTTATGGGGAAAATGCTCAGATATATCTTCTTTTGTATAATTTGCTGGCATAATATTTATGGCTTGCCGTTGTCATATCTGTCTATTATGTATTGCACCAAATTTTATTTCGTTTACTGTCATATTTTTTGCTGTATGTGTCAAATGCACGAAGTGGTGAAACTTGTAAGATGGCTTGTACATACAAAGATGTAGGAGATGGCAACACCATGCTCCATATAGTATACAGTAACAAGACAATATGTTATATTCATATATCACATCACTCTTATGAAGCAATTATCATTGAAGTCAAGTGTATCTATCAGTATTCAGCTGTTATTGCAGAAGAGAAATGACAATGTAGCAATGTAAATGGATTACATACAAAGATAGCGGAGACGGAAACTCAATGCACCCTATAATATGCAGGGATTCCGCTGGGGGGAATAAAAAAATCGCCACTTCAAAAAAGAAAAAGAAAAAAAAAAGAAAAACAAAAGAAAAAAAAAAGAAAAAAAAAGGAATAACCAATAGGATAAAAATAAACAAATTTTTTTTTTTTTTTTTTAAATTGTATTTTTTTATCGCCAATTGTTTATTTGTATCGCCAATTGCGAAAGTGGCGATCGCCAGCGGAATCTCTGAATATGCCATAGGCGAGCAGCCGGCTGACAAAATGGTTAATGCGACGTTTGCAAACACAGCAGCCCTGATCAGACGCATGTTCATCTTGGCTTACGCTGATCGACATTCGTCCACTGCAGTAATCTTACGGATGTCAGCAAAAAGCGTGTACACAAATAAATCGATAATGTCTCATAATCAAAGTTGTGAAATAACTGAGACTGTATCGCCAGAAACTGAACAAAACGTAGGAAAGTGTAACTGCCCCACACTGATAATTACGGCAGTTTAAAAGGCACATGCACACTTTTTTATTTATAGATCGGCTAATATATTGGTCATCCATCGAATTCTGAAAAAGTTTGTAGCAAACCTTTTCTCCGCTATTCGGTAATCTACGAACGCGAATTTTGCTGTATCACTTCCAAATTGCATTAACCGATAAAGTTTGCATTTTTGGCAATTACCTCCGTTTAAAACTTTAAATATAGCCAAATAACACAATTTTGAATACGTAATGAGCTGAACGCCGGAAGAGATTGAACCCGGAAGTTGTTGTTGTTGAAGTCCATAGTTGGCTCTAATGGCCATATACGCCAACATCGATTATTGGGCTAATTTAAAGCTTTTATTTATTAAACAGAACAAGTTTCAGCCACGTATAATCGCGTAAGATGTGTTTATTCGTCTAATTTATAATCGACCTCTGCTCAAAATCTCCTCCGATCGCGTATGCGCGTCAGTTGGCGCTAGTTAATATTCACAAAATTTTCCACCAATCAAAACGAAGAATTGCCCTTCATAGCGAACTTTGATTTGTCGGGATAGCATCTCGTTACCACGAGTTAGCTATGTCGTGGGAACGACATAGCATCTCGTTCCCTAGAGATAGCTTCTCGTTCCCACGACATAGGTAGCCAATGAAAATGAGGCATAATAACCGCACATATTTTTTTCAGCCAGAGTTGAATATAGTCCGGCAGCAAAAAGCCGATTTTGGGATTTACCTTGTTTTGAATAACATAGTTATTTATTCCTGATTTTGCATGTCCAGGCCTTCTCGTTTTTAAATCCAACTGATGACAAACTGTCACCCTTGAGCGTTTTGAGTTTGCATAAATTCAAGATGGCTGCCATATAGTGTGCACTATAGTTGCATTCACATGAGGAAATTAAGCAATTTAAGAGCGTAAACTGGGTATATTTGACATAGTGATGAAAATTGGCAACTTTAAAATTCAATTCCTTAACTGCGATATGGAAAAAATCCAAGATGGCCGCCAAAATGTGATCATTTTACGTAATTTAACTAGTTCGTCACAACAAAGAGTATGATTTTTATAATCTTGAGTTTACTGAAACAATGAGTGTTTGTTTTTGTAACTTTGCAGTGAAATTGAATAATAGTCTAAATAGCAGAACTCCAAAATGGCCGCCAATTATAAATATATTACATTATACGTGCAATCGTATCTCTACATATAACATATATAATTGCACTCAAACCATGTATTAGAGCAAATGAGCATACGAATATTGTATTTAGATATACGATGATTTTAGTACCTTAGGTACGCAGATAGATCTTTGTTCCAACATCATTAGTCCAAGTCCATATAAGTATAAAGTCAAGATGATTTTTTTCTTAAGTTAATATACACCATTAGACAACGTTCAATAACAGAAGTCCAAAATGGGCGCCGGATAATAATATAGTACATTCTTCTAGCAATTAAAATCATATACTGATACAATATTTAAAATAGAACATTTGGTTATATACGTTGGGTTATTCAGTTTATTTTGGAAAACCTTCTTGTCTTGCCATTCCGCATCAACATTCATGCTGAAAATATTCTGATGCCAAATCCAAGATGGCTACCAAACTTATATAGTGGGGCAGGAAGATGTAGTGTGGAACTTTACCGTAAACTTTAATTACTTCCTAATTTGAATAAATACAAGAGGTTCGTTCGTACCATTGGTTCCAAAAGCTTCAATGCTAAACAGGTTTACTGTGAAATCACACGAAGTGGCTAACCTGCTAGTACAAATGATACATATATATATTTCCAGTGTTCCGTTAGCGTTATTCCAGTTTCTGGCTAACATTACTTGCGTTAAACCAGCATACATTGTGACATAAGTTTTCTTTTCTGCGAAATGTACATAATTTCCACAAAAGGACGGTATGTACAAAGTGATTGATGTACAAACTTTTAATACCACTTATCATTTGGTAAACTGCAATTAATTGATATAAATTCAAATTGTTATTGATTAGGTAGAGCAAAATATATTTGTACGATGAGATAATGTAATGTTTCTATAAAATTCTTCTTTTCAATGATAAGTCGGAATTCAACGTCTGACACACTTGTGCAGTTGATTTTGTTACATAAAACTCAATATGGAGTGCATGCATATGATATTTTAAAATAATAAGATATGAAATCGTCAGAGCACGTAAATGCTGGACAAAGAAATCAAATTTAATCACAATAATTCTGAATAAATACTATAGTGTAGACACAACTAATACACATACAAATGATATATATGGCATTCATTCCAGTTGTGCCACTACTAAATACTCTATCACGGTAACAATAACTGTTATAGTCATTGCAGACAGCAATACACATAGTACACAACAAAATATACAACATGACAGCCTTCAATGTACCATACAATGGATATAAGGAGTGCAGTAATCACGAAATTTACTATACTTATATGACAATGCGGAACAACGTAACTGTCATCCCTTGTGGCTAGAGTTTTTGCGTCATCATATCTTCTTCTTTTCTTATAGTCATATCTCCAATATTAACTTTCAATTCATGTATACTGTGTATTTCGTTGTGATTAGTTTGTCTTTATCGTATGCTATATTATACTTTTTTGATTGCCATGTACATATGTTGCTGTCCTTTTGAAGCATGATGGCGAGGTAATCGAGAGGTTTGTTAAACAGGTTCAATCATACAAGTGGTCTGCTTTATGCACTGTCCCGTCCAAGGTGGCATCCTTCTTGTCATATCTCCGTGTACTGTACTTCATTGGGATTTTATTTTTCTGTTACTTTACCAGCAGTTCATAGGGGAGTTGTTGTTGTGCTTGCTCTGCATTTGTTATACTGTTTATGTAGTACATGCACTGTTGCTTTCGTTTTGGGACCGTACACCGCTGATCGTGGAGTGCATGTTTGTGCCGCGTTGTGCTGCGACCACCGATGTGCGCATGTCATTTGTTTATTAGGAAGTATTTATTGCGTTGGTTTCTTCATTTCATGGGTTTATATGGGTCTCACTTTTCTACTGTGTTCTCTATTTTAATAATGATGTCATTATTATGCGATCGTCGTTTACATACATTTGTAGAAATGTTGCAATCTTGACATGATAATCCATACGTTACACATTAAACCACGCAACAGCTAAACATAGGTTAGCGCTTCATACGCAGTTGTACGTACATACATCGGGTACATAAATTAATTACATCTTGGCTAAGTGAATTCATTGCACCAATTGAGTGGATGCATGTGGTGTTAGCCAGAAAAGTGGAACACAAGCATTGTGAAAACACTCCATTTGAACATTTATTTGGCAATACCTGTGTTAGCAGATAACATTACACCATTAGTCCGATTTTATCTTAATTATTAAACGATAATTGCTGTAATTTATATTTGTCAGCCGTCTTGGACTTCTGCTATTGGAACACGTGTCTAATTACATAACAAGGTTACACAAGAACATAATATTGACATAAATATGTGTGTTTTCTTTGAAATATGTCAACGTGACATTTCATATTTTAATCATTAAACAATATGATTGCCATTGCACGGTAATTTATATCTGGCGGCCATCTAAAGCTTCTTCTATTAACACAATTGTCTAATATTGCATTTGAAAGTTTCATAAAACGTTCAATGTGTCCATAAACCTGAGATATGTATACTAATATGCTTAAATTAATCAATAGCCCCAGTAATTATTATGCAATTTGCGCAGTATAAGGCAACGTGACTTTTTTTTAAATATTTGGCGACCATTTTTGACTTCTGCTATTGGCACAGTTATTTAATTATATTTCTAAGTTACTGAAAACGTTCAGTGTACATGTATTCCTAAACACAATACATCTATACCACTTTTCCACGATATGGCGCTAATATGAAGTTATATACTTAAGTATCAGTCGTTTACATTATTGTTATATGATACTATATTTATATGTCGCGGCCATCTTGGACTTCCCCTGTTCAACAACTTGTCTACGAACATATCGAACGTACTGAAAGCGTTTATTGTGTCAATATATCAAATAGCATTATCATGTTTGCTTTGATATAGAGTGTGAGAGTAGTTGTATGTAACATATGTCACATTTGGCGGTCATTTTGGATTTTTTCCATGTCACAGTGAATTCAATTGAATATTAAAAATGTTGACCGCTTATCTGATAAGTCAAGTAAATCCACTTCACGCACTTAAATTACTTCAATACCTCACACGGCATACTATAACTGTTTGGCGGCCATTTTGAATGTATGCAAATTTCTCAAACGCTCAAGGATGACAGAGTGTCATCAGCCGGATTCTGGATGTGGATGGTATGGACAAGCACAATCGCCAATAAAAAACTATGTTAATCAAAACAAGGTTAAGCTCCCGGCTGTCGGACTAATATGGCGGTAAGTATGCTTCATTTTCATTGGCTACCTATCTCGAGGGAACGAGATGCTATGTCGTGCGAACAACATAGCTAACTCGTGGTAACGAGATGCTAACTCGTGGGAACGAGATGATATGTCGTGGTAACGAGATGCTATGTCGTTCCCATGACATAGCTAACTCGTGGTAACGAGATCCTATCTCGAGGGAACGAGATGCTATGCCGTGGGAACGACAAAGCTAACTCGTGGTAACGAGATGCTATCTCGTGGGAACGAGATGATATGTCGTGGTAACGAGATGCTATGTCGTTCTCACGACATAGCTAACTCGTGGTAACGAGATCCTATCTCAAGGGAACGAGATGCTATGTCGTGGGAACGACATAGCTAACTCGTGGTAAAGAGGTGCTATCTCGTGGGAACGAGATGCTATGTCGTGGTAACGAGATGCTATGTCGTGGGAACGACATAGAAAACAAATATTGCGCATGTCCCTTTTAAGCTGACGTAGATTATGCCCCCATTGGCAGCCGTTATACCAATCTTGATCTGGTCAGAGGCTCATCACTTACACCCGTCGTAGAAATACATATTATATAAAGTGGAGAAAAGGGACATACCTTTAATTTGATACGTTTACCATCAAAATATTTATTATGAAATATGAATTATAACCGTTTATAAAAGTTTCGTTTTCTTAACACATAATAAGTACACAAGTTCCGGCGTATAAACCTGTCCGCAAACATGGAGACTGACATTAACTATTTACTGATACTAAAATAGATAAATAAAATGGCGATACCTACAAATAGTAAAATACATCAGACGTTGACATAACTGTATCTAACGATACAGTAAAAATGCCAATCATAATTTTACACTATTGTGACGGTAACTGGTACTGTCTAATTACTAGTTACACCGCTGTGTAATTATACGGCATAAAGCGCACACAGAAACGACACAATCTACATGACCTCTAATAATTAATGCTAGCTCTAAATATTTAATGCTAGCTAAATAGTTAATGCTAGCTAAATATTAAGCTAAATAGTAATGCTAGCTCAAATAGTATGCTACTAATAGTAAATGCTAAATAGTTAAATGCTAGCTCTAAATAGTTCTAATGCTAGCTCAAATACAAAGCTAGAATTAAATGCTAAAGCTACATAGTTAATGCTATAAATAGTTAATGCTAGCTCTAAATAGTTAATGCTAGCTAAATAGTTAATGCCTAAATAGTTAATGCTAGCTCTAAATAGTTAATGCTAGCTCTAATTATTTAGAGCTAGCAATACTTATTTAGTCTATGTAGATTCTGTGTTCCAGACGCCACATATACACACACTCACATAATTAATGCGAGCTCTAAATAGTTAATGCTAGCTCTAAATAGAGCTAGTACATGTATTAATTATTTGAGTTGATGGAGATTTGCCGTTCCATACAACTGAAATATATGGCGTTATAACTATTGTAAAGAATTAAATGCGAGGGATCGTTAGCTACCGCAGCATTGAGTTCCTGAAAAATACAATATGTGAACAATAACTGACTTATAGTTCAGCCAAGTTTACAAAGCAATGTCCCATCCGAGTATTGATTTTCCATTTCATGTCGAATAGTTAATCATTAAATCTGGTAAAATGTAACTTATTGGGGCTAAACGTTGCAATATGTGACATAAGTGGAGCACAATGTTGCCCAGCGATTGGCTTAGAAAGTATGGTGAACTAGAAGTCTCCCATCAAGTCCAGTGTCGGAGATCCATTATGTAGCCGATCCATTATGTAGCCGATTAAATCAAAATTGCAAAGTATACGTATCTAGCAAAGTACACTTTGAGGGAGAAATTTTCAATTTAAGAATAAATTTAGCAATTTTTATTATACTGAATTTATTACATTATTACAGCCATTTTGGCTGTGATAATGTAATAAATTTAGTATACTAATTATGCATACTTTTAATCATCAAATATATGCAGTCGTTAGTTTTATATGAAATAATGCATTTCAGGAAAAATAAATGATTACTCTCTCAAAGTATACTTTGCTAGAAAAGTATACTTTGCAATTTTTCTGAAATCGGCTACTGATGCACGGTATTGCTTGATTGATAATTGTGACATGCACTTCAATTGGTCAATTTTTTGGGTGATAAGACTTGCTTTGATTTCAACATAGTTTATTGCTCGAATTAGACTGTATACAGTAGTTTCAAGACATGCAATATAGATTCAATTGTTTATTTACGTCTAATCAACTGTACATCATAAAATACATAGCAATAACACAATGCTGGTATATATACAATTGCCATTCTATAAGAATTATAAGAGACGGCTCATTTAATGAGCAGCTATAATTACATTTCAGAATATACATGAAAGACATTGCTTGCAGAATATGTTTCTATTTAAACTTTAAAAGGACTACACACCAATAAGCCAACACCAAAAAAACACACACAAAAATTAAATAAACCATTGCAGTTGTCGTTGCCACCGCGCTTATCCTGGTTAAAACTATAGGTGGCAACGATAGCCGCTGTTGGTTTATATCTTTGTTGGGTCCCGCTACCGCTAATACATGATTAATAAGAGCAAAACATTATACAATTTACTATAATAAGCCGATTTGCTTAACAAAGGTCTGTTCGTGGCCAAGCCGTAGTTTGCCGCTGGCCATTTCGACGTGCGTCTAATTGTTATTGTTGTACATGTAATCCGCTAGTATGTGCTGGATATAGCAGATACACACAAACATATACCTTTTACTATAGGAATGAATGGCCTTTTTGTGGAATTTATCGGGGATATAAACTTGGAAAAGTCGCGGGAATACTGGACGAGGTCGGACTCGTCCAGTATTCCCGCGACTTTTCCAAGTTTATATCCCCGATAAATTCCACAAAAAGGCCATTCATTCCTTATAATTCCAGCATTTGAAATAAATTCATCAAGAAAATGTGTTTATTTTCCGTTTTCTTAAGAATTATTTTAACTGCGCCTCACGGTTACGGAAAGTAGTTTGGCGTGGGAGTTTACTGGGATATAAATTTTGGACAGAGACTTGCTACGGGCCAATCAAATGTTAGGGAATTGTGTAAATATGTTTGTGCTGGAAATATAGGTACATGTATATAATGTTCACTCGTGCGTGACGAGTCGACCCTCGTGTAGGGTGTACATCTACAAACAGTCATTTCACCCCACACCCCACCCTCTCGATTTATACATGGACGCTGTAAATATCAGTCAATTATCATTCTTATTCGACTCCTTATATAAGTTTATATTCCATTGTTTTGACTAATTCCCTGGGCTTTGACGTGCCTGGGAAATAGTTCCCATTGACCGGTCAATACTTCCGCGTACCCGTGGAATAGTCAAACTTGTTTAAAACCGCAGACAATCATGACATTTTGTCGAAAATTACGTCATCAAAGTCTACGCAATTGATATCGCTCCGTCGATGCGTCGCATCACAAAATCACATTCATTGTATCACAGACAGTATACTACAGGTTGAGTAATACAACTGTTTTCATCCCGTCAACACAGTGCGTATGTGCCGTGAAACACGCTGCCGTGAAACATTTTTGATATCCTGTCAATACGACCTAATCACTGCGTATGAATATGTGCCGTGACTGGGGTTATATTTTTGCATTTTACAGCCATTTGTGGGTGTTGACGGGATAAATAGAATAGTAGGTTAGTGTCGTGAATGGGTAAACATATCTGGCGCGGCGGGGAAACGGGATGTGCTCGGCAGAGCCTCGCCCATCCCGTTTCCTGAGCCTTGCCAGATATTTTTACCCATTCACGGCACTAACCTACTATTCTCTATATTTCATGAGCATTCGGGTAACAGTCAAAACATGTTTGCTGTATACTTTTCAACAGGCCAGTTCCTACGTTTGGCGATGGTATATGAAACAGTACACGCAGAGCATCAAATTACATAATCCATATATTTAAGGAATAAAACCATGGGCTGTTGTGTTTACTTCCTTCCTTCGGACTCCATGCACTTTAACCCTTTGAACCCGAAATCCCGCTATATCGGTTTATGCAAAAAGAGCAGATCCAGATGAGCCGGCTCGTAAGGAGCCGTCTCATCAGGATCTGCACTTTTTGAAAGTCATTTTAATATTTTTGAGAACAAAAACACCCCCTTTTCATAAATGGACGAATCTGAAAATCATTTTGTGACCATTGGATTGGTCGGAACATTAGCATATTACAGTCCATTCCAGTTCCTTAGGGTTGAAAGGGTTAAACAGACCAAATGTATTGTGCAGCCCATGCTGTTATTACTTATATTTACACTGATATTTTCTGATAGTTTCATAAATGTAAATAACCAAATATGGCGTTAAAATTAAGACTAATCTTGTTTTACGTAATTGTGTAATTCCTGGAACAGCGACGTCGACTGTCAATAGCGTGCTGTTATTGACAACCTAGTGGAAAAATGACGTCAAACGAACGTTAACCGATCAACAACATCGCGCGACGTCACGTGTGTCCAATGTATTGTATTGGGATGTAAACGCAAAAGTTGTAAATATTCCAAAATATTTACACCTTCTATTAATTCATAATGCAAACGCCCATTCGACGTCTTGCGTTTACATACGAACGTCCAGGCGCGGATAGGGGGGTGGGGGGGGGTGGGGGGTCCAGGGGGTCCGGACACCCCCCCCCATCCCTTCTCCCGGCAAAAAAAAAAAATGACGAAAATCTACAATACTCGAATAGTTGGGATGACTTTTTTCGTGGCCTAGGTGTCAGGAAATCGCATCTGCGGCGATCTGGCATCTAAACATTTCCTGGGGGAGGACCCCCAGACCCCCCTGCTTACAATTTCGCGCTCGCGGAGGTCGAAGGTATAGGTAAACTTACATTCAGACATCAATCTCTAATCGACTACACAATAGCCACCCATCAGTGTATGAAGTTGGTTAATTACTTTGAAGTTTTAGATACAGATACCTTGCTCTCAGATGGACATTCACTTTTAAGAATGAGCTTAACTTTAAAGCAACAGCCTACTTGCGGCCCCGATAAAGCACATACATCTAACGCAAATGAAATTAAGTCAAAGTGTAAGTGGAACGAAGACAAATTATTAGAATTTGTCAATAATGTTAGTCAAGCCGATATGTCCGAACTACATGCAGAATTAGCAGACTGTAACATAAATCCTTCTACACATAAATTAAACCATATAACACAAACAATATCATCAATTTTTGATGAATCCGCGAAACGCACATTCTCATGTCCGCATAACCATGTCAATAATACATGTAATAGTACCGACAAGCCGTGGTTTGGGCACCAATGCAGAAATGCAAGAATAATATATAACCAGGCTAAAAAGAAGTTTCATATTAGCAAACAGGAAGTGGATAAAACTAACCTACTCGTGCTTAGCAAAAACTATAAAATGGTTATGAATAAACATATACGCAAATATAAACACGTATCGCAACAAAAACTGAGAAACTTACAGAAATGTAAACCGAAGGAATATTGGAAATTCCTAAATAAATTCAAAACAAAAGGTCCAAATAAAGCCCCACCGCTCGACAGTTATACAACTATTTTAGAGAGGTTAACGCATCTCAGCATAATGACAGCGATGAGGATGATCCGCTAGTAAATTTTGACGTTAGTGAGGATGACGAAATACTAAATTGTCCAATAACTGAGCGTGAAATAGTAGATGTAATCAAAACACTAAAAGACGCGAAAGCCTGTGGTACTGACAACATTTTAAACGAATACATTAAAACCACACAAACTATTTTGCTACCCGTATATGTATCACTTTTTAATGTCGTGCTTTCAACAGGTATACTGCCAGAGTCATGGCTAATCGGGACAATTAAACCTATTTTCAAAAACAAAGGTGACGTTGAAAATCCTGCAAATTACAGGCCAATCACAATCCTTAGTTGTCTAGGTAAATTGTTTACTGCGCTACTAAACAAACGTTCAACGAAATTTGTCGATTATAACGAATATTTGTCAAATAATCAAGCTGGTTTTAGGAAAGGATACTCAACAACTGACCATATTTTTGTGTTACATGTATTAATAGAACTAATGAGGAAACAGAAAAAGAAGTTATTCTGTTCACTTATTGATTTTTCCCAAGCCTTCGATTCTGTCTGGAGGATAGGACTACGGCGAAAATTGCTGAGTACCAACGTAAATGGTTTATTTTTCAGAGTTATATATAATATGTACGACGGTATTAAATCGTGTGTTTCAAACAATAACGAAACTTCCCAATTATTTACAAGCTTTTGTGGAGTCAGACAGGGAGAAAACTTGTCACCAATATTGTTTTCACTATTTTTGAATGACCTTGAAATGTCACTATCGGCCAATAATAATGACGGTATCAAAATTCACCACCGAACGATAGACTCATCCTTTTTCATAAAAATAATAGTTCTGTTGTACGCAGACGATACCATAATTATTGCCGAAGACGAAAACAGTTTTCAAAGGTTTCTAAACGATTTCCAGCTATATTGCAATGAATGGAAGCTAAAGATAAATATAAGCAAGACTAAAGTCATAGTATTTGGTATTAACAATAATAAAAAATATAATTTTTGTATCGGTAATGAAATAATAGAGATAGTTAATGAGTACAAATACCTTGGTGTATACTTTTCAAGGAGCGGAAGTTTTCTTAATGCCCGAAAACATATAGCACAACAAGCAAACAAGGCAACATTTTTACTATATACACGTATTAACAACTTGGATCTACCAATTGATCTCCAACTAAAATTATTCGACCATACAATTCTACCAATTCTGACATACGGGTGTGAAGTTTGGGGCTACGAAAATCTAGATATCCTGGAGCGAATACATACCGACTTTTTAAGACGAATAACAAAAACTCGTAAATCCACACCGTTATACATGTTATATGCCGAGCTCGGCAGACATCCAATATCGATTACTATTAAAACCAGGATGTTAGGTTTTTGGAATAGAATAGTAAATGGCAACCAGACTAAATTATCATATCTGATGTTAGAATATATTTCGAACCTTGAAAACACTAATTTTAAATGGTTGCAGTTCATAAAACATATAGTAAATGAAACGGGGAATAATCTAGACTATAATATGCAGGAACTAAGTAAAAATAAAATTAAACGTACTCTAATGGATCAATTTATCCAAAACTGGCATTCACGTGTCTCGGAATCTAACAAAGGTAAGATGTATAATTTATTTAAAGATAACACAAATATAGAAGGATACTTCACATGTTTACCACAATCATTGTACTATAATCTTGTAAGATTTAGAACAGGTAATCATAAACTCCCAATCGAGACAGGTAGATGGTTAGGGATACCCCATTCTGAACGTAAGTGTACCATATGTAATAAAAATGATTTGGTGACGAATTTCATTATCTGCTAGTCTGTCCACATTTCTCGGATAAACGAAAATTGTATCTCAAACGTTACTATTATCGGCATCCAAATGTTATAAAATTCAAAGAACTTCTCAATTGCAAGTCAGAAATACAGTTACGACGGTTGAGCATCTTTATTGCTGAGATTATGCGGTTTGTTTTCAATAACTATTGACTTAAATGTACCTCCTAGATTATAAAGTAATTCACATGTTCATAATTTTGTTATTTATGACTTTTGTATTATAGTTCAATAGTAATCATACATCACAGAGTAATTCACAAGTGGTGCAGATCCTGTTGGGATGGCTTACTTTGATCAATCTCATCCGGGGCTACACTAATTGTAGATATTATACTACTGACAATTATGAGTAAACACAATATACTGTTGTTCAGTCACATACTAGTAAATCAAGATGTACATTGTTCACACCTATCAATATGCATGAAGGATTGATATGATATTTGCATGGTAAATAACGACACGATATGCATGCTAGTGGAGGGTGAAGGCCGCATACACACATATATGAGTTGTCGTTGTGCGTGCGGTCCGCATCCAACCAATACAGGCACACCCATACTACGATGTCTAACTTACGAGAAACTGTATAATAACTTATGTATTAAGTGGCATACATACTCTCACCAACTTTCGATTTTCGCTATCTGATGAGAGTGTGTCCCACTACAATTCACCGTGTATTCATCCTGACATGCCCTGTCTCGTTCTCCATATTCCTGGAGACTGAGACACACAGGGATGTGCGGGTCTTTTTTGCAATCGAATATACCTGCAATCCGTTTTCTATATGCTTGTATATTTAATTGTAAAATGTTTGACGTAGCATTAAATTTTACCAAATATAACTCCTATAAACTCGTAGATGAGTTTCTAAGAATTGGAATTATTGTCAAACTATGTTTAAACAAATTGTTCTGATTCGGATCCAAGCTTACTGACCACGTTCCTTTACATATAATACTTGATGAATTTCTCCCAGTCAATACTCGCTACTGATAAATACCATCAAGCCGAATCATTGCAAAATATATAGATGTTGACTATTTAACTAAATTTGCTGATAAATTAGACCGAGTACAGTACTTCCACATAACTCTCGCCATGCTGTTGTTGTTGTTCATAATAAATTATGCTTGTACATGTATGCACTCATATACCACTAAGTGGTCTGAGATCATTGCCAAATAAAGGATATGTTCTGTTCTGTTCTGTTATGTTCTGTAATTACAGACCCCCCCCCCCCCCCTGCAATTATTTCTGTATCCGCGCCTGACGTCATTAATTTTCACGAGGTTGTCAATAACTGCACGCTATTGACCGGCAACGTCACCAGGAAATGCGACGAAATGAAACAAGATTATTATTAATTTTAACGCCATATTTGGTTATTTACATATTTGAAACTATAAGCAAATGCAGTGTACATTTAAGTAATACAACCATGCGCTGTTGTGTTTACTGCGGTGGACAGTACATTTGGTCTGCTTAAAGCTTGCGCACTTTAAACAGACCAACTGTATAGCACCCCAGTAAACGCAATAGCCCAACGTTTATTCAAGAATTGAAAGAATTTTGGATTTACATTTATTGAGCATAGACTGCATATGCAGCCTATGCTCAATACATGTAAATCCAACTACGTCAGAAATGACGCACAGAGAAACACAATGGCAAACTCGCGTGGCGCAATTTTGGACTTTTTTTCTTTATATATTGCTAATATAATATTCCCACTAGTTGTCAATTGTTTACTTTCAGAATGCTTGAATGATGTGTACGGAATCAGGCGGATTGATTAGCTGAGCCTAAGCTATGTTACAGCTCAGGCTCAGACAATCAAGCTGCTTGATTGCGAGTTGATATTGATCAACTACATGTATGTTCAGAAACGATGGCACCTTGGCTGGTTTAGGGCAGACAGTTGTGTATTTATGGTCGTTATGTCCTGGTTTCGGCAGTCAGTTACTTAATCACATGTTAATAGGGAGAGGATTGATATAAGCTTGCTTTCAATGCAATCCATTGTGTATAGTACTGTGTACTGTGTATTGTAACTGATATACAAATAAAATATGCTTTAACCAACGGGTTGTATGCATTTGTCGGATATTGGCGATTGTCGGATATTGGCGATTGTGGATACTTGTGGTTTTTGTTACGTTTTGTAATGTATAAACATACGTATGTTGGAAGTTGCTAATTTTTAACGACTAAATTGGACTACATGTATTTGTGAAAAATATGTTATTATAGGAATGAATGGCCTTTTTGTGGAATTTATCGGGGTACAAACTTGGAAAAGTCGCGGGAATACTGGACGAAGGCATTTGAAATAAATTCATCAAGAAAATGTGTTTATTTTCCGTTTTCTTAAGAATTATTTTAACTGCGCCTCACGGTTACGGAAAGTAGTTCGGCGTGGGAGTTTACTGGGATATAAATTTTGGACAGAGACTTGCTACGGGCCAATCAAATGTTAGGGAATTGTGTAAATATTTTTGTGCTGGAATTATAATGAAGTATTTTATTGCATAAAAAGAACACTCGCATTATAATGTCAATATTAATTAAATAAACAGTCATAATACACTACTGTCTGTTTCACGAAACCTGCCCAAATTTTACGGATATATAAATATATTTAAATGCTTGAAACATAATTAATCCATTACCATACTAAAGCTCGGAACTTTCTGAAAGCCCGTTTACAACAATATTGACATAAATACATTTCGATTGTACATACGGGTTTCGGTCCAATATACACGTAATAGTTATAGTTCATATATATTCATTTTTTTAATAAATTAATTTATTAAAATTTCAATATGTGAACTATAACGTACTTACTGTTTACCGGCCCACTCACGAAGCTCCGCCCCTAACAGTGATTTCGAAACGCTATACTAGCATGTGATTGGCGGTGTGACACGAAGTGAGCGTGTGTAAGGGCGGTAATATGATTTGCGTTTCGTGAACTGATGACACAAGGCGTAAAATCAGTTCTAAATATAGCGGCTGAACATTTAATTATTAATTGAATAGATATTGGCGAAAGTGTCGCAATATGCGATTACTTGAGATGAAATGCTGTTCTTTCATTAATAGTGGAGAAACTAGGGTAAACAATAAATATGGGTATTATGTGGTGAATGTGTTAAAGTGTCGCCTGTTTAATGATATATTCATATGTATTGCAGGTACATGTATATGGGATAATAGTTGAGTTCAGATATTGTAATATTTGGTATTGTTTTACTGATACGGCACGAGTCTTGCTTAAGGAATAAAACCATGGGCTGTCGTGTTTACTGGGGTGTCCAGAACAAATGCACTGTGCACCACTGTAAACGCAAATTCCCATTGTTTTATTACTTTTATTTGCATTTTATGATAGCTTCAAAAATGTAAGTAACCAATTATGGCGTTAAAATTAAGAATACTCTTGGTTTATTTCAGTTTGTGGCAATTCCTGGAACAGCGACGTTGCCGGTCAATAACGTGCCACTATTGACAACCTCATGGAAATATATGTATACATGTCGAACAACACTGACCAGTGTTTAATGTGGCTTGTTACATGACTGCCGTTGTTTGACACCGCTCACAGCCGTGTTAAAACGAACAGCGCGTGCTGTTTGACGATGGCAGTAGACAATGCTCATTTCGGGGCCAAGCCGACACCTACGTAATTAATGTGTCTTATAACGTTACTAGAATGCGCCATTACGTCACCAGACCAGTTCACAACAGTCGCGGAATATTAGTCAGGTAGCCAAAGCTGTTTTTTAGGGTGAACCCTGACTTGGCCGATATAGTTTTTTTCTCGACTGATTCTGGTGCAAAACATGTCCCTGAATCATATTAGCCCTGATACTTGTTTCATACCATTGGGCATTTCTCAAAATTCAAGATGGCCACCAAGATGGCCGCCGCATAGAGTCCTTTTGCATATCTTCTGAACGAATTGACTAAGGAAGGTGATCTTGGTGTCTACACATAGGTTTTCTGGGTCAGGGATTCTGTTTCTCATGTGAAATGTATGTTTTGAGTTAGTCCTGTGTATAATAATCCAAGATGGCCGCCAAAATGACCGCCAAAATGCTTGAAAATGATATAACTTATGGACGAATTGACTTAAGAAGGTGATCTTGGCACCTAGACATTGGTTTTCGGTGTCAATGATTCTGTTTCTGATGTGAAATTAATGTTTCGACTTAGTCCTTTGCATAGAAATCCAAAATAGCCATCAAGATGGCAGCGAAATGTCTATTTTACTACACATTTAGATATTTTCATATCTTTGCTCATAGTTTAACTATTTAGCTGATTTTAAATGCTATAGTCAGGTGTTTGGATACACACTATTGTTTGAGTTAAGTTTACTGGGTAATTGGTCACTTGTCTTATTTGCATAAATCCAATATGGCCGCCATGAAATATATTTTGCTCACATCTCATGGTAGCCAATAAAATAATGATTTTTCATATCTCGGCATTTAGACACCTATATGTTTGATTTAGTGCCTATATCAATGTTTGGTATGCAAACATGTCTCAAGACATCCCAAACCAAGCTGGATTCCCACACAGCACTGAATATCGACGCGAAAATCATCAAGACGGAGGTAGGGAACATAGACTACGAAAAAGACAAGTATAATCGGAGAATCTCCAAGTCTATTGCTGGTGAATCTGTTTCTGGAACGCTCCAGTTGCTTCTCCAGAAGCTCTCCCCGTCGCTTGATTCTGATTCCCTGACGTCGTTCCTTATAGGAAACATGGTGTCCAGAGTGCTGCGCTGTCACACCACCCCGCTTCAAATAGCCCTTGCTGTGCTCATTCATCGTAAGAAGATGGTCAAACATATGTCCCATTATAACGTGACTTGCTCATACGGTGAATTTCGGAGATACAACAAATCATGTGCACTAAGCGGAGGAGGGAGGAGAGAGCCCTTATCACAGTTCCAGGACTTATTCAACACATTGCGGACAATTTCGATGCGGAAATGTCTAGCATGGAGTCTCCTCTGCGGCAGCGTGGTGTCATCGATATTGACACAACCGTACAATATAATCTGTTGGTCATCCCTGGTCTGCTTGCAGCGCATTCTCTTAGCGGATGTGACACTGTGGCGTCCTACTTCGGGATCGGCAAAGGAAAGGTTCTCAAGGTGCTGCGGTCAGGTACTAACAGGGCGATTTGATCTATTTGTGTCACTTTGTGTGTGAAATATTCCCCACCATCTAAATACTATATTTCTAATCTAAAGATGATAATACTAGTACATGTATTGACAAACTGCATGCTGATCTTCACAGGTGTCTCGTTTGATTTGCTGGGAGACTCTACCTTACCGATAACCTCCTACGACCAGATGATTGAGGAGGCTGCTCGATTCATTATTGCCTGCCACAACCTGACAGGCAAGACGACCCTGACGGAAGCCAGAGTTGAGGCCTGGAAGACAAAGATGAGGCGGAGTGCTCTCGAACCACCCAAATTCTGCTCCTTTCCACCAACCTCCGAAGCATTTCGCCAAAATGCACTTCGAGCCCACTACCAGTTGGCAGTGTGGCGAAACGGACTTCAGCCCAATCCACCATCGCTGGACCCCACCGACCATGGTTGGTCACGTGTCGAGGGCACCACTAAGCTCATCCCCACAATCGTCCCCCTTAACAATGGCTCCAGCGGAACTACTGAAGGTGATAAAGTGCGGGTGTGAGAGTAGCAGTCCATGTTCTACCAAACGGTGTGGATGCAGATCTCAGAAACTCACATGTACACTTTTGTGTGCAGAGGCGGCGACGCATGCGGAAACAAGATTGAAACCTTTGCTGAGCCACGTGCACCATAAATACTTGCTATCCTTTAATTAGCATTGACATGTGGATGGTATGCTTCCAAACCGCACAAAGAGGATATATACAGTGATAGTGCCAAACTTGAACTCGTAAGGCTTCAACGTCATCCATATAGTGGTTCCGTTATCATATAATACAAAATGAACATATACTATCAGTAACATCAGTTAAGATAACATTCGCAGAATAGGCTAGTTTTATATCACAATTTAGGTAGGAATTAGACAAGAATATGACTGAACACCATGACAGGTTATTCATTATCATTTAATTATGAGGTAATTTTCACCATTTTGTGATTAAAAATCCCCTTATCATGACCCCATTTTGGAAATTTGACCCCGTATGGACATGGAACCATACTTAATGTGTCTGGCATCATTAATAACCTACAAAAACGACCCTAAGATCATCAAAATCGGTCAATGGGTTCTTGGATTAGGTCCATTATTGTAAAATGACTCTATGCGGCGGCCATCTTGAATTTTTAGAAATGCCCAAAGGTAAAAAAAATGTATCAGGGCTAAAATGCTTCAGAGGCATCATGCGCATCAGAATCAGGTGAGAAAAAAACTATATCAGCCAAGTCAGGGTATAGTTGCCTGGCTGCCTGACTATATGTATACGTGAATCAGCTGTTTGAATGGAACACGTTATCAAAGTACCGAAAGTACTGCATATTTGCTCAAATTACCCTATATTCTGACGGAAATGTAACATTAACGTTCGACCATGTCCAACCGTGGGTAAACGTTTGCCGTGGCACTCGGGAGCTGTTTGAACCCGCGGCCTACGGTCTTGGGGTTCAAACAGTTCACTCGTGCCACGGCAAACGTTTGCACACGGCTGGACATTATCGACCCTATTATTTCAAAAGAGTTTGTTTGGCATGTATAGACATGAAGTCTGAAATGTTTTATTTATTGTTTAGCAGATAAAGAAAGTGCACACACACAGGCGTATATGTTTGAAAGCCTGTTCAAAACTTAACCAGAGACGTCCTTGTAGCACATAGTTAAGATGAGGAACTGGCGTAAAAATCAACAAATCAGGCTTATACTCGTATTAACATTAGCGATGATAATCGTTATAATACGTCAATGGCCATTAAACAACAGCTGGCAGAGGGAAATAAAGGTACTGCCTGAACATGGGAATGAGAAAGAAAACACTACACAAACTAACTGTTTAAAATTTATCCAACACCACCTACGTGCGCAAATAACTGACGCCTCCTTAGGCAACCTTTCAGAAAGTTGCGCAAACGAAATGAAAATAGGACACGCACGTGGAACTTTTAACTCAACGATATTCACCAAGGAAACGTTCAGGAACGTGGATTGTCCAATACGATATACGGCGTTCTTAAAGGGCGTGAATAAGCCGAAGACGGCTCTAGCGAGTTTTCCCGGATCTGGCAACACGTGGGTTCGACATCTACTGGAACAAGTAACAGGTGTGTATGCAAAGGCCATCGAATTGTCTACCTTATTGTATACTATATGTAACGGTGTTCTTATGAAAGAAGATAAATATGAAACAACACGAGCCGACTATTTACGTTCCAGCATTATAAGGGCTAAGGACTGACTTTATAGAATATGACATTTTCTTTCCAATGTAGTAGCATCGTACATGTGACTGAACATTGGCGATAACAAATTACAATTTTCTAAAAAAAAAGGATTTTTTTTTTTTTTAAATTGTAATTTTTTATCTGCGTTTAAAGTATATCTGACCATGTTCTTTTTAGTGTATATTGTACAGATCATTGAGTTGCCGTCTCCACCATCTTAGTTTGTATATGCTATCGGACATTTAGAGCGCTTGACACATACAGCAAATAATATGGCAGAAGATCTCATGAATTTGGTGCAATACGTCCGAGATATACTAGTATATGATGACAATGTCCTATGAGTATAATTTCAGCAGACTACACAAAAGCTAGATATCTGACCTTTTTTACCATCACTCACAACATGTACAATGGACACTATTTCAATGTGTAAAATGTCAAACTGATGCACAGTCTGTTAATAGAAGTACATCTATCACAGACAACGCCTTATTTACTCGCATAGCAGACAAGTAGACAATATACGAGGGTCATCCAATAAATAGTGAAAAAGAATATGTAAGTTGATTATATAGTGCATATATCTGAATGAAATTTTGCATACCGCTATATTGACACTTCTTCAGTGACGTCGCATTATATTACGTCACTGCGTTCTATGACGTCATCATCACATGACGAAATCATCACATACGTCAAGCATCGTGGACATGGTGATGAACAACCAGAACAAATATTTTGGTAAAATCATGGCGTTTTCAGCGAGGTAAAACGTTGTGACAATTATGGTCGTGTGTTTCGTACGTTATACCACAATCGGAAACGCTTGCATTTCTAATGTACTCCTCTATGAATATAAAATGAGAAATACTATCAGCTTTTATGTAGATACCAAAGGCATAATATGAAATAGGTACTACCTATGACGGGCGACGTTAGTGTATGAAACCAAATTTACCAATTGATAGCTTTACCATGATGTTAGTATGCTATAAACGGTACCGTAGTATATTGTAGTATTGCAGAGCTACTTCCCACAACTACCACGGTGTTACAGCTTCTCTATTATAATTAAATGGTGTCATTGGCGCACTTCTCTTATTTGAACCAGTGATACAATTTAGATATTTCCTTTTCATATATAGTACATTCATAGCCTAGGCATTATAGATACTGTATTAGTGCATTTACAATCAGGTGCACTAGACGCACACTTGCAATGTATACTTTGTTCTGGTAGTCGTGTTCCCCAATTATCCCGGATCGCTTGACTATGTACGGTTTCTATCTAATGATATATTGTGCTTCTATCTATTGATGTTGAAAGATAGAGAGAGACATATTATGGTTTCTAGCTAATGATGTTGAGAGAAGGGGAGGGGTGGGTGCGTGGGAGAAGGGGAAGATATATATATTGTGGTTTCTTTATAATTATAGAGAAAGAGAGACAGACAGAGAGACATAGATATACAGAGAGAGAGAGAGAGAGAGAGAGAGAGAGAGAGAGAGAGAGAGAGAGAGAGAGCGAGAGACAGACAGACAGACAGACAGACAGGCAGGCAGGCAGACAGGAGCAGGCAGGCAGGCAGGCAGGCAGCAGACAGACAGACAGAAATAGAGAGAACAGTGCGAAGAATTCCGAAGATTGTCGGCTAGTTAATATATACTGTTTATTCGTGTAGTATCGCCTTTGGGGACTCACTCATGCCTTGAGATAAAAGCATATTTAGTCTATAGCACAACAATACAAACATTTTGAAATGCAGTAACTCGTAAGCTATAATCAGTATACTTTCCGACGCTATATACATTTTCTTTTAGAAGCATTTGCTTCGGGCCAAATTATTCGTCGCCCGTAGTAGTAAAATACCTACTGTCGTAATAAACCTCCTGCTTGGTTTATGGTAAAACAAATTTTACACTTTCAATCATATGTTCAACCTAGTTTCACTGAATGGTAAGTTTTCATATATGCGTAACATAAAGCGGGCTACTTCGTAGCCCGTATTAATTTACTCGGCGTTTGTAGACGATATGTATTCGATCATATAGCTAACAGTATTTGCATTAACGATGGATCAGCCCAAACAATTCGTACTCGTAGTTTAAAGGTACATGCCCACTCAGTAGGCAAACATGTTCTTTATAGGAATTAAATAAGTGTATAATTGTGTCACTATTCCACCAGTTCTAAAGATTATGAGTGCCCACTATACAGATATAATCATTTAGTAATATGTATTTTACTGATAGTGACGCGCGGTTGTATCAATCTATTTTGATATTCAAATGAGGTATGGTATTTGTTTAATTATTTATACTAATTAAATGTGTCACCTGAAAATATAATATAATATTTTCGACAGATTGTAAAGTATGGTCATTGCACATCGAAAAATAAATACAGAGAATGAATTGTAATGTCCGTTAACATTTTAAGGAAACACAGTTATCGCCCCTGATATCAGTGTGAAAATTTTCGTCTGATATTAAATGTATAATAATGCATATCAATACGTGGGATAATAGTGAATGAATGTTTATTTTGCCAGAAAATGTCTCAGATGATGTCTCTGAATATAAAGAACAGTTTGTGCCTACTGATCGCGTGGGCATGTGCCTTTAAGTATAAGAGCAGGGTGGCCGCGCAGTGGTGTTCACGCTGTCTAAAATAACGTGAAAATGAATGTAGTTGACGTCATTAGTGACGTCATAACTCATATGGCATACTCTTCATTCTTTGGATTTAAGTTTGTGTGTATTTGACGTATTCAACAATATCAATAAATCTGCATCTCAACTTGATTAACCAGACTTAGAAAATCTGTATTATGCCGTAGCCATGGGAGGTTGATGTGTCCCCTCCGGTTGCTGAATATGTGCAAATCAAATATTAAAACGGACAGGAGGTTATATTGTAGGATTATGGACACATGGCCAGGTTTGTTAATTTCAAACAAACAGTACAGAGTCGTTTTCATAATACATTGGATGACCCTCGTAGTGACACTACACTCAGATAACTGCTTGCACGTCACTGAATTCGATACATTATGTATTGTAATACAGGTATATATGTACTGAACTGTGTATTGTTCTTACTGTTACACAGTCGTTACTGAATATTCAAAGGTAACAAAACATCCCTTAAAGCCAATACAGAATTCTAAAATGAGTGAGAAATCACACTGTACATTGTACTTATATGCCGTCTCAAAACTATTGTATTTTCCGTTTTTTAAGACGACATATTGTGGCCATCTTGGATTTCCTGATCCGTATAGCATCCAACCTAACAAACAACCATTCCAGTAGGTGTGGTCTGCCAAAATTAGCAAAATTATCACACCAGTTATACATTTAGATTAATTTCCCCCACATAAATATTGTGATTGGATTTCAAGGACTTAGTGCTTTTCAAACGAACACACAACCCCTCCAGCAGGTGTGGCATGCTCAAATTAGTGAATATATACACATTAGTTTTACTTTTAGCTTAGATCCCATTAACAATATGGAGTATTGTGTATTTTTAGATGATGGATGGCAGCCATCTTGGATTTCAAAGTCCAAACTAAAAATTAACCATACCAACAGATTTGGCATGATAAAATGATTGGGAAACACCTCATTTGTGTTTCTTGCTCATCTCATTACAGAGATAATGCATTTTATATAATTCAAAATATCGATTGCGGCCATTTTGCATTTTGTGCTCTAAAACGTTTTCCCATCATTTTTGAAAAAAATATGGCATTAAAATTAAGAATCATGCTTTACGTCATGTTTTCGCAATTCCTCGTACAGCGACGCTGCCAGTCAAAAGAGTGCCGTTATTGACAACATCGTGGAAGCATTACGTCTAATGGGCGTACATATTGTGATTTATGTTTACATCACCACGGTCCAAATACTTAAAAATAAGTTGAAAAACAAAATAGCGGAGGTGGAAATCGAGAAAATGCTCCTTTTCAGTATAAATCGTCGGATTTCGAAATGGCCACCATGTAAAATTAGTTTGGTAATTCTCTTGTTACCGAAACCTCATGATTACACATGTAATTGTAGTGAACATACAATGTTTACAGAGCCCGCTATGAAGCATAGAAAATCGTAATGATACAACTCGTTTGAGGATGTTGTATTGCATTTGAATATGGCCGCCATTAGAAACCGAGTTTAGCCATCTCTGATTGATTCAAAAGCATACCAGTTTAATACGATACTTATCTGCACCTATCTATGTCGGGCCAGGTCACTAAACACAATAAGAACTTTAAGTATACCATATATTCACTTAGTCGATACAGCCATACATTAATTTCAAATTGGCCACCTATCTACATGGCTTTTGTACATATCTCGGAACGTGGTACAAAAATGTCAATGTTTGAACTTGTATTCAAATGTTACGAATCATCCATCTTTATCAGAAATCCCATAAGCCTCATTTCTCCAGTCACAGCCACATTTGTCTTTTTTAAAAGGTGGGCAGAACATGTATGAACGGCGGACATTTTGAAATTCAACACGGCCTTCCACATCAAGTCAGTGAATGTTATTAGTACTTAATATTTATTTTGTCGGTGAAATTAAGCGCCCATCAGTCACACATAGTAAGATATGAGCGAAACAAGCTTACACTGGAGGACATTTTGAAATCAACTCATTTTTTTTTTTGTACTCGAAATCCCTTGTACATGTATACCAAACTGCATGCTTTCCGCCGGACGTGCACGACTCGTTTATCGGCGCTTATCTATTGCAATATATGGAACTATTTCGTATGTCATTTAATAGTGCAGGGGCCTGTTTCACTAAACGTCGTAATACTAAAATGTTCGTGAGTGCAAATTTAGTGTAAATCCAATAATTGTTTACAAGAAAACATAATTTTGGACTTACCAACATTTTTGTCGTACGAAACGAAACGACCCCAAGTGTATGGACCGGCAGTGTGTACTGCCCTTGTTGATGGAAATATGGTGGATTATCACCCCGAGGAAGCAATATCTCCCGAGGCGAACCATTGTTTTCATGGGGAGACAATTCTCCTCAACCATGGTCGGTATTTAATTTATTATACCGAATGTTTAATATGAACATTATTAAAGTCGCTATTACACAAAAAATAAACAGAAGCGAAATGCTTGCTAGCTGGAGAATCCGCCATATCGTTTACGGATGCTAAGCTCGTGTCCGGTTTCTATTGTAACATTACAACATGAATGTGACGAACCGGGTACCAGCCCATTATGTGTTGTCATTTCATTTGTATGCCTTCACACTTTCAGTTTCCATTTTAGATAAACGCCGAGTCAGTCCAACCATAATTCGGCTGTTTCAATAATTACACTTCGGGTATTTTCGGGACACGATGGTAATATTGTGAAGCGATGGAATATGAAATTGACCAATGCAGTGCCTAGACATTGCAATGAGGTATAATAAATGTAGTTAGATGTATTACCCTACTCCCTATATAAGTTGATATTCCATAGTTTTGACTAATGCCCTGGGTTTTGACCTGCCTGAGCAATATTTCCGCGTGCCCCATCAATAGTTCCGCGTGCCCGGTCAATAGTCAAAACTATTTCACCGCTGAAAATCATGACGTCATAATTTTTGTTGAAGATTACGTCATACAATTTCGGTCAGTCGATGCGTCCGACGCGAAAATTACGTTAATTGTGTCACATGCACTGTAACATGTTGAGTAATAAAACACAGGTGGAAGACTCGGACCTAGGACCTGATAAATGGCTCATTTGTAAACAGTTAACCCACCCACCAATTTCCCTACAATAGACAGTATAGCCGAATCGGTCAAGCACAACACATTTCGATTTTTCTGCTGACTTATGTCTCTGGTAATCGATACACGTCTTAGGTCTTTTAGCATTTCGTTAGTTACAGACAATTTAGCTACCACAGCCAAGGCGATAATTCTGTGTACGAAATAATGTCACACATTTTTGTGGGCAGTGGAAGCATAAATTACGTGTAAAAGCTGGCTGAAATCTCATTACAGTCTCAACATATTGACGTGAATCACTGAAATAAACATCATTAAATCCGATGTTGCAAATTGTGACTAATAAGTGTCATTCACTAACCTTGAATGATCTAAAACGTGCGTTTATTTCGATTTGCGTCCCAACATTTCGACACAAAACTAACATATACTGCCTAATAGATACATCTCAAGTCTTGAGATTTACATCTTAATCGCAATGTGAAGACAACACAAACTTGTTTTGTGTATCACTCAGTGCAAAATGTCAATATTGACAAATTAATTTCCGTAACCCAACGGCTTCGGCTCGGAAGCGAATCGATAAACTCCGGCTATCGGAATTCATCGGCCGCGAATCAGGGAGTTGAGCAGTTGACCCGAGCGTCTATCGGAAAATTGATCGGACTTTGAACACGCACCTGCTGTTTGTTTATCAACAAATATTGATATTTTCATCGACTACAAACTCATTTTTGTACCAAAATGAATGCAAACAGTTTCAAAGTGTGTGTAACCTGTTGGATTTATGTGTGGGAAAACCCAATAGGAGGCTAAATTCGGCAACTTGAGCCGTATAGGGGCTTTAAAGTGAATATATTTGGGGACCTGAGGCATTTATTATTTGCCAGAGGCGTAAGTCAGGAGAAAATTTGAAACGTGTAGTGTTTGATCGCGCCAGAAACTAAGCCTGTCTAGGGTATTGTCCCAAGCTCTTGCCCACCTTGAAAGGCTATATTGTATATTGTAAGGAAATGGGTGGGTGGGGTAACGTTTTTATAAATGAGCCATTTATTAGGTCCTAGATCCGAGTCTTCCACCTGTGTAATAAAACAGTTATTTCATGGTCATTCGGGGAACAGTCAAAACATATTGCCCGTTGCTGCAGTGGACGTCCCGATGCACTATTGCTTTCGGCCCCAGGGCAATAGTGCCTCGGGTCGTCCACAACACCTTGGGGAAATAGTTTTGACTGTTCCCCGAATGACCATAACAAAACGTTATAACTTTTCGATGTATATAATTATTGCAGGTATATGGACCGGCAGCGTGTACGCCGGGGTCGCTGGTGCAGTACTTCGTGGGGAAAACGCATGTGCAACGGGTGGCGGAGTGTTCATCATAAAAACGCACGATCGTGAAACTACCGTCAAGGAGGCGCCATCGAAGAACTGCACCAAAAACATAGTGTATTACCGCAGTGCCATTCTCATCTTGCGGAACCCATACAACGCTATATTTGCCGAGTTTAATAGGAATCGAGTTGGGAAAACGAATGTGATGGGGAAAGATGAATTCACCAATCAATCAGGTAACGCAAGCTATAGATAAAAAATAATTTCAAGCAACACCGGCCGATAAATACGGAGCCCCGCCAGGGACGTAGAATTCTTATTTTTATTAATTCGTTCCCACGAAATAACAATTCGTTCCCTCAATTTAACAATTCGTTTCCATGAATTTACAATTCGTTCCCACAAATTAACAATTTGTTCCCTAAATTTAACAATTCGTTCCCACGAAATAACAATTTGTTCCCACGGGAACGAATTGTTAATTCGTGTGAACGAATTGTTATATCGTGGGAACGAATTGTTAATTCGAGGGAACAATTGTTAAATTGAGGGAACGAATTGTCATTTCGTGGGAACGAATTGATAATTCGAGGAACGAATTGTTAAATTGAGGGAACGAATTGTCATTTCGTGGGAACGAATTGTTAATTCGAGGAAACGAATTTTTATATCGTGGGAACGAATTATTAATTCGTGGGAACGAATTCTTAAGTTGAGGGAACGAATTGTTATTTCGTGGGAACAAATTAATAGAAAAAATCCATGTCCCCTGCGAGGCTCAATAGATAAACTTTCTGAAACATTTCCAAAACATGTGCACAGTCTTATGATTATACATGTATACATATGTGCCCTCATACGTTAGCACACAGTTTTACACAACTGCCTGTGTTAATCAAATACAAACGTTTCTGAACATATATTGGCAATCTCAACTCGCAATCAATCAGTTTGATTGGCTGAGACTGAGCTGTAGCACAGCTCAGTCTCAGCCAAGCAAGCTGTTTGATTGCACGGACAATATTCAAGTCTTTTGAAATAAAACAAAGTGAAAATGTTGGAGAGATTATAACAGGCTGTAGTGTAGCCGGTCTTTTGTTGTCAGAGCACAGGTTCTTGAAGGACGGTTCATATTTCGGTATTTTATGGGTTATTTCGGTATATCTGTAGCCTATTTCACCAACATTGCAAAGTATACTTATCTAGCAAAGTATACTTTGAGGGAGACATTTTCAATTTAAGGATGAATTCATATAAGCTTCACGCTTGTTTTCATATCCCTGTCATTGTATTACCTTGTATTGTACCATATACTGTCGAATAAATATTGTTTAAACAAATGTAAGGATAAATTTATTATTTTTTATTATACTGAATTTATTACATTATCACAGCCAAACTGGCTGTGATAATGTAATAAATTCAGTATAATAATTCTGCATACTTTTAATCATCAAATATATGCAGTGGTTAGTTCTATATGAAATAATGCATTTTGGGAAAAATAAATGATTACTCCCTCAAAGTATACTTTGCTAGATAAGTATACTTTGCAATTTTGATGAACTCGGCTACAGGTGGTTTGGGTGCATTGTTACCAACATACAATTTAAGTCACCTCCCGCGAGTTACACGTATAAGTACGAATTTTGACAGTAAGAAAGGGGCCAGAAAGTTTGGAACGGTGAATGTGTTGATAATTGACGATTTATGTCGTGTGTAATGTTCGAGAATTAGTATTTGCACAAACCTATGTAAATTACCCAAAAACCAACGAAATCCACCCAAATATACCCAAAATCCACCCAAATACACATACGACACCAACAGTCTCACCATCTGTTCAAACACATGTGGTCAGGGGCCTAATAAGCCATATTTTCATCAAACCCCATATTGCCCAGTTTGGACATGGTAGGAAGTCATCTACAATTCTGTAATTGCTATACGTATCATAGCCTCGACTGATATCAAAAGACACATGTTTGTGTCACGTTTTCCGCCGGCCTACTTTTGGCTATTAAACACATTTAATCAAACATATATTTTAATGTCAACACATGTTTTATCAATAACAAAAAAATCACATTCCCTATTTTGTTTAAAAAATGTCATCAAATATGGATTTTATTGCGAAAATTTTCCAATAGGAATTTAACATTGGGACACGGTCCACAATTTCAAAAATCATTTTAAAAAATCTATTTTAGCCTTATGTTAATAGCACATAGAACAAATGTATTGTCACTATAAAATCTATTTTGACGAAATTTTGTTAAATAAATAAAATGGGGAGTGTGAATTTTTGATATTTACGAAAACGAATCAATGCTTGGCTATATTGCGAATATAATGTGTTTAATGGCCAAAAGAAGGTCGACATGTACATTAGAAACAAACAGTAGAATGGTATTTATCCACACATCTCACGGACTACTATAGGATTAACTTGTATTGTCATTTTCAAATTTGCGGCGTACATGTATATCAGAAAATGATAGGTCGCAAAATCTGTTTAATGGCGACGCGCTAGCGTAGCCATACAACATGTTTTCTGACCTATCATTTTCTGATATACACCGCAAATTTCAAAATTACAATGCGTTTAACCTATTTCTAATGCATTCCTTTACTATTGGCGTAGGAATACATATTGAAATAATTTGCGACCGTTCATCAACAATGATATACCTGTAATGTATGACCATCAGCCAGTCAGGTTGTGTGATAATAATAGAGTGCATTAGAATGTCTGTTTTACGAAACCTGCACACATTTTGCTGCCATCTAAACAATGTAAAAACAATATTTAAGAATGATTTTGTTTATTTCGTGAAAATAGGTCCAATATTGATTTTATTTCGGAAAAATAAATCCCCATACTAACACCCCAGAAATCTTCACAGTGAAGATGTATGGGGATTCATCCTGGGAAAATCTTTCTGCTAATTTCAGAAATAGTGAACCGAGTTTTAAAATTTGTTTTCTTAGTTAGATAGTTTCAAGATATCTAGCCAATTTTCAGAGTCAATTTACATATACATCAATATACATCCTGCAGCTCCTCCAGCTCCTTTTCCCCCATGTTAAATATTCCGGCCTTCGTCCAGTATTCCCGCGACTTTTCCAAGTTTATACCCCGATAAATTCCACAAAAAGGCCATTCATTCCTTATAATTCCAGCATTTGAAATAAATTCATCAAGAAAATGTATTTATTTTCCGTTTTCGTAAGAATTATTTTAAAGGCGCCTCACGGTTACGGAAAGTAGTTCGGCGTGGGAGTTTACTGGGATATAAATTTTGGACAGATACTTGCTACGGGCCAATCAAATGTTAGGGAATTGTGTAAATATTTTTGTGCTGGAATTATTGCTAGATGCTCATAGACGACAAATCACTCAGTTTCGTAATACTTCGGGTGGTCGTAAGGGCAGGTTCGACTGTAAAATCAATATTTGACCATATTTCACAAAATAAAAATAAGTTTCATTCTTAAATTTTGCCAAATTGCAATATTAACATTTTTTTAAATTAAGTTTCGTTGTTTAATACAATATATCTGTAAAATTTGGGTAAATTTGACAGTCAAACCTGCCCTTACGACCATTTCTGATTTTAGGGCATTGGCACACCTTCTCATTGATGAAGATCGGAATGTGGAAAATGCACGCCCAATACTGGCTGACTAAATACCACGGCGGGCCCGTCCATGTCCTGTTCTATGAAGACCTACAGGCAGACCTGGCGCCGGAACTATACAAACTGATGGCCTTCCTGGATATGCCAGTTACCTATCAGACACTCTGCTGTACAGTCGTGAATAGCGAAGGCGCCTACCACAGAAAACCTGCCAATTGGACTAGACGGACAAAACTCTACTCAGATGATGTGCAAACGTATTGCAATGCACGTATTTCAGAGGTTGAAATGTTACTGGCGAAGAAAGGCATACATCATCGCGAAAAATACAGATACACAGGCGCTTGATGTGATAAAAAAATGAAATTTAATTGTTACCTTGATCTACAGATGAACAACCCGTAGCAAGGATGCTAAAATAGTTAATCTTTAATGTGTTTACAGAGCTCCAGATAAGGTGCGTATTGGCGTATTGTACGCAATTATTTTAGCTGAATACGCATTGATTATCAACAGTGGGAGTACAAAATACGCACTCCAATGTGAAAATACGCATTGATTTTCAAATTGAGTAGTGAAAATACTGTTAGAAAGTTGAACATTCACTTAGTTGAGCTGCACAATTTTGCAACTCAAATAAGTGAATGTTTACATTTGTTATATTGTTTTTATCATGTGTTCCCTATTTAGTAATGAAGAAAATCAAAAACCCATTTGTGAAAGTAAAATACGCAATGATTTTGAAATCAGGGGGTATAGTACGCTTTAGACACAAAGCTTATCTGGAGCTCTGTGTTTAGAAACAAGCAGAAAGTCGGAGAAAGAATAAAAATGCTATGAAGCCAAAATCCGCTACCAAATCCCTATACTACAAGGCGTCTAGTGGTGGCTTTGGTTTCCATGGCAATGTGCGTGCTTTAACATGTGCCTTCATCGGACGCATACAAACGTCCGTCTCCATTTTGATTTAGATGATGAAATATTTACACTGACCTTAAATTCATAATATATTTAATGGAGGGTATGCATGCAACACCACGGGCAGATCTATCTGTCCCTGGCATTGAATCACTATGGTTAGAACTATTAGAAAACAAAAGAAAATTATTAATAGGAGGCATATATATATAGGCCACCGGATTCAAATAATAATCAGTGGGCATTGCTTGAAGAAAGTATTGATCGCGCCTTCAACCAAATATGCGAAAATGTAATTATTGCAGGGGATTTTAATATAAATGTATAAAACTCCGACTCAAATAGATTAAGCAGGCTGATTACATCATATAATGCGGAACAGCTTATCACTACGCCAACACACTTTACTGAAAATTCAAGCTCTCTCATAGACCTAATAATTACTAAAGACGCTAGACATATACTTACCAGCTTTGTTGCCGATCCCTTCATCCCTGATCTTATAAGATACCAATGTCCTATAGAGGCAGTATTGAAGATAAAGACGGCGAAAGTCACAAAATATAAAAGAAAAGTCTGGCTCTACGATCGAGGAAATTATGACAATTACAGAACAAAGCTACACTCTGTCAATTGGAACGAAATGCTTAATACAGGAAATTTAGATATCACAGCCGAAACAATAGCAAATACAATAATAGAGATAACTACTGAAACAATACCCAACAAAATAGTCACTATACGACCGAATGATATCACATGGTTCAATAATAGGATTAGCAAATTAATAAGGAAAATAAATAAAATCCATGAACGAGCTAAAAATGTGAATACAGATCTAGCCTGGTCTAAGTTCCGAAAAATAAGAAACGAAGTTACAAAACTCATAAGAAAATGTAAATCTGATTATGAAAATAAACTAATAGAGAAGGTTAATGATACTGAAAATTCAGTAAAAACATGGTTTAAACATGCAAAACAACTGATGCTAAACAAACCTCCACGACAATGCCTACATTGCTCGATGACGGAATAGATGCATCAACAGACAAAGAAAAAACTGAATTACTTAATTCCTTCTTCTCAAAACAGTCCACCATTGATGACAGTTCTACTCCACTGCCACCTCCCACACAACCAAATCTACCCAATATGACAACAATCACAATCTCTCATACGGATGTAATCAATGCTATATCATTAGTTCATCCATCAAAGGCCAGTGGTCCTCATTTAATAAGTCCCAGATTACTCCGTGAGCGGCAGCACGATTAAAACCCAAATCTACCCAAATCTTACCCAAATCTTCATTAAAAACAACTTTTATTATTATATTATATACTATTTCTACTATATATCGTTAGTATGTCATATGATATGAAGTTTTTAGAAGAAAAAACGAAGAAGAAAGCACATATTTCCGCGTAAAGCGACCGATATAGTATTATTAGAAAGGGAGACTACCGTGATCGTGCCTCATTAATTATGTGTCAGTTGTCTAACTTTCAATGTATCATTGCTTATAGACTGTGACTGAAGAAATGGAGTTTATGTGCTTTGTGACCAGTGTAGATGAGGCTTGGCTCGCAAATAGTATGTTTATATCAGTGCGGATCCAGGCCGTGTATCCGCACAGTTTAATTTCGATCAAATAGTAGTTTGCTATTTGATCACAAAACTCCAAATTAAAGCTATTGAAATTACTAATTTAATTTTAATTTATAGTACTAAATACCAACTACGGATTAATATTGTTTAGTAATAGTTTTAGATATAATCCGAAAGAACATGAAGAATTAAGCAAAAATAATACAGGAATAACATAACATTGTATCAAATAAAATATAGTTTTCCCTTTCTTAGAGAAAATCACAATAGTAATATTATAATATATGTTAATATTATTAAATCTTACTTCTAATTGATTTGTAATTCTGATTTCTGTGATGATTGACAGACTTTGTACACTAGATTATTATGTTCATGTGACTTAGACCGATAATTTGATCGTAATTATAATTACGGTAACAAGATTAGCTGTAACTATTTACTGCTAACAAACAGTAATGACCTTTAATCCTAATAATTATATAATTATTTACAAATAGAATGATCATGATGATAAACGATTAATCACTAATTCGTGATATGTGTGAAAAGTACACACCGTTTTATCCGGTCTACACTGTTCGCCGTTATAAATAATTGTGGAATGTTGCTATTTCCGGTTTAATCACGGTCTACACCGTTTTATCCGGTCTACACTGTTCGCCGTTATAAATAATTGTGGAATGTTGCTATTTCCGGTTAAATAACGGTATACACCGTTTTCTCCGGTCTACACTGTTCGCCGTTATAAATAATTGTGGAATGTTGCTATTTCCGGTTTAATCACGGTATACACCGTTTTATCCGGTCTACACTGTTCGCCGTTATAAATAATTGTTGAATGTTGCTATTTCCGGTTTAATCACGGTCTACACCGTTTTCTCCGGTCTACACTGTTCGCCGTTATAAATGTTGAATGTTGCTATCCGGTTTAATCACGTCTCACCGTTTTCTCCGGTCTACACTGTTCGCCGTTATAAATAATTGTTGAATGTTGCTATTTCCGGTTTAATCACGGTCTACACCGTTTTCTCAGGTTTACACTGTTCGCCGTTATAAATAATTGTTGAATGTTGCTATTTCCGGTTTAATCACGGTCTACACCGTTTTCTCCGGTCTACACTGTTCGCCATTATAAATATTGTGGAATGTTGCTATTTCCTGTTTAATCACGGTATACACCGTTTTCTCCGGTTTACACTGTTCGCCGTTATCAATAATTGTGGAATGTTGCTATTTCCGGTTTAATCACGGTATACACCGATATTTCATCGATAGTACACAAAACTTAAAGAGAATGACAAATACAAAACAAGAGTCACAAAAGTCACACAAACACCTGACACACATTCCGGTTTATTGAACATGTCCGTAATTGAATATTGTGGTTTCAATAGCAAACGAAAAACACCGCACGGAAACTCTAAATCTGGTGAAACATACACTAGAACAGACCCTTTAATAATACAACGCGCGTTCGAACAGATAGGCACCAAAAAGGCGACGGAGATTGTATATGATATGTGTTTGGACGACAGTGTGTATGATATGTGTTTGGACGACAGTGTGTATGATATGTGTTTGGACGACAGTGTGTATGATATGTGTTTGGACGACAGTGTGTATGATATGTGTTTGGACGACAGTGTGTGTGATATGTGTTTGGACGACAGTGTATGATATGTGTTTGGACGACAGTGTGTGATATGTGTTTGGACGACAGTGTGTGATATGTGTTTGGACGACAGTGTGTGATATGTGTTTGGACGACAGTGTGTATGCTCCAAAGAGTACAAGACAAATACAGGATACAATTTACAGAGAAAAACAAAAAACAGAACATCCAAACCTACTTCTCACCGGAATTTAGCGGACGATCTGTTAGATGTGATTTCCAGTGTACACACAAATCCATACGTTCAGGAAGTAACTCTGAAAAAAAAAAAACAGCCCGTCGTCATCGTTTATTCTCATGAACAAATAACCGATCTAAAACGAAATTGCACTGGGAGTAATGGGAGCATTTTGGGTGTAGATCGAACTTTTAACCTGGGTAAATTTTTTGTTACGTCATTTTCTTATACAAATCTATCGGTAATTAATAGAAAAACTAACTTATACCCAATAATGATAGGTCCCAGTCTTATTCACTGGGATGGGGAACAATCAACTTATAGTAAAACAAATTTCTCATTTAAGAGACCGTTTGGGGAAAGACAGTTTAACAATTGGTAGTGACGAAGAAAAAGCAATGACGAACGGGTTACATGACAATGTTCATGGTAGTATGTTTTTATTATGTACTAAACACTTGAAGGATAACATTCGCCGATTTCTGGAAAAAAATGGATCCAGTGAAAAGGACAGGGAATCTATCATTAGAACCATTTTCAACAATGTTGACGGAGTTGTCTTCGGCAAAGACGATATTCAATATATTAAGCGGGTAGACGATTTGTCTGTGTATTTTCAGCGATACCCAAAATTTGGTGAGTACTGGGAAAGATTCGTAGAACCTAAAATTAGACAATTTGTTTATGCACCACTGCGTGACAAAGCCATACGTAAACTTTGGACAAACAACAATTCGGAGTCTCTAAATAATCGGCTGAAACAGGTTGCGGACTGGAAACAACATGGAGTAATGGAACTCGTAGACATAATTGGAAAAGTTGCAAACATTCAGTTGTTAAACTTACGTAGGGCGTTGTACGGTGCAGGTAATTACAAACTTGTCGACAGCGCCCGTACAATTGCGCCCGACGTATGGCATTCAAAAACACAAGCGGATAAGGACAAACTATTTTACAAATCACTACAAGTTCCGATTACACATAAACAATTACAGCCAGAATCGAATACCATTACGGCAGGTCTGACAAAATTCCAACTGATAAAACCTAAAGCTACGGTTGAAAAAAACCTGGACAACGAAGACGACAGAAAGCGGAACGGACCAATGAGCATCGATAGACGTTACCTATGGGACAATGTATATGTACACACGTGCTCATTTATCTGTTGGATGTTACTACATACTACTGCAAAGTGTAAGCATGTATTTATTATGATGATGATTTAGAAAATAATACAAATGATCCCTGAACATTGTTCTGTTATTTATCACAATTTATCCAAGTATAATTATGTTGCGTACATGTGCCTTGAGAAATGGGGTTTATGGGTTTTGCTACCACTGTTTATCTCCTGATATATACAGTGGTCTCAATACCCATAATTCACATTGATTGATTGATTGATATGGGTTTTATTTTTATTGATTGATACAAACAATTGAGTAATTGATTGATTGATACAAACAATTGAATAATTGACTGATTGATTGATATGGGTTTTATGTCAGTTCAATATTATGGTCGTACATAGACAAGAATGGAAACATACAATTGAGTAATTGACTTGATTGATTGAAACAAACAACTGAGTAATTGACTGATTGATATGGGTTTTATGTCAGTTGAATATTAATGTCGTACATATGGGACATACAAATGGGACAAACACTGAACTTGAACATGATGAGTCCCATAAACTCCATTTCTCCCGTCACAGCTTCAAATATGCATATTAAATAACCGAATAATGCAGTGTTTTCCCTGATACAAAATTCGATGGAAATTCTGTACACACATATTATTATAAAAACACACACTGTCGCCAAGGATGTCAACATTAGAGAGGTTCTGCTTAATTTGTATTAATGACAGATATTATGTATGTACATTACAAACATCGTTATTATGATGTATATAGCTGTATTTATTAACACATATAGTAATTACATGAAGATTTGGGTAAGATTTGGGTAGATTTGGGTAAATCGTGCCACCCCTCCGTGAGGGCTCTAGTGAACTTTCAGTACCACTTTCTACGTATTTCAATACAATACTAAGTAACTCAAGTAACTCATACTTCCCTTCTCCATGGAAACAAGCGAATGTCATACCGATTTTTAAAAAGGCAGATCCTTCAAGTCCACAGAACTACACACCAATTTCCCTACTCAGCTGCATTGGTAAGTTAATGGAACGATGTGTTCATACATATTTGTACAATGTTGTGGCCTCAAACAATAAACTAATATCATACCGATCGGATTTTATCAAAGGCGATTCAACTGTAAATCAACTTACTTACATCTACAACGATATTTGCAAAGCAATGGATGATGGAAAGGAGGTTCGTACTGTTTTTTTGTGACATATCAAAGGCGTTTGACAGAGTCTGGCATCGAGGCCTTCTTTACAAACTTTCATATATCGGAATCTCTGGTTCTCTTCTCGAATGGCTTCAGTCGTATCTGTCCTCTAGAAAACAACGTGTATAGTATATAGTAATTCCGCGTCTAATTGGTCCACTATCAACGCAGGCGTTCACCAGGGATCTATTTTATGACCTTTATTGTTTTTGATATACATAAATAACATAGTCCAAGAAATTAACTCCAACATTAGATTATTTGCAGATGACACAAGCTTGTACATAATAGTCGATGACCCAATATCGGCAGCAACTGCATTGAATAACGACCTAGAAACTATAAATCAATGGTCAAAAACATGGTTAGTGACATTCAACCCCTCCAAGACAGAGACAATGATTTATTCAAGACAATCTCTGAAATTCACCCTAAACAGGTCAGCTCTTGAACGCATGTATTGTTCTTTCGTTCGATCTCTTTTGGAGTATGGTGATGTTGTATGGAGTAACTGCACAGACGAATTAAAACACCAGATCGAAGCAGTACATATAGAAGCTGCGCGCATAGTGTGTGGAGTTACTAAACTTTGTAATATTGATAAATTATATCAAGATCTCAGGTGGGAATCCTTGGAAAACAGACGAAATAAACATAAACTCATACTATTTTACAAAATGGTAAATAAACTATCCCCGCAATATCTTAGCGATCTGATTCCTGAACAGATACAAGCACGGTATACCCTTGGAAACGCTAATAATATACCATTAGTACATTGTCGTACACAATTTTACTCAAATTCATATCTACCCCACACAATTCGTGAATGGAATAAATTGCCAGAACACGAAAAAAATGCGCAATCAGTACCGTCCTTTCAGGCAAAGATAAATAAAAATGTTACAAAATCACCCATCTTATACAATATATACTGAGCAAAACTAGAAACGTCCCTCCATGTTTAAGGAAAGATTCATCAAAAACCAAAAGGGTTACTTTTAAAAATCAAAATGGAAAAACAAGTTCATTCATTTCTGTATCAAAGCCAATAAATTGCATTTGGATATCTTGTTAAATATTCGAGAGATAACCGGCCAAGGGCGGTAGGGGTCAAAATAAAAAATCACAAAAACTCAGAAATGTGTTACTTAATGTTTAGAGATGGAATTTCAATAAGTAATGTGGCAAATTCAGTAAATCTCATTAGTACCGAGTGTGGCCACCATTTGCATGAATGCATGCAATGATCCTACGCCGCATCGACGTGACGTAACGCAATACCAGTGCGTTGGGCAAATTCCTCCATTCCCGTTGTAACGCCCGTGTAAGATCGCGAACATTGTCAATCTGATGGTTAGCTCGTGCTTTGCGGCCCAGCTCATCCCATATGTGCTCAATGGGATTGAGATCCGGGGAGACCGCGGGCCATGGCATGACGTCGACGTTGTTTTGATGTAAGTATTGAGTGGTGACCCTGGCTACGTGAGGGCGGGCATTGTCGTGCATCAATGTCACACCAGGACCATGCTGACGGATAAATGGTAAGGCATGTGCATTTAGCACATCTGCAACATAACGTTGTGCATTGATGTTGCCCTGTACAACAACCAAATCTGTCTTCCGGTTTCCCATGATCCCACCCCAGACCATTACGCTCCCTCCCCCAAACCTGTTCTTCTCAACAATGCAACAATCGGTGAATCTTTCATTTTTACGCCTGTATACCCGTAATCTTCCGTCAGCATGACTAACTGTGAACCGAGATTCATCGGTGAACAAAACTCGGTTCCAGTCAGCCCTTCTCCAGTTCAGATGACGTCGCGCCCATAACAGTCTGGCAGCACGGTGACGTTGGGTCATTATCTGACCAGTGTACGGGCGGCGTGCCCGGATTGGTTGGGCGTTACGACGTAACCGGTTGCGAATGGTCTGCCCTGAGACACCGTATCGCCTAGCAGTGACTGTGGCTGCCAATCGACGTTGACGTAAGTGCGTCAACGTAATGTAACGATCGGCTCTAGCCGTCGTTACACGAGGCCTACCAGGTCGCTGCCGGTCGTGAACAGCCCCAGTCTGCTGGTACCGGGCTGCAAGACGATCAATCGTCTTCCGACAGCAACCAAACCGAGGCGCGACCGCCCTGGCGGCCATCCCACCCGCAAGCATCCCAATTGCCTGATTTCGCTCGTTTTCGGAAAGCCGTGGCATATCGAAAACAGTGAAAAATTAAAAAAGTTTTTTAATTTTCCGAATAGCCACTATCGCATGAATGGTACGACATGAACTGAATCACCTTATCGATGACAAGTATAGCGTGCACGTGCAAAAAGTGGAAATCAACGTTCCGGTCACTGGCCGCTATGTAAACCGTGTGTATCGGCTAATCTCTACACGATCGTATTCTGAACATTGCCACGGTTTAAAATACATGTACTTTGAACATGTGGTACATACATAGACAGAGCTACACCGGCTATAAAACAGGGACGTTTCTAGTTTTGTTGAGTATAGGTTCCAGACAAGGACAAATACTTCACGCCCGTCTTCGTTTGTCATGCAGTTCCTTGAATTATGACCTTCATCGTAGATCTATCGTTGATTCTCCAAATTGTACTTGTGGTGCGGTAGAAACAATCAATCATTTTCTACTATATTCACATAAGCTTTTATAAAGTTTGTTTTCTAATCCTATTATCACTTGTCTTGTGTATATGTAACCTGCTATATATGAAATAAAATATTGTTTAAACTAAATTCATAATGCAAACGCCCATTCAACGTATTGCATTTATATCCCAGTACATTACATTTGCCTCACTCGACGTCGCGCGACGTTGTTGATTCGGTAAAGTTTGTTTGACGGCATCAAAATACATAATGTTCATTATCGTTGTCTATAACGTCACGCTATTGACCGGCAATGTCGCTGTTCTATGAATTGCAACAAAATGACGTAAAACCAATATGATTCCTAATTTTAACGCTGTATTTGGTTATTCAATCTTTCAAACTATCAGAAAATACAGTGTAAATATAACTAATACAACCATGGGCAGTTGCGTTTACTGTAGTATGAAAACACTTGGTATGTTTAAAGTTTGCGAGGAGTCCTTCGGACTCCACGCACTTTAAACAGACAAAATGTGTTTCGTACTACAGTAAACGCAAGAACCCATGGTTTCATTCCTTAAATAAATGCATACGTTACGATACAGAAGTAATCGCTGTTGAATACACATATGTGGCTGTGACTGGAGAAATAGGGTGTGTGTCTTTTGCGACCATTACAGATCCAGATCAGCAAGTGCATCCGCAGTCTGATCAGGATATTCACTGTTCGCCATTCCATCAATACAGCACTTGTAAATCGTCAAACAAACAAGATAGATCCTTATCAGGTTACAGGAGTGTGGTATTTGATCAAAAGCTACAATGATCGCAAAACCCATCAGCCCCATTCCTCCAGTCACAGCAATATATAATACATTTCATGTCGTAGTTTGATGCATATTAACCCTCACTACGCGGGAGACGGAAATTGTCGTCTGTTGATTTTTTCTATTTTGCCTTAGTTCTTAACATGCGCTGTCAAGAAATATTGAAAATAAAACATTCCCAGCAGACGACAAATTTAATTCAGCGTAGTAAGGGTTAACCCTTCCTACGCTGTTGACGGAAATTTCCGTCTGCTGTTTTTCATTTTTGCTTTAATTCTTAACAAAAAACTGGTTTTGACAGCACATGAGAATCGTCTCCTGCTGTTTTTTTATTTTTGCTTTAATTCTTAACAAAAAACTGGTTTTGACAGCACATGAGAATCGTCTCCACTGGAGACGATTCTCATGTGCTGTCAAAACCAGGTTTTTGTCGAGAAATATTGAAAATAAAACATTCCCAGCAGACGACAAATTTAATTCAGCGTAGTAAGGGTTAACCCTTCCTACGCTGTTGACGGAAATTTCCGTCTGCTGTTTTTCATTTTTGCTTTAATTCTTAACAAAAAACTGGTTTTGACAGCACATGAGAATCGTCTCCACTGGAGACGATTCTCATGTGCTGTCAAAACCAGGTTTTTGTCGAGAAATATTGAAAATAAAACATTTCCAGCAGACGACAAACCGATTACAGATTTACTGATAGCAAATAGAGACTACTAGGCTCGTGTCTAATGTACGCAGCTCCGCAGGGGACATGGATTTCTCTTTTATTAATTTGTTCCCACAAATTACAATTCGTTCCCTCAATTTAACAATTTATTCCCACTATATAACAATTCGTTCCTTCGAATTAAAAATTGGTTCCCACGAAATGACAATTCGTTCCCTCAATTTAATAATTCGTTCCCTCGAATTAACAATTCGTTCCCACGATATAACAATTCCTTCCAACGAATTAACAATTCGTTCCCGTGGGAATTCGTTAATTTGTGGAAAAAATTGTTAAATTGAGGGAACAAATTGTTAATTCGTGGGAATGAATTGTTAAATTGAGGGAATGAATTGTTAATTCGTGGGAACGAATTGTTAATTCGTGGGAACAAATTGTTATATCGTGGTAACGTATTGTTAAATTGAGGGAACGAATTGTCATTTCGTGGGAACGAATTGTCATTTCGTGGGAAATAATTGTAAATTCGAGGGAACGAATTGTTAATTTTTTAATTCGAGGAACAAATTGTTATAATTATCATGGGAATGAATTGTTATTTTGTGGGAACGAATAAAAAAAAAAATTGGTGTTTTGCTTTACCAATGTTTCACTCATTTACAGGATGCAACATGTCATGTTTTGGCGATAGTGGTAAGCGGACTGCCCGGGACACATATGCCCGGCATATGGTGAAGTACAGTGGGGTCAGCGTGTAAGTGCACACACGAACGAACACGACAGGTTTCATGTATAAAAGAAAAATGTAAATATTTTTCTGCATTTTTTCTCATTTCGCATCAAAAGTGTATGTTGTTACCACTCAGTTGAACCGTCTCGGCGAGACGGTTCAACTGAGTGGTAACAACATACACTTTGGGTGGGTAGCAAACCAACCTGTCGTGTTCGTTCGTGTGTGCACTTACACGCTGACCCCACTGTATCGCCAGTTTTGTTCGTGCTTTGGCATCTGTTCCAGAGTCCATAGAAGACTGGATTCAACCGCTCAAACGTTTTGTAGTTTTCTTGTATGACCGGACAAGCGGTTTTTATAGTGTCAATGAGGCCTTTACTAAAACGAGTACAACTCTTGATAATATCCCACCTACGAAGGCAGCGCTTATACAGCACATGAGAAGAGCAGCATATCAAGCGGGTCACTGCTGGGGTCAAATGATGATTGCAGCCCCGATGCTTTCCATCACCAAATGATTGGGGTTGGAAGAAAGGCAGCAATAATGAGTGGGAATTATTCTGGACTACTCAGCCGGAAGCAACAAAAGCTTGCCGAGATCTCTTAAACCTTAGACCGCTATCTTATTTTTTTTGTCGTCCGCTGTTTATTTTCTGTTTTCAATTTTTATAATCCAAAACATGCTTCGACAGCACTTTAGAATAATTTAAAACATGCTTTGACAGCACTTCAGAATTATTTCCATTGGAAATGAATCTGAAGTGCTGTCAAACCATGTTTTTATTGAGAAATAAGGCAAGATATAAAAGCAACAGCAGACGACAATTGTTGTGTGAAGCGGTCTAAGGGTTAAAATGATGTGCAGGCCCGGGCCTTTTGACCTAAAGGCAGCTACAGCCCCGAATACCGGTATACACTTTATTAGGGGACTTTAGGGCAATGTATTGGTCTCGTATTGTTTTCTTTCCTCTCAATAAGAATATACCAAAGTATATATTAACTATGAACGTCCAGCAGATTATAACAATACCCTGGTATACTAGACTGCTTAGTCTGCGTATATGCCTCTAATTAAATTACAGTGTAACATCTCTAAACCTGACACCCTGGAATGTCCCCAGGGTGTCCGGTTTAGAGATGTTACACTGTAAATCAGGCAAATTACCATTCTGATACGTATTTGCGTGCTTTCCAATCATGAACTTACACAAGAATTCCGCGGAATCAAATGTCTCGCCTTGTTCCACCTTGACCCTGGGGCCTTGACCTTGGGGCCCCGAGAATAGTCCTATATTCATCTACATATCATAGTAAAGGTATGTATAAAGTTTCATGACTGTAGCTGATAAGGTGTTGAAGTAATGACCGTAACACAAAAACTTAACATTGAATGATGACGACACCGCCGCTGCCGCCGACGACTCCGGAAAAGCAAACCCTTAGTCTCGCTTTCCACTTTCGCGGGCGAGACAATTAACATCTGAGATAAATGGCCAAGAAACCCATCAAAAATAAGATCACATAATTATGTTGTCTTGGTGTTCGGTTTAGACAGGTTTTACTGTATTACATTAGAGTTATGAAAAAGTAGTACAGTCAAATCTGTGTTAAAGGCCACCTCCGAATAGCAATTACCAGTCTATAGCAGCCACTCGTTTGTTTTCCCAAGTATTCAATTACAATGTACTACATAAATGAACCTGAACCTGTGAACAAAGGCCACCTGTGAACAAAGGCCAGACTATTCACTTCCCATGGCTGGCATTTTTTACTGTATTTCCAAATTTGCGGTTCAAGTAAGGTAACTCGAAATAACAGTGTTGTTGTACTCATGTAGAGTTTGAAGGCCGTGCCATTGTGTTTCTCTGTTAAACGTCCGCCTGGATAGCCAAAACCTGCTTACGTATCCGGTAAAAACAAACAAGGTTTTGAAACAAGAGGGCGATGATGGCCCTAATTCGCTCACCTGACTCCATGAACACCAGAGGAGAATGTGACATCGAGTTCATATGTGTTTTAAACAAATTGTGCTATTTTTAGATTGCGGTCATCTTCGATTAAGCGATGACTCTCATTTTACCAAATCTGAAAATGCTTCACCCAAGGATCTTAACTAACTATGAAGTTTGGCCAGCATCGGGCATGTGGTTCCTGAGCAAAAGACGTTCAAAATCTCGAATAAATGGACCTTTTGGAGGTCATCATGGATGACATAATCATCTGATTCCGACAAATCTTGCACCAGAGCAATCGCCTCATAGATACCTTCAATTCGATATATGACATGAGCATATTCGGTCAAAAATAAAATTTCACCCCAATTTGACCCCACGGGCAACGCCCATTTTTGACCCCGGGGTCAACGTTTGAACACCTTTGAAAGAGCATTCTACATCGATCATTCCTACCAAGTTTCGTTGAAATCCGTTATTTTTAGACGGCGACCATCTTGGATTAGCGACGACCTCCGTTTTAACAACTGAAAAGGCTTCACCCATGGACCATAACTGTGAAGTTTGGCCACCATGGGTCAAGCGGTTCGTGTGAAGAATTTTGAAATCTCTTAATAAAAGAACAACCTTTTGACCTTTCGGCAGCCATCTTGGATGACATGACCATCCAATTTCAACAAAAAATATACCAGAGCGATCGCCTCGTTGATACCTTCGATTTGATATAGACATGACCATATTCGGTCAAAAATAAAATTTCACCCCAATTTGACCCCACGGGCCATGCCCATTTTTGACCCCTAGATCACCATTTTAACAACTTCGAAAGAGCATTGTACATCGATCATTCCTACCAATTTTTTTTGAAATCCGGCTAGCGGTTCATGAGAAGAATTTTTTAAGAATTTATGCTATTTTTAGACGGCTGCCCTCTTGGATTAGCGATGACCTCCATTTTAACAAATCTGAAAAGGCTTCACCCATGGACCATAACTTTTAATTTTGGCTACCATGGGCCAAGCGGTTCATGTGAAGAAGAATTTTGAAATCTCTAATAAAAGAACAACCTTTTGGCGGCCATCTTGGATGACATAACCATCCGATTTCGACAAAATGCACCAGAGTGATCGCCTCGTTGATACCATTGATTTGATATAATAACATGACCATATTCGGTCAAAAGTAAAATTTTACCCCAACGGGCCACGCCCATTTTTAACCCCGGGGTCACCATTTTAACAAGTTTGAAAGAGCATTGTACATCGATCATTCCTACCAAGTTTTGTCGAAATCTGGTTGGTGGTTCTTGAGAAGATTTTTGAAGAATTTGTGCTATTTTTAGATGGCGGCCATCTTGGATTACGTAATGACGTCATTTTGTAATCCCCCTACCTAAAGACCATGACCATGAAGTTTGGTGACTATAGGCCCAATGGTTCCTGAGGAGAAGACGTTTGGAAATGTTCACGGACAGATGGACGACGGACGGACGCTCGGACGGACACATTGCGGTAACAATAGCTCACATGAGCTTCGCTCAGATGAGCTAAAAAACCGAATGTAAATTTATGTTAAAAACTTCCTCAACCCTTTGCAGTGTGCAAATGGTCGACGAGTTTTTAACACAAATTTCAATTGCCGCTAAATAATAAGAAAACACTCTTATTAAACTTATTAAAGTGTAAAACTTAGATAAGTCCCAAATCAAGGTAAAAAAGTAAATAGTGTAAAATAGCATACACAGTTTGTTTTTTTCATAGAACCACTCTCAAAACCTACCCGCACGTGGACTAAACAGAGGAAGAGCTTGCTATGGCGTAATTGAAAAGCGTGCATGCAGATTTAGAATGGACGGATGTGTGCACCACATCATTGAGATCACAGCAGTAGAACGCCAATTAATTGTGCAGGCCTGGGACCCGTTTCACTATTAAAACTTTGCATGACTAAAATGTTCGCAAGTTCAAATTTAGGATTGTCTGGAAATTTCAATTCATGGATTTAAATTTATTGAGCATAGGCTGCATATGCAGCCTATGCTCAATAAATGTAAATCCAATAACCGTTTACAAGAAAACATTGTTAATGTGAAATTTACAGACTATCATAATTTTGCACTTACGGACATTTTAGTCGTACAAAGCTTAGTGAAACGGCCCCCAGGAAACGTGAAATGTGGTCAGATAACCGGTCTTACGGTAAAACTGAATCCAATGTCTCTCGCATGCGGGCTTGACAAAATTAACCAACTCGATACCACATTCATGTTTACTTTTTCTATTCTATCATCGTACAAAACATTTATGGTCATCTATAACAACACACATGTACACATTTTACAGCTGGGGTCAGTGCTCCAGGTAAGCTGCATATTTGCATAAATACCCAATTAAAATTGCCAAAAACCCAATTGAAATCAGAAGTAGCGAGTATCAAAAAGCAATAATAAATTTGTGGTACCTTTATCATGCTGCAGAAAACAATAACCAGACCACAAATATACTATTTTTCTTATTTTCCATGAAAACACATCTTGGTATTTCATTAGAATTGTCTCCAAGGAGACAATTCTAATGAAATGCCAAGACATGTTTTCATTTCGAAGCAAACTATTCAATAATTGCTCTCTGTTGATGTGTAAACAGTAGTGTGATTTTATTTTACCTAATTAAAATATTGAAATACCCAATTGCTTCAGATATGATGCGAGTGAAAATACTCAATTACTATTCCTTATCTGGAGCCCTGGCTGGGATGATACAAATTGAAGAATGAAGTACGCACTCCTTGATTGATTGAGTATTGGTGTTTAAAGGCCTATCAACAGCTAAGGTCATTTCAGGCTGGGCCAAAGGGTTGGACTATGACGAGTAAGAGTCTATCCCCTATTTAACCTGTCCAAAATTAGCGAAATTCCCAAAATCAGAACTGAATATTTACAGCCCTGAAATTAGAATATCCTGACCTGGTGCCAGGTCCATTCCATACAAGAGTCACTTAGCTCCAACCCCAAAAGGAGTATGATCAGCACTAATCTTATTACTTTTTAATGGGGTACAGGAGGATTTAGCCCTCAAGTATCATCGATGGTCTAGTAACATAAGGTCGTAACTGCTATGCTAAAGCATAGCACTTACGACCTTATGTTACTAGACCATCGATATTGCCTTGAACAGGGTCTCAAATGCCATTGCAAACTGCCAGTCTGATCAGGGCCTACATTGTTCGCCATTGAACTATTTTAAGAAACTCATGAAAACAATTTCTATCTGCATAAAACTGAAGATGCATATGCTGATCTGGAACTATTATGGTCACAAACAACTATGAGGCCTACAGAGCGCCAGATAAGTTTTGCATCTAAAGAGTATTATACCCCCAGATTTCAAATTCAATGCGTATTTTACTTTAATTAATGTATTATTGATTTTATTCCTTATTACATAGGGAACAAATGATAAAAAAAACAACACATTAAAAAAATTCACTTATTTGAGCTATTGCGGCTCAACTTAGTAAATTTCAACTTTATTACAGTATTATCACTACTCAATTTGAAAAGCAATGCTTATTTAACACTGGTGCGATTATTTTGTTCTCCCACTTTTGATAATCAGTGCCCATTCTGCTGAAGTAAGTGCGTAAAATACGACAATACGCATCTTATCTGGAGCTCTGGGTCTATTTTGTTACCCGGTGCCCATCTGTCGTCAAAAACGGTCACCTCTACCCCACTCTCTGTAACAGCCACTACTTAACCCTTTCACCCCTAAGTAACTGAAATGGATTTTGATATGTTAATTTTGCAAAACTATCCAATGGTCACAAAATGATTTTCAGACTAGTCCATTTATGAAAAGGGGGGGAGGAGGGCCGGCTCATCTGGATCTACCACTATACAGGCCTGTGGGGCTGAAAGGGTTAAAGTCTCAATTAAATAACTGCAGCATTTGCCTATACAGTGTGAATTTGACCTCCCTACAACAGCCAGTTTTCTGTCTTCCCATGGTGGCTGTTGAAGAGAGGAAACACTGTAATTGGATTGGCAAGACTGGTTGCGACAACATTCTAACCTGTAAATGGCCAGTGATATTTAATGTAAATGTATGATTATATGACGTATGTATGTATGAATTAATGAACATGGTACATCATGGATCATTCTTAATACATGTAACAAACATAGCCGTCCATGGAATATTAATGCACAATATGCAAGCCTGTTCATGAGATTAAAGGTACATGCCCACTCATATCATATAAAGAACAGTTTGTGCCTACTGAGTGGGCATGCATCTTTAAAGGTGCATGCCCACTCAGTAGGCACAAACTGTTCTTTATATCAGAGACATCATCTGAGACATTTTCTGGCAAAATAAACATTCATTCCCCATTACCCCGCGTATTGATTGGCATTATTATACATTTTATATCGGACGTAAATTTGCATACCGATATCAGGGGAGATAACCGTGTTTCCTTAAAATGTTAACGGACATTACTATTTATTCTCTGTATTGATTTGTTGATGTGCAATGATCATACTTTATAATCTGTCCAAAATATTCATTTTTAGGGGACGCAATTAATTAGTATAAATAATTAAAAAATACCATGCCTCATTTGCATATGAAAATAGCCTGATACCGACGCGCGTCACTATCAGTAAAATAAATATTACTAAATGATTATATCAATATAGCGGGCACTCGTAATATTTAGAACGGGTGAAATAGTAACACAATTGTACACTTATTTAATTCCTTTCAAGAACATTTTGTGCCTACTGACTGGGTATGCACCTTTAAAGTGTACAAAAAATGATGTAAAAAATGGTTACTTGCTAGTAAGACGGTTGTGCTCAACGTCCAGTTGTCTGATTGCTGATTGGTCTCAGGTGCAGCCAATCAAACAGCTCAGTTTTGAAAAAAACAAACTCAGAAGGTTTCATAATCGCAAGCCCAGATTTTGTTCTGTGTCAAATGTTGTCAAAAAAAATGAAATTACAAATATGCAATTTTCATCAACTTTCTGCATCATTTTAGAAGTTATTGTCTGTAATACACAGTAATACAATCGGCATAATATTTCATGGACAGGCCGATATAGTGACATTAATTGTGGCTGTGACTGGAGAAATGGGGGTTTATGACACTTGTGGTCAATCTAGCTCCATAACTGATAGAGCACTGCTGCAGCTTGCTAAAGAGTTATTAATACTGTTAAACACATGGCTCGTGTTTCAACGACTGACCGGCGAACAGTGACGACGCTGATCAGCCTGCGCGGATGCGCAGGCTGATCTGCGTCGACACTGCTCGCAAAAGCCATGCACCCCTATTCCTCCAGTCACAGTGACAATTCATGAAATTCTGATTCAATCAGCTGCCTTGTTAAACTCCACTCCGTTCACGGTTCCTCGCCGTTTCATCAGATATCAGATATTACCAAAGTGAGGACGTCAATGTTTGCAAACACATTTTGTTCCCATTATCTAGTCCACAAATATTTGGTCGTGGGTTGACGCCATGTACCGTTGTTTGTTGAGTGGAAGCATTTAAGCAAACATCCAGTGTCTGTCTGTTGGTCAGGAGGTTCATTCATCGATGTATGGCAACCAAAATGCCTGAAATGGAACAGAAAATACAAGTATGGCTTTAAAGGTACATGCCCACTCAGTAGGCACAAAAGGTTGTTTAAAGGAATTAAATAAGTGTATAATTGACTCACTATTCTACCAGTTCTAAAAATTACGAGTGCCCGCTATACAGATATAATCATTCAGTAATATTTATTTTACTGATAGTGACGCGTGGTTATATCAGGCTATTTCCATATGCAAATGAGGCATGATGGTTTTTAATTATTTATACTAATAAATGCGTCTACTGAAAAAATAATATTTTTGACAGGTTATAAATGTATGATCATTGCACATCAAAAAATAAATACAGAGAATAAATAGTAATGTCCGTTAACATTTTAAGGAAACACGGTTATCGCCCCTGATATCAGTGTGGAAATTTATGTCTGATATAAAATGTATAATAACACCAATCAATACGCGGGGTAATGGGGAATGAATGACCGTGACCTGGCGCCAGAGCTCCAGATAAGTTTTGTATCTAACGAGTATTGTACGCCCAGATTTCAAATTCAATGCATAATTTACTTCTACAAATGTGTTATTTATTTTCTTTCTTATTATTTGTTCCAAATAATAAACAAAAATCACTTATTTGAGCTACAAAAAGCAAACACTATTTGCTTTTTGCAGCTCAAATAAGTACATTTTCAACTTTATTACATTATTTTCACTACTAAAATTTGAAAATCGATGCATATTTTCACATTGCTGTGCGTATTTTGTACTTCCACATTTGATAATCAATGCGCATTCTTCCTAAAATAAGTGCGTAAATTACACCAATACGCTTCTTACCTGGAGCTCTGTGGTGCACAGGGGCCATATTAGTGGGCTATAGAATCAAAAGATAGATGATGACAAATCAGCAGATGAGGTTTCAAGCCAAGCCGACCGATCATAGCAGCGATAGTAAAACTCGCACAGGCAGAAGGACAGACATGGTGGCGACTATATGTACCCCAATATTTTTGTGCATGGGTTTATTGCTTTGATTTGTTTTATTTAACCCTTTCACCCCTAAGCAACTGGAATGGATTTTGATATGTTCATTTTGCAACCAACCCAACCGTCACAAAATGGTTTTCAGACCAGTCCATTTATGAAAAGGGGATATGTATTGTTCTCAAAAATATTAAAATTACTTTCAAAAAGAGCAGATCCTGATGAGACGGCTCATACCGGCTCATCTGGATCTGCACTTTTTGCATAAACCGCTATAGCGGGATTTTGGGTTCAAAGGGTTAAGGAATAAAACGATGGGCTGTTGAGTTTACTGGGGTTTATAATACACTTGGTCTGTTTAAAGTGCGTGGAGTCCGAAGAGGGGTGTACAATACATTTGGTCTGTTTAAAGTGCGTGGAGTCCGAAGAGGGGTGTACAATACATTTGGTCTGTTTAAAGTGTGTGGAGTCCTTCGGACTCCTCGCACTTTAAACAGACCAACTGTATTGTACACCCCAGTAAACGCTACAGCCCATGTTTTTATTACTTATAGTTACACTGAATTTTCTGATCGTTTCATAAATGTAAAGAACCAAATATGGCGTTAAAATTAAGAGTAATCTTGTTTTACTTAATTTGTCGCAATTCCTGGAACAGCGAAATCGCCTGTCAATAGAGTGCAGTTATTGACAACATCCTGGAAATTAATGACGTCAAACCAAATTTAACCAATCAACAAAACGCGCGACATCATGCGTGTCTAATATATTGTACATGTATTGCAATACGTCAAATGGGCGTTTCCATTATCAATTTATAAAGGTGTAAATATTGGTGTTTAACGGCCTATCAACAGCTAAGGTCATTTAAAGCCAGGCTATCGGGTTCAATCCTGCATTTAACCTGCTGCATTGGGGGGAAAATCCCAAAATCAGAATGGAATAATGACATCGAAATAAATATATATTCAGCCCTGAAATTAGAATAACCTGACCTACAGCCAGGTCCATGCCACACCAGTCACTTGCCCCTTCCCCTAGAAGTAATAGCATTAGGAATGATCGTTGTACTCTTATAACGGGTATAACCAGAGTCAACTCTCACAAGAATGCCAGACGTACACACAACCACAAATATCAGCGAGGAAAGAAAAATTCCACATCCCCGAGGCCACGTCCCATCGCTAGTATAGTGAGGAATAAGGGTTTTACCATGTTTGTGCATGCTGTAGCGAGCATCATGTATTTCGGGTTGAACTGAACACACTGTACGGGCCCCGGGTGGTCACAACTCATCACGGCCACCTTACACCCAGTCTCTGTATTCCAGCAGTGAACCTTGCCGTCTGTCGAACCTACAAAATAAAAATTAAATAAATGGGGTTTTCGCATCACAGCAACAGGTAAGATCACAAAGAACGGGACTACAATTTAAAGTCTCATCCGATAAGACCATTCGGATGGAAATACTGTGAACGTATTGTTTATGTCCTAGGGGTAGGTTTTGAACTTTAGTAATTTGTATAACCTTTAGTACTGAAGTCCTGTATTCTACCCCTGAGCTACAGCCTATCACTGTCAAATCTATCTATATGGCAAACAGAAAGCCAATAATCTCTGAAGTTTCCACAATTTAACCCATTCACATCTGTGCATACAATACTGTTTTTTTTTTAAATCTGATTACAACATATACATACATTTGTACATACAGTTTATGTCTCAGTAAAAGTATGTGTTGTTACCACTCACTCATTTGAACTGTCTCATCGAGACGGTTCATATAAGTGGTAACAACATATATTTTCGGACAGAAATGCAGAAAATATTGAAAAATAATTCTTCAAATTTTCATACTACAGTGGGAACCCGGTATTGCACGATTCACTATAACAGGTGCTCGGTTAGTACAATGTTGTGCCTTGGCTCCTGATTTTGTTTGCCTATTTGTATATCAAAATTGTGTTAATATTCATATCAAAATCATGTTAAATTTGCAACAGAGAGAAAGTTGATGAAATTTTCATAGCAAATGCGGAATTCAATTCCGCATTTGCTATGAACATTTCGTCATCTTCCAACGTCATATACAGAAAATATCACAGTTTCTGTAAATATGTTTCATTAAAAATCGCACAAATTTTTGGGCACAAAATCAAATGACTTAAGTTACACATTGCCGAGTCGCAAAATACAATTTCATCATCAGCATCATAGTTTGTTTGTCATTGTCAATCTCATCATTAAATTGTTACAGCACTGCTGAAATTTGTTTTCAATTTAGCTCCCGGCACAATGTGTAGTGACAACTGGCATGGTTATGCTACGTCATAATTGAGCCAGTGCATGAGACAATCAACTTTATTATATGCGAGATTTTCGCCGTGAATAATTTGGAATATAAATGTATCGGAAAGTTGATTGACATTTTCAGAGCAAATGCGGAATTTAATATTCGTCAATATTCGGTAGCATTTACAGAAAATGTGTCATATTATCAGAATCATCTTCGTCGAAAATCTCACGTGATAAGCCTGATTATCTCATGAACTGCCGCAATATTATAACACATCAGGCAAAACATGTCTGACAGACAACAAGGTTTATGGGGCATGACTCTTGGTAAAAACACCTTTATTTGCCGCATCAACGGCTTTATGTCGAAAATTATAACGAAAGTCCTTGATATTTCTCGTAAATCTCCGAGATGCGTTACTGGGCCCCGCTTCACTAAACTTCGTACGACTAAAATGTTCATAAGTGCAAAATTATGATAGTCTATAAATTTCACATTAACAATGTTTTCTTGTAAATAATTATTGGATTTACATTTATTGAACATAGGCTGCATGCTCAATAAATGTAAATCCATAAATTGACATTTACAGACGATCTTAAATTTAAACTTACGAACATTTTAGTCGTAAGAAGTTTAGTGAAACGGGCCCCTGGTGTTTGTCAGACAATCCTAAAGAACCCCCAGCTTTCCTGACAACAATCACTCAAATGATTGTCCAAACAGATGTGTACATGTAGACTAGTCTTGTTACACCCCTAACTATTTGTCATGGACACATCCGTGCTGACATTACGACAAGTTCATTCATCAGAAATGGGATATCTGTTTTTATCAGAAACCAGTGTATATCCTGATGAGACGGCTTGTATCTGTATAATAATACGAGATCGAGGTTTGCCAATATTAACCCTTTCAACTCCAAATAACTGTAGCCTATTTCATCAACATTGCAAAGTATACTTTAGTAGCAAAGTATACTTTGAGGGAGAAATTTTCAATTTTATGATAAATTTATTAATTTTTATTATACTGAATTTATTACATTATCACAGCCAATTTGGCTGTGATAATGTAATAAATTCAGTATAATAATTCTGCATACTTTTAACCATGAAATATATGCATTTGTTAGTTCTATATGAAATAATGCATTTCAGGAAAAATAAATGATTACTCCCTCAAAGTATACTTTGCTAGTAAAGTATACTTTGCAATGTTGGTGAAATAGGCTACTGGAATGGTCTGTGATATGTTAATTGTCCGACCAATCATCACTACCGTAAATGATTTTCAGACTAGTCAATTTATAAAAAGGGTTGTTTTTTTCTTGAAAATATACGAAAATTACTTGCATAAAGTGTAGATCGTTACGAGCCGGCTCATCTGGATCTACACTGTTTGCCAATACAATAATACATTGCATGGACCCGAGTAGATGTAAATTCTACATGTATATAATAAAACATGACAGTAAAAATTTGTGGACGATTCAATATATTTATTACATGAAAAGATATCAGTGAAAACATTACAGATGTAGATGGAAATCAATGTCAATTTATGGCATATGATAGTCATTGGCGACGTCGTACATTCGCAAAGTGTACGTCTATTTTTTGTTGACATTATGATGCGTCTTGGGCGAGCACGGATATTGCACGGTTCGGATAAGCAACACGGAAGATCGTATGTCGCCGGACTTCCGTGCAGTGTTGCTTTTTGAAGCTCAAATAAGTGAATGATTAAATTTGTTATATTTTTTTATCATTTGTTCCTTATTTAGTAATCAAGAAAATCAATACGGAAATCCATTTGTAAAAGTAAAATACACAATGATTTTAAAATCAGGGGGTGTGTACTAGTACGCTTTAAACACAAAGCATATCTTGAGCTCTGTGGATATTTTTGAAGAAAGAAAAAGTTCCAACTTTTGATAAATGGATAAGAGTCCAACCAAGCCAGTCCCTCAAGTTTGAAGGTGTTAATGTGGCTGTGACTGGAGAAATGGGCAGGGATTCCGCTGGCGATCGCGACTTTCACAATTGGCGATAAAAAATTACAATTTTCGAAGTTTTGGAAGTGGCGATTTTTTTTTTTCCCCAGCGGAATCCCTGAATGGGGCTTATGGGATTTGTGACAGGTGTAGATCCAGATCAGCCTGTGCATCCGCATCCCATAAGCCCCATTTCTCCAGTCACAGCCACATATGATGAATCACACTTACCACAGAAGACGAACTGTGAGTCAGGACTGAATGACACCTCCAGGGGAATCCCCTTCTGATTTATGTGGCCCTGGAAACACAACAGAACATAGATACATACCTGACAAACCTATACAAGCCTGGGGGCCATTTCACTAAACTTTGTACGACTAAAATGTTCGTACGTGCAAACTTAGGATAGTCTGTAAATTTCACATTAACAACGTTTTCTTGTAAACAATGTGTACATATGCAGCCTATGCTCAATAAGTGTAAATCCATCAATTGAAATTTCCAGGCAAAATTTTCATACCAAATGCGGAATTACCAAGGTGCACATCTTCAATATGTGTAGAAGACGTGTGTGTATAGTTTCAGATCGATTGACTGAACGGTTTCAGAGGAGTTGTGTACACAAACTCTGTACCCTATATAGAATTGTATACACAAATGGAGAAAAAATAGCTAAGTTAAAAAAATGACTTGCTATGGGTACGAATTGACCAAAGACTGCGTACGAAAATGACCAAACCGGGTACGAAATGGTATAGGTACGAATTGACCAGATACCGGTTCAGCAGCCCTGGTGTTCGCGGATGCTTTGTTTCCGAACGACATTGCGAGCCGAAGCGCCCACAAAGCAGCCAGTGAGGTGGTTTGAATTTACAGCGAGAGATCGCGATGGTTCAGTTGTGGTTAATCGTTTCGCTAATCTTCTGCTACGCTGCGAGCCCCCATGCTGACCATACATCCGGTGTCGATGTAAAATTTTAACGCAGTCGGGTTAGCGATAAATTGCTTTGCATTCGATATGATTTTCAACCTCAATTGGATCACAGTCTTTATCCCATCAACACAGTGTGTATGTGCCTGTTGATATCCTGTCAATACGATATAGTTGCCTGGTAAGGGCTTTTCCAGAAAAAGTTTCCCTGTGGGGGGGGGGGGCGGGACTGGTTTTTTTTTTAGGGGTACCACCACCGTAATTTACATAAATTATACCCCCCACCACAAGAATTTATTTCTTGCATAACCCCCCACCACTGGAAATTGCATAAACCCACCCCACACAAACGAAAAAATTTGGAAATTGACTCCGAAACCTAGCTATATAGCTTGGAAATGATCTAACTAAGAAAACAAAAGTTAAATTTTAAAAATCGGTCCAGTATTTCTGAAATTCTAAAAAATAGTTTTTTCGCAATAAAATCAATATTTGACCAAATTCCACGAAATAAAAAGAAGGCTCATTCTTAATTTTTCCTTTAATTTAATATTATCAAAAAAAAAATAGTTTTTGAACTGTTTATATAGCCGTAAAGTTTGGGCAGGTTTCTTGAAACAGACTTTTGGTAGGATACACTAAGCGTAGTAAAAATACGCATCAAATGTGCCGAATAATAAGCAAGTAGTATATAAGAGTCGAAATGATACCACCCTCCAATTGTGGATGCAAATTTCACACACATCCTCTTTTGAGCCAACATACACGTGGAAAAGCAGGTGAATTTTTATCTCCAAAATATGAGAAAATATGACATACGAGAATGGAAAGGTCGAGACATCCACTATTGGGACGAAGACATCCATAATTGGGACGAGAGTTATCCACAATTGGGACGAGAGTATCCACAATTGGGGTGGTGGTACAAAAGACGATGTTTTCGCCCAATTGGGGGTTGGGGGGTGGTAGTACAAAAGACGATGTTTTGCGCCCGATTGTGGATACTCTCCGTCCCAATTGTGGATAACTCTCGTCCCAATTATGGATTCTAGACGTCCCAATAGTGGATACATTGCAAAAATAAATCGGCAAAAACATCACAATTGAAAAAACATCCACAATTGTACTACCAAAAAAAAAAAAAATCACCAAAATATGACAAAATATGACAAATGACAATGAGAATATCCACAATTGGGACGAAGACATCCACAATTGGGACGAGAGTATCCACAATTGGTCACGATATACACACTTGGTATTGGTAGTACAAAAGACGATGTTTTCGCCCGATAGTGGATGGGGGTTCTAGTACATTTCTGCACGAGCCACAATTTTTGGAGGATTCCCCCACCCAACTCGCCACCATCGTCTCGTTTCGCCTCGGCACATCCACAATCGAACGCCCAATTGAAGATATGTTTCCCATTTGAATAGACAGACACAATGCCATACAAGGAATGCGAAACATGCGGCAAGGGTTTCGACAAGCCCGCAAATCTTCGAAGACACATGGGTCGCAAGAACCCGTGCAGACCTCCCACGAGAGAGTGTCCCGGATGTGGAGGGAAGTTTGCCACCTACAAGACTCTCTGGCAACATCGTTCGAACAGGTGTCCCGAGGGGGCAGAAGATAGAACCACGGAGGGTAGCAAGAAGAAGGCTGCGACCAGGAAGAGGATCCTGGTACTAGAGATGAGGGTGGTAGAGTTGGAGGAGGAGGTAGCTAGACTGCGGGATGGAAAACCTCACGAGGGAGCGAGACACGAGAACGTCGACGACAGAGATCGAATTGGCAGATCTCGATCTGTAGAGAGATTCTGCACATTTTTGCACATTTTTGCACTAGCCAGTTTGCCCCCATCTCGACCCCCAACGGCAAACAAAACACCAGAAAACCTCTCCCAAGAGGCAAACAGAAATGATACCACCCATTTGTGTATTTGGACACATTTGGGAAAAGTGTAGAAAAAATTCGCCTCCCAAGAGGCAAACAGAAATGATACCACCCATTTGTGTATTTGGACACATTTGGGAAAGACGGGTTGGAAAAAGAGGCTCGCATCTACAAGACCTTTTCTCGCAGAGTGCGAACACAGGACTCGGCGATTTCTCGTTTTCGTGTTTCTACGGCCAGCGCTTGCTCTAGATCTGCAATCCGAAGTTGTAGCCGTGCGTTTTCACTTGGTGGGCCATCCGGACACGAGGTGTGGCCGTGCCTAGCTAGAGACCGTGCATGGGAAAAAGTCTTTACGCAACCATCGCACAAGAAGCGCGGCGGACTACACCCATTTTTTCGTTTCTCGTGTCGTGCCAAGTTGTACTTTTTGGCAAAGACTCTACCACACTTTTCGCACTCCATTTTCCCAATAGTGTTTTGTGTCTAATTGGGCGCAAAAATATTTTGGAAAAGATCGAAAACCTCTCTCCAAAGGAGGTAGAAAAATGATACCACCCAATTGTCCACATTTGGACTTTTGGGAAAGTCGAAGAAAAATCGTCTCCCAAGAGCAAAACAAAATCTAGACCACACCGAAAAACAGAAAAACCTAACTCCCAAAGGAGGTAGAAAGACAACTCGAAAAGACAACTCGGAAATACAACTCGAAAAGACAATTCGAAAAAGACAAAGAACTTTTTTTCCAAAAAAGGCTACTCCATGTAGAACGGGTCGCTACTACCAGAGTGCTGGTGTACGGAGTCGCTAGTTTTTTCCTTCGGCGTACCGACTGTTTTGCGGAGTGCACGAACTGGGCGTACGTGTCTGTTTTGCTCTTCCAGAGTCTACAGGCCTCTAGACCCACGAATGGGAACAGTGGTCTGCAGACCGCGTACGCCACCACCGCTACACCCAGCCACCACTTCGCATTCTGTACGGTTCTCCAGACGTCGTGCACCTCCCACCCGGATTCCGTCTGGCACTCTTCTTCCTCCGGGCACTCGTCTTTCTTCGGACACTCGGAATCGGCATCGTCGAAAATTGCGTCCGACAGTCTACGTTCCAACAAATAGGTTTTTGGCATGTTTGCAAAATAGCTTTTCTATCTAGAGAGGGGGACATTTGTCCAACATGGAATTCCCAAATCGTTCGAAATGGTCGAAATGCTTGCTCGGGTGCTCGGGGTGCTCGGATTGCGCGCCAGATTGCTCGGATTGCTCGCCAGGAAATCCAGTCCGCTCGGGAAGGTCGAAATGCCTGCTCGCGATTCCCAGGGGGCTCGGGTTCTCTGGGTGCCCAGTTTGCTTCCCAGGATTTCTATTTTTGCTATCCTTGTTGGCTATCCTTGTTGGCTAGAAAAGGAGAACCAGAGCCCCCTGGGAATCGCGAGCAGGCATTTCGACATTCCCGAGCGGACTGGATTTCCTGGCGCGCAATCCGAGCAATCTGGCGCGCAATCCGAGCACCCGAGCAAGCATTTCGACCATTTCGAACGATTTGGGAATTCCATGTTGGACACATGTCCCCCTCTCTAGATAGAAAAGCTATTTTGCAAACATGCCAAAAACCTATTTGTCTCCGGAAAATATTCGAGAAATTATTTCCGCCCGTGGAAAGTCGACGGCCGACGAAACAAAAAAGGAGTACGGGATCGGCAGTGCCAGACTTCGAAAAATCTGGGACGATGTCGATGCGGAACGTAGTACAAAACCCGAAGAAACCCCTGAAGAACAAGAAACCTCTACCCCCGTAGTACACAGGGTGTCCGCGCCTGGTTTTGCGGGCCCCACCGAGTTCCCCATGGATTCTCTACTGCAAAGATGGTACGAAACGCCAGCTCGTTCGAAGAATCGACGCACCTGTCCGACATGGAGAGACGTTTGGAGAATCGGTTGGACGCGTTGGAACGTAGACTGTTGGACGCAATTTTCGACGATGCCGATTCCGAGTGTCTGAAGAAAGACGAGTGCCCGGAGGAAGAAGAGTGCCAGACGGAATCCGGGTGGGAGGTGCACGACGTCTGGAGAACCGTAGAGAATGCGAAGTGGTGGCTGGGTGTAGCGGTGGTGGCGTACGCGGTCTGCAGACCACTGTTCCCATTCGTGGGTCTAGAGGCCTGTAGACTCTGGAAGAGCAAAACAGGCACCGACGCCCAGTTCGTGCACTCCGCAAAACAGTCCGGTACGCCGAAGGAAAAAACTAGCGACTCCGTACACCAGCACTCTGGTAGTAGCGACCCGTTCTACATGGAGTAGCCTTTTTTGGAAAAAAAGTTCTTTGTCTTTTTATTTTTCGAATTGTCTTTTCGAGTTGTATTTCCGAGTTGTCTTTTCGAGTTGTCTTTCTACCTCCTTTGGGAGAGGTTTTCTGTTTTTCGGTGTGGTCTAAATTTTGTTTTGCTCTTGGGAGACGATTTTTCTTCGACTTTCCCAAAAGTCCAAATGTGGACAATTGGGTGGTATCATTTTTCTACCTCCTTTGGAGAGAGGTTTTCGATCTTTTCCAAAATATTTTTGCGCCCAATTAGGCACAAAACACTATTGGGAAAATGGAGTGCGAAAAGTGTGGTAGAGTCTTTGCCAAAAAGTACAACTTGGCACGACACGAGAAACGAAAAAATGGGTGTAGTCCGCCGTGCTTCTTGTGCGATGGTTGCGGAAAGACTTTTTCCCATGCACGGTCTCTAGCTAGGCACGGCCACACCTCGTGTCCGGATGGCACACCAAGTGAAAACGCGCGGCTACAACTTCGGATTGCAGATCTAGAGCAAGCGCTGGCCGTAGAAACACGAAAACGAGAAATCGTCGAGTCCTGTGTTCGCGCTCTGCGAGAAAAGGTCTTGTAGATGCGAGCCTCTTTTTCCAACCCGTCTTTCCCAAATGTGTCCAAATACACAAATGGGTGGTATCATTTCTGTTTGCCTCTTGGGAGGCGAATGTTTTCTACACTTTTCCCAAATGTGTCCAAAGACACAAATGGGTGGTATCATTTCTGTTTGCCTCTTGGGAGGCGAATGTTTTCTACACTTTTCCCAAATGTGTCCAAATACACAAATGGGTGGTATCATTTCTGGTTGCCTCTTGGGAGGCGAATTTTTTCTACACTTTTCCCAAATGTGTCCAAATACACAAATGGGTGGTATCATTTCTGTTTGCCTCTTGGGAGAGGTTTTCTGGTGTTTTGTTTGCCGTTGGGGGTCGAGATGGGGGCAAACTGGCTAGTGCAAAAATGTGCAGAATCTCTCTACAGATCGAGATCTGCCCAATCGATCTCGTCGTCGACGTTCTCGTGTCTCGCTCCCTCGTGAGGTTTTCCATCCCGCAGTCTAGCTACCTCCTCCTCCAACTCTACCACCCTCCTCTCTAGTACCAGGACCCTCTTCCTGGTCGCAGCCTTCTTCTTGCTACCCTCCGTGGTTCTATCTTCTGCCCCCTCGGGACACCTGTTCGAGCGATGTTGCCAGAGAGTCTTGTAGGTGGCAAACTTCCCTCCACATCCGGGACACTCTCTCGTGGGAGGTCTGCACGGGTTCTTGCGACCCATGTGTCTTCGAAGATTTGCGGGCTTGTCGAAACCCTTGCCGCATGTTTCGCATTCCTTGTATGGCATTGTGTCTGTCTATTCCAATGGGAAACATATCTTCAATTGGACGTTCGATTGTGGATGTGCCGAGGCGAAACGAGACGAGGTGGCGAGTTGGGTGGGGGAATCCTCCAAAAATTGTGGCTCGTGCAGAATGTACTAGAACCCCCATCCACTATCGGGCGAAAACATCGTCTTTTGTACTACCAATACCAAGTGTGTATATCGTGACCAATTGTGGATACTCTCGTCCCAATTGTGGATGTCTTCGTCCCAATTGTGGATATTCTCATTGTATTTTGTCATATTTTGTCATATTTTGGTGATTTTTTTTTTCAATTTTGGTAGTACAATTGTGGATGTTTTCGTCACAATTGTGGATGTTTTGCAATTTTGCAATGTATCCACTATTGGGACGTCTAGTACGAAAGACGACGTTTGCGCCCAATTGTGGATACTCTCGTCCGAATTGTGGATGTCTTCGTCCCAATTGTGGATATTCTCATTGTCATTTGTCATATTTTGTCATATTTTGGTGATTATTATTTTTTGTTTTGGTAGTACAATTGTGGATGTTTTTGTCACAATTGTGGATGTTTTTGCCGATTTTTGCAATGTATCCACTATTGGGACGTCTAGAATCCATAATTGGGACGAGAGTTATCCACAATTGGGACGAGAGTATCCACAATCGGGCGCAAACATCGTCTTTTGTACTACCAACCCCCCCAATTGGGCGAAAACATCGTCTTTTGTACCACCCCCCAATTGTGGATACTCTCGTCCCAATTGTGGATAACTCTCGTCCCAATTATGGATGTCTTCGTCCCAATAGTGGATGTCTCGACCTTTCCATTCTCGTATGTCATATTTTCTCATATTTTGGAGATAAAAATTCACCTGCTTTTCCACGTGTATGTTGGCTCAAAAGAGGATGTGTGTGAAATTTGCATCCACAATTGGGGGGTGGTTACACGGAGACCGACGAACACTCGTGTACGAGATGTCTTGGGGTCGAGATGTCTGACAGCCAATTGAACTAGGCCGAACGCGCTGGATTGCAAGAACGACAACTCTTAATAACTTTCGCTTAACGTTGACCAGTGAACATTCAATGTCGGTGTTTTTTTACAGAGACTTCTAAATTGATACACCGACACCCACTTTAATACTTATGGAAAATAACCACCCACCAACATCATAGGGGAACTTAACTCCCCACCACCAGAAAGGATAAAAAAAATACCCCTACCTATAGATATTTTAAATGACGTAGACACCCCACCCAGTAGAAAAATAAATAAATTAATACGACCACCACCATGCTGTTTTAAAAAGCCCGTCCCCCCCCATTCCGGGGAAAAAAAATGGAAAAGCCCTAACCGTTAAACACCAGTTACTCTGTGTCTTCAAAACGTTCATACGGGATGAATCTATGTATCATAGAGATCACAATTTGAAAGTTGTAAACAGTGTGCGAAGAGGACACATTTCAAATCTGTTTCAGGGATTTAGATAGCGGAAAAATTTACTCGCCCTGTCGGACTAGTGGACGGTAATTTCCACTTGTCCGAGGATGATAAGCACTAACCAATACAAGCAGGCGAGTGGAATTTTACACCCATGCATACATGTATGTGGCTGTGACTGGAGAAATGGGGCTGATGGGTTTTGCGACCAGTGTACAGGATCTGCACTGCTCGTTATTTCATTAATATTCCTAAAATGTTGGGCAAGTAGCTTTTTTTGTCTGGGCGAGTAGATATAGGCCGGGCAAGTACAAAAAGTGGATATTTTGTAGTCCTGTACATGTTTACCAAGCATAAGCACATTTCAAAGTTGGCCTACACAAGCAGTAGAATATCAGTACTCACCCCAAATGACTGCAGTGGTGTGCCCTGGAAGGCGTCAATCAGGCGAATCACTTGGCCATTGGTGGACACGACAATGAGTTTACCATCCGGACTGAACTTCATACCCGTCCAGTCACAGTCTTTGTCTTGGGGCAGTTTAAATGTTGCAAATGGTCCCTGGTCGCAAAAATAGAAAGTACAGTCGAGCACCAGTATCAGTATCTCGATGATATCCCCTTATCTCGATGATTCACTAAAGTCCCGAATTATATCCTTAATTTTTAAAACCTCTTATCAAACAAAACAAAATAAATTCACACCTACCTCGGTTGTTTGCTTAATTGGCCCACCTAGATATATTTAAGTGTTTGACACGATTCATTAAGCATATCACGCGTGTCATTTAAGCAATTCACTAAGTCGTGACGCCACCTTGTAATGTTGATTAGCTTACTACCTTTGGTCATTAGTTAATTGGGGATTGTTTACTCGTGGTGTAATGGGTAATATGATTTCATATATTTCGCGAAAATATTCGACCATGTCGCTATCTCGAACCTAGTCCTATCTCGACTATATGGGCGATCTCCCTTAGACTTCCAGATACTGGTGCTCGACTGTAATTTGAAAACAAGAATTCCGCCACAGAAGCGGTGTCGCGCCTGCTGAGGCATTTGACCGTAACATGATCATGGGCATGTGCTAAAGTAAGCATCACAAAAACCATAAGAGAAGTGCATGCTTAAAGTACGATAAAGGTCAAGGTTGAAGAAACTTTTTGACATAAAAAAAATGGCAAAGTGTTTCCACAAACATGTGAAGGTCAAAAAGGTCAAGGCCATGTTAATGGTGGCAGTGTGTTCCAAATGCTTATGTGTCGTGTCGAGTGTCCAAATACCGGTATGAACCAATCCATCAACTAATATTAATGTTATATGATGATGAAACTTGTGCAAACTTTTTGACGCAAACAAAATTGTTTCCGCAAAAATGTGAATGTAAAAAAGGTCAAGGTCATGTTAATGGTGGCATGAGTTCCATTACACATGAAAAACTTACCCGGTCAAATGATCGGAGGTCATAAAGTTTGACACATTCTGAGTTGATTCCAGCAGCAAATATCAATCCTTCGGGGTCAAAGGTCGCCACAGGTCTGCCTGGTAGATGCATCTGGCCCTGGAAATAAGTGACTGATTGCATGAATGGGGTTTTATGTCTTTCAACAACAAGGTCATTGTTTTGAATGATTTAATTAAGGGCTGTAACTAATGTTGCGAGAACGTGTAGTCCGAGCCCATTGTACTTGTATGCAATAAACTATGTTTAAACTAATTTAACGGGATCTTATCACATAAATCACCTGTTGTGATTGGGGGGGGGGGGGGGGGGGGGGGGGGTGTTGGGGGGGGGGGGGGGGGGGGGTGGGTGTCCGAGAACTGACTATTTACATAAACGAGAATTCCGCCACGGAAGCGTTCGCGCCTGCCGAGGCATTTGACCGTAACATGATCATGGGCATGTGTTACAGTAAGCATCACAAAAACTGTCAGAGAAGAGCATGCTTAAAACACGAAATAGGTCAAGGGCAGGGCTCAAAACTAAGGCACGTCCGACCGACCGAGTCTAGTAAATATTTGGTCCGGTCGTGTCAATTTTCCCAGAATACCATTGTCGGTAGCCCGACTGGTCATGTTCCAATTTGACCAAAGTCTCTGCCAAAAATAAAACAGTATTAGTTCCCCTTTTATTTTTCTGGTAATAACAAACAAAATAAATCATAACAAACAAGTCCGGAGTAAAGCTAATTTACATAAGAAGTAGAACGATCTACGATTGGTTGATGGTGCTTCATTCACCAAATAGCAATTTTTGATTGGAAGCTGTCAGAAATATACGCAAACAGAGCGTACCGTACGTATTGATCATACAATTCTCTTGAAAAAAAAAGAGTGAATTCTCATTTCGCCGATCATGTAATCGGCCAGTGACTCAGCAATTACACACAGTGGATCAAATGTGCTGCTGAGCACGTGTTTTTACTAACATCCACATCGCTAATAAATCGTGTGCCCTGATATGAGCATATTGAAAATGAGTTCAACTGATATGGAATATTCTAAGTCACTTAAAGTTCTTGTTTTGTTGGGCTGGGAGGCAGAATCAGTGGACATTAGAATTTGTCATTTAATGAATCATTATTCATTGATCTGACACCTTGGATAAGGTGAATTTAATCGTCACCAATTGAAGAAAAAAAACACGAAATGTTCAAACCGGAAGTGCCTGCTGCTGACGTTTTTTGGCTTGTTTTCAGTAATGATGTGAATATTAGCTGCATTCCAGACACTTCCATGATTAATTTGTGTAGTTATAAGTTTATTATTACTCTTTCAGAAGTAAACAACTGGTTTCTTGAACGTTAAACCTTCCAATGATGCAACTAGTAAATTACATTGTTGCATAACCAGTAGTCGACATAACCAGTAGTTGGACACACTAATTACATTCAAACACATACATGTACCTGTATCATCACGATCACTATGTTAGCCGATTTGAACATGACTTAGTACTGTGTTTCGTGAAATTGTGATGGTTAGTTCCAGTTCCATTAATTATATTTTCTCTTGTCATTTACAATGGCCTATACGTTTTTCAAATGTCCCCAACTTTGTGTATGAGGTGGGTCAACTGGCTCCACTTTAAAAATTCCTGCAATACACACTGAATAGGTTTCAAAACTGTCCGCTTCAATATTTCATAATTGATTATCATTGACATCTGCTTTATATGCATGTAGTACCAAACAATCAGTACAATCGAGTCCTAGTTCCTACAAGTACAATGGAACGTTAGTTGACAATAACTATACATCATTACATGTATAATTTAATAAAAACTTTGATAAATTAATACAAGTTACGCTTCACTAGGTCAGGGCTAGTACAAATTAGGTACAAAAAAGTTATCGTTGAGCCTTGAAGGGTGAAGAAACTTTTTGAAATAAAGATATGGCTATGTGTTTCCACAACCATGTGAAGGTAAAAAAGGTCGAGGTCATGTAATGGCGGCATGAGTGTGTTCCAAATGATTACATGTATCAAGTGTCCAAATACTTGAAGCAATCCATCAAGTAATATTAATGTTATATGATGATGAAGAAACTTGTACATGTACCAACTTTTTGACGCAAAAAATGGTTTAAGTGTTTCCGCAAAAATGTGAATGTACAAAAGGTCAAGGTCATGTTAATGGGGGAATGATTGTGTTCCGTATGTTCACAACCATGTGAAGGTCAAAAAGTGTATCAAGTGTCCAATATTGAAGCAATACATCCAGCAACATTAATATTATACGAATGCAAAAAAAATGTCTAAGTGTGTCTGCAAACATGTGAAGATAAAAAAGGTCAAGGTCATGTTAATGGCAGAATGATCACATGTTTCAAGTGTCCAAATATTAAAGCAATCCGTTAAGTAATATTAAAGTTATACCATGATGAAGAAGCTTGTACAAACTTTTTGACGCAAAAAAAATGGCTACGTCTTTTCACAAAAATGTGAAGATAAAAAAATGTCAAGATCATGTTAATGGCGGCATGAGTGTGTTTCAAATGCTCACATATGTCAAGTGTCCAAATATTGAAGCAATCCATCAAGTAATATTAAAGTTATACCATGATGAAGAAGCTTGTACAAACTTTTTGATGCAAAAAATGACTATGTGTTTACCCAAAAATGTGAAGGTAAACAAGAGGGCCATGATGGCCCTAATTCTCTCACCTGACTCCATGAACACCAGATGAGAATGTGAGTTCATGTGTTTGACCCCAATTTGACCCCACAGGGCCACGCTCATTTTTGACCCTGGGGTCACCATTTTAACAACTTTGAAAGAGCATTGTACAGCGATCATTCCTACCAAGTTTCATCGAAATCCGGCCAGCGGTTCATGAGAAGAAGATTTAAGAATTTGTGCTATTTTTAGATGGCGGCCATCTTGGATTAGCGACGACCTCCATTTTAACAAATATGAAAAGGCTTCACCCATGGACCATAACTTTTAAGTTTGGCCACCATGGGCCAAGCGGTTCATGTGAAGAAGAATTTTGAAATCTCTAATAAAAGAACAACCTTTTGACCTTTCGGCGGCCATCTTGGATGGCCTAACCATCCGATTTGGACAAAAAATGCACCAGAGTGATCGCCTTGTTGATACCTTCAATTTGATATATGACATGACCATATGTGTTCAAAAATAAAATTTGACCCCAATTTGACCCAAGGGCCACGCCCATTTTTGACCCCGGGGTCACCATTTTAACAACTTTCAAAGAGCATTGTACATCGATCATTCCTACCAAGTTTTGTCGAAATCCAGCTAACGGTTCATGAGAAGAAGATTTTTTAAGAATTTGTGCTATTTTTAGACGGCGGCCATCTTGGATTAGCGATGACCTCCATTTTAACAAATCTGAAAATGCTTCAGACATGGACCATAACTTTTAAGTTTGGCTACCATGGGCCAAGCGGTTCATGTGAAGAAGAATTTTGAAATCTCTAATAAAAGAACAACCTTTTGATCTTTCGGCGGCCATCTTGGATGGCCTAACCATCCGATTTGGACAAAAAATGCACCAGAGTGATCGCCTCGTTGATACCTTCAATTTGATATATGACAAGACCATATTCGGTCAAAAATAAAATTTGACCCCAATTTGACCCCACGGGCCACGCCCATTTTTGACCCCGGGGTCACCATTTTAACAACTTTGAAAGAGCATTGTACATCGATCAGTCCTACCAAGGTTTGTCGAAATCCGGTCGGCGGTTCTTGAGAAGAAGATTTTTTAAGAATTTGTGCTATTTTTAGACGGTGACCATCTTGGATTACGTAATGATGTAATTTTAACAATTTTGTAATCCCCCTACCTAAGGACCATGACCGTGAAGTTTGGTGACTATAGGCCCAATGGTTACCGAGGAGAAGACGTTTGAAAATGTTCACGGACGACGACGACGGACACATTGCGGTAACAATAGCTCACATGAGCTTCGCTCAGGTGAGCTAAAAAGGTGACGGTCACGTTAATGGCGGAAAATGCGGCGACTATAGTCGCGACTTCTGCTAAAGCAGGCGCGATCAAAATATACATGCAGCCATGAAATTAGAATAACCTGGCCTGGTGCCACTAAACTTTGTACAATAAAAAGTTCTTACGAAGATTTTTATGCATTGGTTTCTCACAATAATGCGAGTCACTAATACTACCATTTTCCACCTACATGTACACAGCATTATATGTGAATACATGCACACATCGATGCCAGCATCAGATTTAAGTGCAAACGATGTAATTACAATTTTGCACTTACAAACTTCTTAGTCATACGCAGTTGCCCATACTGTTAACCTAACAATACGCCAGCAAGGCCTCCAAAGTCAATGTTTGTTTCTTGGTGTTTAATGGCCTATCAATAGCTAAGATCATGTAAGGCCGGGCAAACGGGTTCGATCCCATTTTAACCTGCTGCATTGGGGGGAAAATCCCAAAATCAGAACGGAATATTTACATCTAGAAAAACCTGAAATTAGAATAACCTGACCTGGTGCCAGGTCCATGCCACACCAGTCACTTGGCCCCTTCCCCTAAAATATAATTACAAATACTCACATAAGCGGTATAACCAGATTCAACTGTCACATACAAAATGCCAAAGACGTACGTGAGGGCCAAACCAGGTCTCAAGTCGGGATTCCGGTAAGGATGAACCCCGATTGTTCAATTACCCATCGCATACTCCCACTTGCCAACCACCTCCAAAGTCAAATGACATATGTGGCGGTGACTGAAGAAATTGGGCTTATGGGTTCTGCGACCAGTGTAGATCCAGATCAGCCTGTGCATGTGCACAGTCTGATCAGGATCTACACTGTCCGCCATTCCATCAGTGAATTACCCATCATGCTTCTAACAAGCAATATAGATCATTATCAGGCTACAGAGTGTGCTATTTGATCGGGAGCTACACTGGCTGGAAAACCCATAAGCTCCATTTCTCCAGTCACAGCCACGTATGACACTGACCTAGGCATAATATAACTTGTGAATTTGTCACATGATAATGGAGGAGAATTATAGAAATCAACAGGCGAGATATACTTTAGAAGAAATTTCCCATGCTATTGGTTTTTATTGTGAATGCATTAAATATAACACGACATGACCAGTGGATTAGGGGTAGTGGAGAGGGGGAGGGTGATATGGGAAATATCACGATTTTCATTGATTGACGTATTGGGGTTTTACACCCATTAAACAGCAAGGGCACATACAGATAGGACTGTACCTATGTGGGGGAGTATCATAAGCAATGAAATGACAACTAGAGCTACATGCATGGAGTGATCATAATACCCCAACAAACATCGCTTTGACATATGAACATGGTCAATATCAGAATGAGTTTCATAGCTCGGAATCAAAATTTCACGCCCATTTTTTCTGGGTACACAAAAAATACAATGAGGAAGAGAGGCACTGTTACCTGGCAGTTTTGTGACCGCAAGTCCCATAATCTGATTGTCTTATCGAGAGATCCGGAGAGAAAGGAGTCGTTTATTGGCGACATACACAGACACACCACCCTGAAGAGGAAAGTATAGATATACAGTGGAACCTCTATATACTGGACACCCTGGGGAGTCCAGTTTATAGAGGTTCCACCAGAGCTGCAGATAAGGTGTGTATTGGAATATTTTACACACTTATTTAGCTGAATACGCATTGATTATCAACAGTGGGAGTACAAAATACTCACAGCAATGTGAAAATATGCCTCGATTTTAAAAATTGAGTAGTGAAAATACTGTAATAAAGTTGAAAATGTACTTAAGTTCAGCTGCAAAAAAGCAAACAGTGTAGTGTTTGCTTTTTGCAGCTCAAATAAGTGATTTTTTTTACTCTTTTTTTTTTGTATCATTTGTTCCCTATTTAATAAGAAAATCAATAATACATAATTATGCAAAAGTAAAATATGCATTGAATTGGAAATCTGGGGGTAATAATACTCTTTAGATAAGAAACTTATCTGGAGCTCTGGGTTCCACTGTAATTCAGGTGCATGAACACAGTCCAAGACATACTGGGAATGCATATCAGGACAATAGTTTTATAAAGCTTCTTTTTGCATCCAATTATTATCTTCTATACATATTACATGTTAATCATAAGTGAATAATAAAAATGGTTTAGTCTAGGCCATGTACTTTGCAATCAAAAACACTCAGTATCAAAATACATAAATGGCAATTAAATCCATGAAAGTTAGACATACACACTACACAGGTATGCCAAGTGTCCATTTGCATAGAGGTTCTCCTGCAATGTGCATTTACGAGTGGTTTACAAAGTATACAATACTCCACAAACCTAACTACAATACATGAACGGGGGCTCACAGATACCCCCGGCCACAGCCTGGTCCGACCAACAAATATTTGTAAGTCATATTTGTTGGCCTGAAAATATGGATGATCATAAGATGTACATGCAATTTCAAGTCAATCCTACTTACCGTTTTAGAGATGATGGGTACCAGAAAACATTAAGGCAAATCTTACGGACGGATGGACAAACGCAGAGAAGAACAGAAATAAGAAAACTATATACACCTCGACATACTTATGCCGGAGGGGGGGGGGGGACATGTATAGATATACCAGCATGTTCAGCAATAAATCTCATATAACATATAGAACTGGAGTAAGTGAGCTGGGGCTCACGGATACCCCCGGCCGCCACCTGCACCGACAAATAAAAACTTTTAACGCGGACGGACGTAATTACGAAAACAATATATATACCCTCAACATACTTTGTATGTTGACGGGTATATATATTGTTTTCTTATGTCGGGGATATAATAAAAAGTTATCGTATTTTGTTGACATATTTTGGTAAGCATTTTGAAACTACCGCCATGTTTTGATCGTGCCATTGTACTAGTATTGAATAGTATACGAGTGGAGTGGCAACATGAGTTCCAACCAGAGCTCCAGATAAGGTACGTATTGGCGTATTTTACGCAATTATTTTAGCTGAATACGCATTGATTATCAAAAGTGGGAGTACAAAATACGCACAGCAATTGAAAATACATGTATGCATTGATTTTAAAATTGAGTAGTGAAAATACCGTCATCAAGTTGAAAATTCACTTAGTTGAGATTGTTTGCAGCTCAAATAAGTGAATGTTTAAATTTGTTATATTTTTTATCATTTGTCCCCCATTTGTAATGAATAAAATCAATAAATCATTTTTCATAAGTAAAATACGCAATGATTTTGAAATTAGGGGGTATAGTACACTTTAGACACAAGGCTTATCTGGAGCTCCGGTTCCAGCCTGAACTCACATTTTTCTACTTACTTTTTTGTGTGTCCTGGGAAGTACCTGATGTATTTATTGTCATGCAATGATAAATATCGTATAGTATCTGCAATTAAATAAACAAGGTCATGTAAATAGAGAATACCAGGCTAGTGTCTTTTGATATCAAGTTTATCAGGCTCGACCCGAGCCTGATAAACTTGATATCAAAATACACTAGTCTGGTATTCTATTTATCAGGTAACGTTTTATGCTCGAAAATGACCACAGATGACGTCGTTATCTATGGACAGAACAAGGACTTGTTTACGTTGCGTCCTTACACCGACGTCATTCGGTAACGTCACGTGACGTCAACCGACCAATGGAACGTCAGTTTTCACTTTGTTGTAACCCGGATGTTGATATCAGGTCAATGCCTGATACAACAATATGTTATCAGTCAGTACGTAATCGGTCAATACAGGGCAGGTTACCTGATAAAGATAAATATCGTATAGTATATAAACATGGTCATGTAAAAATAAATATCGTTTAGTATCCGCAATTAAATAAATCAAGCAAGATAGTGACTAATGGGGGATCATAGCTAGTTAATTCCATTTGAATTTATTTATAGAAATCCGGTTCAACTTGTATATTTTATGGCCTAATTGCTTGTATTAAAGGTACATACCCATGCAGTAGGCACAACATTTTCTCTATATCTGAGATATCACCACAGACATTTTCTGGCAAAATAAACATTCATTCACCATTAACCCACGTATTGATTGGCATTAGTATACATTTTATATCAGACGTAAATTACAACACTGATATCAGGGGCGATAACCCTGTTTCCTTAAAATGTTAACGGACAATATTATTTATTCTCTGTATTTATTTTTTGATGTGCAATGATCAAACTTTATAATCTGACAGTCGAAAATATTATATTTTCAGGTGATAATTAGTGTAAATAATTAAAAAATATCGTGCCTCATTTGATTATGCAAATAGCCTGATACCACCGCGCGTCACTATCAGTAAAATAAATAGTAGTTGTACTAAATGTTTATCTCTGTATAGCGGGAACTCGTAATTCTTAGAACTGGTGGAATAGTGACACACTTATACACTTATTAAATTCCTATAAAGAACATGCTGTGCCTACTGAGTGGGTATGTACCTTTAAAACAAAATATTTCATGATTTGTTGTGTAAATAAGCCATTATAGTGTTTTCGACTAGTGTTGATCCAGATCAGCCTACATATCTGTGCAATCAGATCATCCTACATAGCTGCGCAATCTGATCCAGATCATCCTACATAGCTGCGCAATCTGATCCAGATCATCCTACATAGCTGCGCAATCTGATCCAGATCATCCTACATAGCTGCGCAATCTGATACAGATCATCCTACATAGCTGCGCAATCTGATCCAGATCATCCTACATATCTGCGCAATCTGATCCCGAGCTGCATTATTTGCCAGATTCATATTTTCACACTTATTAATTGTATTGCAATCAGTGTAGACCCACATCAGACTGCACATGTGTGCAGTCTGATCTGGGTCTACCTTTTTTGCAGTCTTTATTGTTGCAAGTTATTAAGTAAGAAATAAACACTGAAATAAACCAAAGGACCCGAGGGCCGTTTCATTAAACTTTGTACGACTAAAATATTTGTAAGTGCAAAATTATGATTGATAGTCTGTAAATTTCACATTAACAATGTTTTCTTGTAAACAATTATTGGATTTACATTTATGGAGCATAGGCTGCATATGCAGCCTATGTTCAATAAATGTAAATCCATCGTAAGTGCAAATTTAGGATCGTCTGGAAACTGTCTGGTCCGACTATACTAACAGATAGCATGGGGTGGTGCATGTGGAGATCTGGGGGCCATTTCATTCAACTTTGAACGACAAAAATGTTTGTAAGTGCATATTTAGGATGGTCTGGAAATTTCAATTGATGGATTTACATTTATTAAACAAATGCATATGCAGCCTATGCTCAATAAATGTAAATCCAATAATCGTTTACAAGAAAACATTGTTAATGTTGTCAATTGTGAAATATGCGGACTATCAAAATTTTGCACTTACAAACATTTTAGGCCCCATGGAGTTCACTCGCGACATGTATAGGCTGACCAGTAGCCGATTTCATCAAAATTGCAAAGCATAGTTATCTAGCAAAGTATACTTTGAGGGAGTAATCATTTATTTTTACCGAAATGCATTATTTCATATAGAACTAACGACTGCATATATTTGATGATTAAAAGAATGCAGAATTATTATACTGAATGTATGACATTATCACAGACAAAATGGCTGTGATAATGTAATAAATTCAGTACAATAAAAATTAATAAATTTATCCTTCAATTGAAAATTTCTCCCTCAAGGTATACTTTGCTAGATAAGTATACTTTGCAATGTTGGTGAAATAGGCTACTGGTCACAAAGGCCATAAATCCCATTTCTCACTAGCAGCTTGCTGAAATCTTAAAGGTACATGCCCACTCAGTAGGCACAACATGTTTTGCTTTATATCATAGACATCATCTGAGACATATTTTTGCAAAACAAATATTCATTCACCATTACCCCACGTAATAATTGGCATTATTATACATTTTATATCAGACGTCAGGGCTGTACAAATTGACTTTTTAGCCACTTGTCCCGGACAAGTGACTTGACAAGTGACTTGCCCCGACTTGTCCTGGACATTATAATTTACGTATACATATTCCGGGGAGTCCACTCATTTGACCGTCTCGAAAATGAAATAACGTCTATATTTACAATATTTAATGTCTATCAGTATGTTCGCGGAACGGTAAATAATAAACTTTTTGAAATTTCATTTTTTTTTTGTTGGCAACAGCTGTTAATTCGCTAATTACACTGCAGCTCCATTATAACGCCATCGCGTATAGCGCGATCTCCATTATAACGCGGGTCTCTCGTGGATCCCAAAAAAATATAAAAAAAATAAAGAAGAAAAGGAAAACAAAGAAAAAAAATCAAAAAAAAATCGTCGGACGTCGTAGTCATCGTGTAATTAGTTAATTCATGATTTCTGTAAGTTTATTCAAACAACGACATTCAAAGTACATGAAATAATTATTATTAGTATGTTAGCAAATGTAATACCTTTAATCAGGTAATCATGTTAATATGCATACAGTGCGACGCCCCTATTGCACGGAAGTCCGGCGACATACGACCTTCCGTGTTGCCGAACCGTGCAGTATCCGTGCCAGGGGATATATGAATTCCAAATCCAGATGCGATTACACCCGAAACATATTACACAGACGAGATTTGTCTGATGCTTTGTGCAAAAAATCGATACACCCAGCTGTGTGTACAGGTGTTTATTGTATGACCTCATTCAGCACGAGGCTCTAAACTGTGTGACCTTTAGGCTATGTTTTGAAATGTTACTGATTGGTCAACACGCCTTTTGATGTGCCACAGACGTCGCGAACGTGCGACTTTCATCATCGCATCACGGGGCAATCATGCAGTAACCCATTTCATGCTGAGGATACGCCGTTTGCGGACAAATATTTTCCTTCTATGCACTCAGAAGTATATGCCGCGACCACCATTTAATCCATCTCATCGAGACGGTTCAAATGAGTGGTCACATTGTATACTTTCAGTGAGAAATAACAAAAATAAAAATATTTTTTTTAATAATTTCATACCCGTAAATGTGTATGTGTATTCCGAAAGGAATGGATTAAAAAAAACTCTGGATTATACGCAGATCTGTCGCCATATTTCGCCGATATTGATTTCGAAAATATTTTCCGTAAATGGTGTTGAAAAGTTGACACAAAATTCAGTGTTCATGCGGAATTGTCGGTGGGATTATGCTTTCAAATTTGAATAAATTAATCTAATCAGGGTCACAGCTAGTACATCACTTTTCTTGCTATATACACAGTATAGCAGCTTCTGTGTAAGTGTGTATCGCCACAGGGAAGCCGACACACGCCCTAGGCATTATTGATCAATGAAATGTTACAATTTAGGATTAGTCTAGTGAAGAAAACAGGCTTGTGGCGGGACGTTTCAACGGAAAATAGTGACGTGCCCGGTACTAACTTTCAGCATAGAGCCACTTGCCCGAGACCAAAACCGACTTGTCCCGTGTGTCGGGCGTGCCGATTTGTACAGCCCTGGACGTAAATTTGCACACTGATATCAGGGGCGATAACCGTGTTTCATTAAAATACTAACGGACATTACTGTACTATTTATTCTCTGTATTTACTTTTTGATGTACAATGTTCATACTTTATAATCTGTAGAAAATATTATTTTTTTAGAAGACGCATTTAATTAGTATAAATAATTAAAAAAAATATCATGCCTCATTTGTATAAAATAAACTGATACCAACGCGCGTCACTATCAGTAAAATAAATATTAATAAATGATTATATCTGTATAGTGGCCCCTCGTAATCTTTAGAACATGTGGAATAGTGACACAATAATACACTTATTTAATTCCTATACAGAACATTTAGTGTCTACGGAGTGGGCATGTACCTTTAATAAACCCAGCCAGCATGATTTTACAATTGCGACGATGGCTAAGAAAACATACCTTAAAACATTTGCGACCATTGTAGCCCCAAATAAAAGCATATGCATCCACACAGTCTGATCAGCGCCATTTATATATGACTGCGCTAGATTAAACCATTGTTACAAATTTGGCCATAGGGATTATTTTCTGAGCCACTTGCAGTTTATTTTCTCACACAGGGAGAGTCAGACTTACCGTCAATTTTTGTTGAACTGTGTAATGCTGTATTGACTGCATGTGTATAACGGATCAAATCTACCCCATACTTCTTGCTGTTTAGAGTTCGTTTGGGGCTGAAAGTAAAATTGAATACGGTTACCTTTAACTTCCCAGCAACAGCTAAGGTCATTGAGGGGCGGGACCTCGGTTTCAAGTCTCATCCGAAAGACCAGGATGGAAATACTATGAAAGTATTTCGGATGCCTGGCGAAATTCAAAACTGGAGAGAGCTAATACCAGAGCTTCGGATAAGTTTTGTGTCAAAAGAGTAATAATTCCAGCACAAAAATATTTACACAATTCCCTAACATTTGATTGGTCCGTAGCAAGTCTCTGTCCAAAATTTATATCCCAGTAAACTCCCATGCCAAACTATTTTCCGTAACCGTCAGGCGCAGTTAAAATAATTCTAAAGAAAACGGAAAATAAACACATTTTCTTGATGAATTTATTTCAAATGCTGAAATTATAAGGAATGAATGGCCTTTTTGTGGAATTTATCGGGGATATAAACTTGGAAAAGTCGCGGGAATACTGGACGAGGCCTTCCGGCCTTCGTCCAGTATTCCCACGACTTTTCCAAGTTTATACCCCGATAAATTCCACAAAAAATGCCATTCATTCCTATATTATACCCCCAGATTTCAAATTCAATGTGTATTTTACTCTTACTAGAGCTCTATAGTGAGCCACTACATTGCGAATAGTCTGCCATCTTGAAGAAAATAAAGCAGAGCTCCAGATAAATTTTGTATCTAAAGAGTATTATACCCCCAGATTTCAAATTCAATGTGTATTTTACTTTTACAAATGTATTATTGATTTTCTTCCTTATTACATAGGGAACAAATGATAAAAACAATATAAAAATTCACTTATTTGAGCTGCAAAATGCAAACACTGTTTTCTTTTTGCAGCTCAAGTAAGTAAATTTCAAATTTATTTCAGTATTTTCACTACTCAATTTGAAAATCAATGCGTATTTTCACATGGCTGTGAGTATTTTGTACAAGTTTGCACTTTTGATAATCAAAGAGTATTCTGCTAAAATAAGAGCGTAAAATATGCCAATACCCACCTTATCTGGAGTGCTGTAAAGTACATACATGCAAGTGAATTACAAGAGAGATTACAACTATATTCGGGAACCTTATAACGGAGACGTTCTCTGACGACAGTCCATGATCGCGGATAGCCAAGAATGATGAAATATATAGGGAAACCGTTATTTTACCCACGGCGATATTTTGTTATCAGTGCAGTTGCATATGGCCCAAGAATCCTCGATGTCCGATTTCCAGAATGCAAGGCGAAAATTGACGTGAATTGTACAGCCGATGCGGAAATAAAAGTCAAATCGTCCGCAAGTCATATCGTACGCTGTTTCGTCAAATCGTCCGATGTTTGGTCAAATCGTCCGCTATTAGTTAAATTTGCCCGCTAGTTGTTGTTTTATCGTCCCGTCCTTGGTAGCACAACCTCGTAGAGTATAAGTTGAGCAGAAGTAGATAATCCGTCTCCGAGAATAACACATATATTGACTGCCACCACCGTATAATACAATCACCGCATAACTGAAGATTTCTTGTTTATGCTTTTAAATAACTTCATTGTGTGTCACGTCCCCTCTGTTTTCTCCTAGCAGGTATGTTTTTCTCTATCATTTTGTATTGTGCAGTGTATAAACACAATTGATGAGTATGAAAATCTAGTATGGAGAGGTCAACAATATGCAGTGCATCTAAATATTTGCTAAGCGAGGTGCTGTCTAATATAAATTGAAGCTTGTTTCTATTGTTGAAGCTGTCTAAGTGCACACCACAGGCCAGAGCTCCAGATAGCTGCATATTTGCGTAAATACCCAATTAAAATTGCCAAAAACCCAATTGAAATCAGAAGTAGAGAGTATCAAAAAGCAATTACAACTTTGTGGTTCATTTATCATGCCGCAGAAAACAATAAACAGACTACAAATATAGCATAGTTTTCTTATTTTCCATGAAAACACATCTTGGTATGAAATGCCAAGACGTGTTTTGAGTACGTAAGCATAAACTATTCAACTAATTAAAATTGCTGTCTGTTGATGTGTAAACAGTAGTGTGATTTTATTTTACCCAATTAAAATTTTGAAATACCCAATAGCTTCAGAAATGATGGAGTGAAAATACTCAATTACTAATTCCTTATCTGGAGCCCTAATTAGGCAGACACTAATGTTGTATAGGATTGTTTCATGTATATATTCCAGGGGACCGTTTCACTAAACATCGTACGACTAAAATGTTCGTAAACTTGTGCAAACTTATGATATAGTCTGTAAATTTCACGTTAACAATGTTTTCTGGTAAACAATTATTGGATTTACATTTATTGAGCATAGGCTGCATATGCAGCCTATGCTCAATACATGTAAATCCATCAATTGAAATTTCCAGACGATTCCAAATTTGCACTTATGAACATTTTAGTCGTAAGAAGTTTAGTGAAACGGCCCCGTTACCGTACTAGTTTTATGGGTAGCCTTGCTAACTGGGTTTTAGTATAATATAATATATACAATGCTATCCAAACTGGTAACATTCAGTTTTGTTGCATATAGATATACTGAATAATGAGTAGCATACTGTTTTTCTAAATTTTCATTAATTTGTGTGCTTTGGTCAGCGGGCGAATTGATCTGATATGTAAATTAGCCTAACCATTTGTCGGGATAACCCCCGCATCGGGAATTTTCGTAAACCACATTTGTCACTAATCACGGTCAGTTTCCCGGACATTTTTTGCAGAAGACACCTATCTGTCAAATGGAGCAAAATGTTCCACATCGCCCTTGGTCATGTAAGGTTTTAATCAAATGTGTTGAATACCTTCAAAATGTTGTATTTCAGCTATTCCCACTTTTTTCCACTCATAAACATCATTATTCAAAAAGATTTACAAAGCATGGTTCTGTCAGTCTGCGTCACTGGACTCTTTAGCCATTTTGAGAAGTCGATGTCATGTAAACACAGACTGGTAGCTGTCAAATTACCAGAATAGAGCTTCTCATTATACTGGGGGGTCTTATATGAAAAACAATAACAAACTAACACAGAATTATATTTGATTACACAGATGTAGATATAAACTCTGTGTTTTTAGTATAATTTATTGTTCTGTTGATTATAAAAATGCTCAGAATAATATGAAACAGTTTGTAGATCGTTATAATCTTGTTGTTGGTATAAATCCTGCCTGTAGTGTGCACCATAATGAATATGGTAAAATAGCATGTACCCCAACTGAAAATTAAACGTGATCTGAAAGCATCTTGCATTATGATTATTAGCCTTGTGATAATATTATTGTCATTTATGACTGGCAAAGGAAATGGTGGAAAATTGTTTACTGTACACTCCTCTGATAATTTAGGTAACCATTTTTTACACTGACCCGATGGTGCACCGCAATACAGGATGAGTATAACCCAACGACAAAAATCCAGACTCTGAGGTCACAGTCTATTTTCTACAAGCGCCTGGACGATACGTTAACAAAATGGACGACATGGAAACAAGCACGACTTTTAGATAAATCTGGTTTAACAGCACTTTTACGATAAGTGTATTGTTTTAAAAAGTTTTGAATAATTGTTTGTATATGCGCATAGCTCTAGTAACTGGCCAACGAAGGCTTATGCACCAGTCAATGGAAATCCCCGTCCCCCCTGGCCCGGGGAATAGCCGGGACATAGCCGGGCATACCCCGGGGTTTTAACCTGTCACGATGCCCCGCACTGCGGGGACAACCCTGGGGCTTTAACTTCGCCAAAATATGCGGGGACGTAACCCCGGGGCTTTACCACACCAAATCACTTGGTTTTCGACCTCTTTTACTAGACTTTTACGAGAAGCAGGGGATAATGTGGCTTATTCTATCATAGGACCCCCTGTGGTGTGGGGGGGATCAGCTGCAGTGGTGCTGCTGATTCCTACGATGGAATAAGTCACAGTATCCCCTGCTTCTCATAAAAGCCGGGTGAAAGGGGGCGGGGCGGGGAGCCAAGTGATTTGGTGTGGTAAGGGAACCTGGCACCAAATTGAGATTTCGTAAATTCAGATCTGAATTACTATTTCTCTCCCTGATACAGGTGTATTCCCGGCTATAAATGACTTAAAAAGTTGATGAGCCGTAAAACACCATTTCATCTGTCATAGGAATGCTGCTGATCCCTCCCCCATACCACAGGGGACAGCAGACAACATATATGTATCACTGTATGAGGGCAATGTATGAGGGCGTCAGACAACATGTATCACTGTATGAGGGCGTCAGACAACATGTATCACTGTAAACATGTATCACTGTATGTGGGCATCGGACAACATGTATCACTGTATGATACAACTGTCTGCCATGAGCACGGCCCTGAAACCACCGGACCTTCACAATATTGTGATCTTACTATTTCACGATTATTTTACAGCAACGGCATTGTTTTTAAAAATGGGAATGCTATGCGATGTAATTATGAATATGGAACATTCAGAAGAAAAAGTGTTACAATCCATCCATAATTGGTGAAGATATCACACTTACAACTTGAGATCTGCCTGTTTTTCATGTTGTAAGTGCAATATCTTCATCAATTACGGATGGATTGTAAAACTTGTTTCTTCTGAAAGTTTCATATTCAAAATTACATCGCATAGCATTCCGATATTTTTGATAAAATTGATAAAATGTCGTTGTCAAATAATCAACAAATATTAAACACGAAAGTGGACACCGGTCTTTTACGAAAGTTGCCACCAGACAGGTTTACGCCGATTAAAATATTGGGAAGGTCTGGTGGTTCTAGGGCCATGATGAGACACATATTTTTTGGAGGTCATGTTCTAGCTGGAACCCAGCATTTATGTCAAGTCTTCTACATTGTACACATGTGACAATATTGAGTTCTTTCACTGTCTTGATTGATATCTAAACATGCAGTACATGTCAGAATATAAAGCTATAGTCCTTTTCTGATTTCAAACTTGGTGTTGCTTTCTCCATTGCTTTTTGTACCACCGGCTGGTGGATAAGAATCGGATTAAGTTACTTTACTGGTGTGACTGAAGAGCCATCTGACAGCAGACAGACACCAAATCATGGTAGCGTAAATCTAAAGCTGCTATTAATAATCTGCAGTACTCGTACCCATGTGTGGCTCCTCAGACCAATGGAGTCGGCCGGACCAGTTTGTTGCTTCTGACTGCTAAAATAAATCAACCGTATTTCCTGATTCTTGTATATTAAGAGCTGAGTAAATGGAGACTGGCGCCCAGTGATTTTGGTGAGGTTAGAAGTAGTCTGCAGTAGGCCCTGCTTGTGGGGAGAGTCCACTAAAAAGGAAATTGTGCAAACAGTCGTAAAATCGCCCCAGAACAAGATATATAATGTATAAAGGTCAGTGATGAATTCTTTGTCCTCTTTAAGCAGGGATTCGAAACTGCCGACCTGTCTGTAATGACCTTTGTTGTTGAACGGACGTTAAACAATATTCAATCAATCAATCAATCTTTGTCCTCTAGACTGGGTTGTACCCAGTGATTGAATTGATATTTTTAAATGTTTTGTACATCATCTATACACACTGATTGAACAAGCCTTCTCTTCTCAATTTTTTTAATATCAGCTTTGAAATATGCCCCGGGGCACTGCGGGGCCTTAAACGGGGATTTAACCTTACTGATGTCCCCGGGGTGCGGGGCCATTTACCCGGGGTTTAACCAGCCAGATTGCCCCGCACTGCGGGGACATATCGGGGCTTTAACGGAGTCAAAATTATAAGCCCCGCTATTCCCCGGGCCAGGGGGGGCGGGGATTTCCATTGACTGGTGCATTATTATCCAGAACCTAGGTATATCCACTGTATGTATCAGATAATTCCCACTTGATGAATGATTGGGCCTACCTTACTTTATGTTTTTGGCAATGCGATAATGGGTGTGGTAATGGCTATTCCAGATCGTGAGGTAGATAAAAAAAATTAGGTGAGGGGGGGGTGCCATGGAAAAAAAATAGAGGGGGGGGGGGGTGGATTGTGTCGGGGAAAATTATTCCAGAGCAAGCCTAATTCATAACATGAATCAAGATGGAGTCGCATGTTTACTCGTACATGTGCGTCGGTGGTAGTTGCGAACGGTAACTCTTGCAATCTACTCCCGTACCGTCCGTAGCCAGACAAACAAAAAATAAATATCCCGAAAACTGATGACACAACTTACGTTCCTCCTTGACAATCATATATAACTATTGAATCATCATCGCTACTGGAGATGAGAGTTTCTCCATTGGCAGAAAAATCTACACTAGTTATTTTGTCAGTATTTTCTCTGAATATTTTCGCAACCCGAAAGTTGCGAACAACATTTTCAGTCAATTTCATTTCATCGATAAACATTTTCAGCCATTAATGGTCTGCTATACGCTCCATTAAACATAATTCATTAAAAGCGCAAATGATACAAGAAAGCCTACAATATTTTATTTAAGGGCCCTCAAGGGGCAAACCATTTCATACTTTGATTAGAGTGATTCATACATGAAAATAACAAGTCAATACATGTAATGTAAGCTTGTGAACAATTACTACCGCAATAAAAGCCAATAGTGTATGTATGAGACTAAATTTATCCGCGTTTCTCGAATGAATGAATCAGGAAATTGCCTAGTTCTCTAAATATTAGTGTTTTCACAAGATAGAAGCCACATACATTGATTTGATACTGAAAGACTCGAAAAGTTAGGACATTCTGATGAAATATATGACATTAAAATAGCTCTCTGTTGTGAGTAATGTGGACAATTGAACAAAAAGTGTAGTTCATCTTCTATGGAATTATTCATGCAATTCTCACACAATCTAGATTCTACTCGAGTCTTGTGGTATATCTGCCAGTTTCTATTTTTAGTTTATGAGCACTTAAACGAAACTTGGCTATAACACTACGCATTTAAAAATTGTCAATACCATCTAAATAGTGTTCTAACTGAGAATTATATTTAAATGTAAAGTAAGTCCTTAATTTACCAGTAGTTAGCGTTGTCTTCTCTTTTACCCAATTATCTTGAAACTGCTCTACTAATTTCAATTTAATCTTCCTGACAAGTATTGGCAATGATGTTGGAGCAAATGAGTTGGTGGAAAAAAGTGCAATATCCAGCTTTAACGTCTCAAGAATTGACAAAATATCAGTATACCATGATTTTATCCCATTTTCATGCAAACTTATGGTAGTTTTTAGCGCCTCTGATAGCAGATTAGATAAATCATGAGTAAGACGATAATAGTACTTTAACATTGACATTATTATATTGAAATAAATGGGAAAGCGTCAGACATTACTGCAACGTTTGTCGTTCTTTTATGCACTCCTACACTATACTTGCACCACTTAATGTGCACTTTTTCAAACTCAAATTTCTTGGATAATGAGGCGAAGTTACAAAAGTTTAAATTAAAATTCCTACCCCAAAGCAAATGATACGTCTTCTGTTAAAGGCACATGCCCACTCAGTATGCACAATTTAACATGTTCTTTATAGGAATTAAATAAGTGTATACTTGTCTCACTATTCCGCCAGTTCTAAAAATTACGAGTGCCCGCTATACAGATATAATAAGTTAGTAATATTTATTTTACTGATAGTGACGCGCGGTGGTATCAGGCTATTTTCATATGCAAATGAGGCATGATATTTTTTAGTTAGTTATACTAATTAAATGCGTCACCTGAATTGTTTTATTATAGAAAATTTGTACCTACTGAGTGGGCATGTACCTTTAAGAGATTTTACGGCACCTGATATATTCGTATATTCGATTCTTTTTCATGTTCATTCGTTCGTCTTGTGGTCTATTCGTTTTCATATTGTTTAAATAGCTGGTTCCCCTTATTACTCAATCACAGTAAATACATCCAATACACGTATTAATCCCGGCCGACCAAAGAACCAGACACATAAATAACAGCTCCTACAAACATATTCATGCAAACAAATACTCCTACAAATATGTATTCTACCCCCGGACTATCACCCAATGGAAACTTTTAATACCACCTGTACATGAAGCTGACACAGAGGATGATTTTAAAGCTGTCATAGCTGTGTCGTTCCTCACTGTAATCTTCAACCAATAGACCACCACCAAATGTAAATAGTTTTAAAACCAGAACTTTTGACATTTTATCATATGTTTGTATCATTTTTGGCGGGAGACATAATGTCTCCACGCTATTGGGATCGTGATTCTGGCAGTTTGCACGGGTCTACTTTCGGAAGTGGCTCTCTGTTCATCGGGGGACGTCTCAATAGGCTCAATTTGCGTTCACCATTAACAACATTCAGGTGACATTTAAAGTCAGCGAGTGAACTGAAAGCAAGTTATTCATAGCAACGGCAATGCTCAACATTATGTGTAAAATAGTTGGCATGCCCAACTTTACTTTTGAAGAGAACAAATTGCTGTTATTGAGACGCCCCCGCGGGCCGTATCGCTATTGGGATCGTGATTCTCTGTTCATCGGGGGACGTCTCAATAGGCTCAATTTGCGTTCGCAATTAACGACACAGTCAGGTGACATTTAAAGTCAGCGAGTGAACTGAAAGCAAGTTATTAATAGCAACGTCAATGCTCAACATTATGTGTAAAATAGTTGGCATGCCCAACTTTACTTTTGAAGAGAACAAATTGCTGTTATTGAGACGCCCCCCGTATCGTGTACCACGCAGTCGCAATGCGACGTCGAAGGCCATTTCTTTTTCATATTGTGGTTTAAGGGCGATTTTCGAAAAATTACCCTCTGGGTGAGCGAAACAAAATTCATGAAAACATTTTGCCGTTCATGCAGCATACACGTATGTAGGCCTACGCCCAGTCATAATTTTGAAAAGATTTCACATAATACGTCTGCAATATACCTCGTAAAACGGTTTATTAGTCGGACATAAAGCACCTTTGCTTCATCAACCTATTTGTGTTTAGAGCAGGCTGTATTTTACAAACACCAGTAACTGATCAAGTTCTCCAAATTTGCAGATTGTACATCCAATAATCAACATCGAATATATTTCTAACAAGGAATTTCTGAGTATGCAAATTCACAAGTGGCTACTTGTCTCCCGCCAGTCAGTACTTTCAGTACTTTGATTGATCTAGTTAAACAAATTGGCGCCGACACCTAATCTTCATCTATAAAGGAGTGTTGTATTACGAAGAAGAAGAAGAAATACAACGTGCGTTTGTGTCTTGGAATATGTTGATACTGAACAGGCCTTGGCATAAAACACTTGCCATAAAACCGCATTAGCCATGTATTTTATTTCTAGTTGTAGCGTTCGGCGATAGTCATTGATTATTTTCCTATTCTCCTAAATTTGCCGTTCAGAAATTGGTCACTGGCTTTTCACATTTTGGGCGTTTGGGACCGTTGTAATTAAAAAAAAACACAGTATAATTAGCAGTTTCGGATCAAGTCATAAAAGTTTCTGGCCAGGTTAATTTGTATTGTATTCTTACTGTATCCAACGTCGATAGTAAGTGTGGGACATTTTGGTCATATCTATTAATTATATCTATTCATGTATTATGTTTTTCTGGACTGTGAATACTTGTTTTATTGGTTCAACACATGTGAGTAACACTATTTACACTTTACTTGTCAATGGTTTAATACCAGTATGCGGCAAATATGTGTTCATTGTCCTGCGATGCGATGACTGGTTCTGGCAAACGTTACCATTTGTTCACTATCCGTTGCCTCTTGACTATTTTTCGATGGATGGTATATCCCCCTGTTCTTGATGTTACTAGTGGTGTGTTGTTTATTTATTCACTATATCTACATCATTAACTATTTTTAAGACGTGTACCATTCCAGCTCTTACTCGCCAATTTTGTACTGATTGCAGACTGAATTCCTTTAATCGATTAATTGATCTTTCTTACAATTTCAGTTGCTCTTCTTTTACATTCTCTATAGCAACGCGTTCTTTGAAAAAGAAACATGATTGTGGTCCGTATTCCAAGTGCGGCCGTACTACGGATGCATTAGTTTATCCATATACAAAAATCATTTGGATGATCCTTATCATTTGGTTGACTTTTTGAGTCGGCGTCAATATGTTGGGTAACTTTTAGCTGGTTATCGAAAATGACACGCGTGCGATGGTCTTTCTCCTCTTATACCGTTGATGGGGATGCCATTTCTCGTTGTTCTGTCATTGTGTATTCTTGGTGTTCTTGTTGGTTCTCTATGTGCACCACTTTATATTTTGAGGCGTTAAAAATAGTGGCCATTTAAAATTCGATCATTAGTTTAGTAAGCTATTTAAGTCATGTGACAGGTTTATTTTGCTCTCTTCTGTGCTTGCATTGGTGTAAAGTTTTGTATCGTCCTCAAATAGTTATCGTTTATTTACATTTTAACAACATCTGGAAGTTCATTGCTATAAAGTAGAACAATACTGATCCGTGTACGTTGCCCTTAGGTATGATATGGTGGCATGTAACCTAAAATAGTTCATGTATGACAATTTATGAAACATATTACCTGTTATAATGACATTTCGTCGAACCTGGGTTCAAGCTAAAACACAGATGTTTCGGCTCCCTGTGCCATCTCGATTGTGTATTTGTCGGGTTGTTGAGTTTGAGAATGGGATGTAACAATTTGTCTGAAATTTGATATTGAGCTCTATCCATTCCCGTGTTAAAAAAGATGTCAAAAATCAATCAATTTTATTAATTACTTTCTTAAATTGTATGATACATTATGCGACATGTACCATTAATTTACTTTTTTCATGATACAATCGACAACTGTGACAATTATTTTCCGAATAAGTATTTTAAAGATCAAGAAAATACTACATAACAATCAAAAGTAACGCTGTTGCTGATTATCAACAACCCTTATCAATCGTAATGTTGCAAGTAAAGTAAGTCAATGATCTAATATATCTTAAAGTCATTTGTCTTATTTTATCCGTGTTTCACACCCTTTTCATTTATAATAACGAATTATTAATGACTGACAATTTATCTAAACATAAACTGTTGTAAAAGAAAAGTATCCCAATGTTATTCAATGAGTTGGGAAACAATGCTATACGAGGTTATTGACGTTGGAGCGTCACGTTTTCGTGATTGGCGTTGGGAAATGTTGAGGCTACCCTTTTTTATTCTCTTTCTGTATAGGTTAATAACCTGGGAACTCATTGAGCAAACACCTTCCTCATCTGCAAAATTAATGTTCTATCAATGTCGTCTGAACAGTTTCGTAAAGGACGTCGATCTACTTTGATAGACGCCCCTCATTATGAACAGCCGGTTGCTTTTATTGTATTCCCATGTTGGCGCTACACATTTTACTTTGACATTTGGTTTAAGTTGCTTTCCCTCCGCTGTTCGAAAGCATTTCCGGCCCGTTTAAAAATCATTTAGGCCACTTAAATACCAGCGATCGGCACACATGTGATGCATTATTCAAATGTTCCATCAACTGTAATGTTTGCATTGTGGTTTTCTCTAGATCCACGCAAAACTGTACCACTGCACTGGTTTCTGGCCATTCTGACGACGCCGTTTTATGCGTATCAACATTTAGCTAAACTTTTAATATGACTGATCATTAGCAGCAGACGGCGTTCAGTGGAATTATCTGGTCATATACTGTACTTTCCATTACACTATTGCAGAACAAAACATTTGGATATTTGGGTTGAGCCGGTGCCTTGTTTCTATGGATACAGAAATGCACATATAATGTGCACAGTTCAAGTCTTTTTAAATGTGAATATGTCAACTTGTGCACACTCGCTAGATGTATATTGGTGTAAAATGTTATTATTCTACACCTTATAATAAACAAACTACAACAAAAGTCCCCGTATTTTTGTTATCACCACTTGTATTTATTGAGCAAAATAAAAATAAATTTATGGTCCAAAACGACCAAAGATTTTCGCCCGATATGTCCACACCCGTGGTCCGAAACGTACTGTACGATATACCCATGGTCCGAAAGTATAAACGTCACAACTTATCCTTTGCGATATTTAGGCACATCGTTATAGCGAACCAGTCTACAATCATTGATTACGTCCCTTGACAATCATCATTAACAACAACAACAACAAGTCGATAGAAAATATACATTTCGGTGATTTATTATTCTTTATTTCGGAAGTCAACCAATAAGATATATGACAGTCTCCTCAGATCATCTGTCTGTCTTATCCAATACGTTCAAAACCCTGATGGGGACTTAATCAGGAATACGTCAATCCGAATGCAGATAATCACTGATGGTCACCATTATCACTCTAACATATGGCTAACGGTAGACTAACATGCCATGTCTCTATATCATGTTTAACTTCTATTTTTCATTATCTGACTTTTTTCATTTCTTATTTTCTTCGCTATAGAGACTGGCTTCCATCCCATTGGGTCACATAGCGAACTCTCAACTCGAATACTCGATACGAATACGCGCATAATTTTGACACTTCGTGAACTGTACGATACCGAAATCATCTGACAATACGTTTAAATAATATTAATACACCAAATGTCATTCATAATTTATATGCAACTACTTTCCTTACTAGTTATTTCTCAACATTTCTTTGTAAAACAGCGTGCATAACACGTTCAGTTTATCACCGTCGCCATTTTTTTTCCTTTTTTTTTGAGGTACAATATCGGAAATCTGCAAAGTAACCGACCAATGAAATCGATTGACGTATGTGGGGGTTTCCCGCTCAGATGTCAGATAGTCTGGCAGCCAAGTGTATGGCACGTTCCATGCAGGAGCTTAACTTTATTTGGAATAAAATATTTTTTTTATTGGCGATTTTGATTGCGCAGATCATCAACATCAACATCAAGAATCCGACTGATGACACTATGTCATCTTTGATCATTTTGAGAAATTTGCATAAATCGAAAATGGCTGCCAAACAGTTATAGTGTCATATATAGTTGTTTCCACATGAGGTATTAGCATACCTTGACAGCATAAAGTGGATTTACTTGACTTATTGAGATAAGTGATCAACATTAAATTTCAATTCACTGTTAAATGGTAAAAATCCAACATGGCCGCCAAACGTAACATGATATTTTGCATATGACTGCTCCCACGTACACTCCATATGAAAACAACATGTATACTAATCTTAGATATATTGACATGATAAACGCCTACAGTAAATTTGATAATAACTAGACACATTTGTGAAGAGCGAAAGTCCAAGATGGCCGCCATATATACAGAAATTATCCCATGACGATCATCACAGAGAATAATAATTAAGTATATAATTGCACATCGATGTCATATCGTAGTAAATTGGAATAAAAGTACTGAAGTTATGTATACTATGAACGTTTTTACTAACTTAGGAATACAATTAGATAACTACCAATAGCAGAAATCATAGATGGCCGCCAAATATAAAAATAGTGTTGCCTTATATTGAACAAATTGCATATAATTACTAGGATTATAAGTAAATATATCTCTTAGATACTTATATACATGGCAGACGTATATATAAAGATAAATTACCTCGCAATGGCAATCATATCGTGTAATGATTAAATATTACATTTCAAAGGAAATAAATATATGGCTAATGGAGGCTCTACAGATGCAGTATACATGGACAACAACTATTACCCAACAGTCCAAACATTAAAAAAAAACAATCATATTGAAGTGCAATACACGAAGACATGACAACAAGTATGCCGCTTTGGTATTGTCAAAACAGTCCAGTTGGTTGGTTAAACCTGATTAAACACCATATACTTTCTCCCGCAAACCTCTCCATCATAAGTGAAAAGGACAGTATTATACAAGGCAATGATGAATCAAAAATGATTAATACATGTATACTGTACACAAAAAGACATTAATTACACAAAATGTATCGGTTTCGTAATTGAAAGCTAATATTGTAAATATAACTATAAGAAAACAATGATATAATTATGATGACACAAACAGCATTTTCATATTAGTCTATCAAATTGCGTGAATACTGTATGCCTCATATCCATAGTATGGTACTTTGAAGTTTGTCACGTTCTATATATGGTTGTGTACCATGTGTATTGCTGTCTGCATGTACTATAATCGTTTTTGTTACCGTGAGTATTTAGTAGTGGCACAACTAGATTGTCTGTCATATAATATCAATTACATTTGTATTAGCTGTGTCCTACCTGTGGTATTTAATATATAGCATCTCCATGTTCTTCTTGAAATTATTATATTTGTGATTACGGTTGTTTTCTTTGATCCACATTTATGTATACTGACGGCGTCATGTCTTAGTTTTTACATATCGTATGCATTCACAGGTGATGAATTCTGTCATATGTTTAAATAAGTAAAACTCATTAAATGGCATATAACTACACAATAATTCGACAAAAATAAAGTATTTGTATTGCTTATCTTTGAAACAATACACAGAGAAAATTGGTGTACATGTGTACATACTTTACCTCATCATATAAATATGTTGCTCTACATCGGCGATAGTGGTCTGAAAACACATCAATTACTTGCAGCTTACAAAGTAATAAGTGATATTAAAGTGGTGTACATCAACCATCATGTGCATACAGCCGCTTTGTGGAAACTGACTACTTTCACAGAAAGAAAACATGTGGCCAATACTATCAGCTATGTGGTTGTACTAAGTAAGTTGAAAGCACGTAATGGTAGCCAGAAACTGGAATAAGCTACTGGATGGCTGAACTATGTTATTGTACGTAGTCACCGATTGTGACAGAAATATATAGACGTATCATCCATTTGTACGTATTCAATTGCTATATCCAGACACTCAAGTTGTTAATGACACTATCTAGAGGAGCCATTTCATGCGATGTTGCACAGTAAATCACATTGAGCATTTGCGTTTTTGGAGCCAATGATATAAACGACGACATCTGGTGTTTTTACAAATTGGGAAGTACAATATATCTCCCTGCCAACAATAGAAGTATAAATGCTGCTATGTAATGGCAAGACAAGACAAAACAATATCAAAATATCTAATTGAATGCACGAGTTTAAATCTTATATTATAATATAATTGTATTACTATTATAAGGTACTATATTCATATCCGGCGGCCATATTAGACTTACGTTATTGCCGATGCTGTCTAATGGTGTATATCAAGGTGTAATTACAAAAACTATTTACTACACAAGTTAGTTATCAGGTAATATGATATTTGGTGGTCACCTTGGACTAATGCGATTGAAACATGTGTCTAAATACATACCAATGTATTGGAATAATTATATACCTAAATACAATATTGGTATGCAAATTCGCTCTGATATGATTGCAAGTATATAGTGTTTCTTATTTCAAGATACGGTTGCAAGTACATTGTAATATATTCATATATGGCTGCCATCTTGGACTTGTGTTATATAGATTAGTATATAATTTCACATCAAAGTTACAAAAAACACACATTCATTGTTTTAAACACGTACATAATTAAAAAACGTATATTCTTTGATATGACGAATTAGTGAAAGTATGTAAAATGTTTGGCGGCCATCTTGGATTTTTTCTATATGCTGTTAAGGAATTGAATTTTAAAGTTGCCCGTTTGTGTCAACACGTTAATACATTCATTATACTCTCTTAGATGGTTTAATTTCCTCTTCGGGATGCAATTATATCGCACAATATATCTTGGTGGCAGCCATCTTGAATTTATGCATATTTCTCCAAATGCTCAAGGGTAACAGATTTGCATCAGTCGGATTATAAAACTAGAAAGTCTACATAGGCAAAATCAGTAGTAAAAAACTTAAGTTATTCAAAACGAAGTTAAGCCCCAAAATCGGCCTTTGGCCTCCGGACTAAAAACAGAATTACGGAAGTTAATTTATTCTGCCGGAAATTCTTCGGCAAAATGGCGACAGTAGCGTGTAAACTTTGTACAAGTTATGTAGTCGGACAAAAGGAGCGATAAACACTTTATTTGAATAGGCAAGTCACCCATTGTAACTCATACAGGCTATTTAATATAATTTCTGGCTTTGCACTGCTGGTTTAGCACCATTAGACGCGTATTTAGACAATAATCGACAGATTTCAAATCTTGAAATCAAGTCGCTACAGTAGGTATCTGTGAGGTCTATGGCTGTAACGGTAGTGAAAGTCATAGTGCTAGGTCTAGGCTAACGGTACCCATGACCGTCACACCAGACCATCATTGAGTATCCACAGATCATCCCTGACAGTATCCCCAGAGTATCACAGACAATTTCCACATATCTCCCACATCTATCATCCCATACAGTCACCCCAGATCATCATTGAGAGTCTCCACCGATCATCACTGACAGTCTCCCCAGATCATCCACAAGAATATTCACAGATCATCACATAAGTCTCCAGAGATCATCACAGACAGTTACCCGAGATCATCCATGATAGTCACCCCAGATCATCCTTGACACTCTCTCCAGATCATCCCAGTCACCCCATATTATTAGTCATTCCAGATCATCACAGACAGTTTCCCCAGATCACCACAGACAGTCTCCACATATCACATACAGTCGCCCTATATTATCAGTCACCCCAGATCATGACAGACAGTCTCCAGGTAGTCATAGACAGTGACCCCACATCACCCACAGATCATCACAGACGGTTAGCTCAGATCATCTATGGCAGTCACCCCATATCATCCCTAACATTCTCCACAGATCATCCCTGACAATATCCCCAGATCATCAGAGACAGTCTCCCCAGATCATCCCTGACCAGATCATCCCTGACAGTCTCCCCAGATCATCCCTGACAGTCACCCCAGATCATCCCTGACAGTCCCCACAGATCATCCCTGACAATCTCCACAGATCATCACATACAGTCACCCCAGATCATCACTGACCGTCTCACCAGATCATCCCTGGCAGCCTCCCCAGATCATCCCTGACAATCTCCCTAGATCATCACATACAGTCACCCCAGATCATCACTGACCGTCTCACCAGATCATCCATGGCAGCCTCCCCAGATCATCCCTGACAGTCTCCCCAGATCATCACATACAGTCACCCCAGATCATTCCTGAAAGTCACCCCAGATCATCCCTGGCAGTCTCCCCAGATCATCCCTGACAGTCTCCCCAGATCATCACATACAGTCACCCCAGATCATTCCTGAAAGTCACCAGATCATCCCTGGCAGTCTCCCCAGATCATCCCTGACAATATCCCCAGATAATCACATACATTCACCCCAGATCATCGCTGACAGTCTCCCCAGATCATCCCTGACAGTCACCCCAGATGATCCCTGGCAGTCTCCCCAGATCATCCCTGACAATATCCCCAGATCATCACATACATTCACCCCAGATCATCCCTGACAGTCTCCCCAGATCATCCCTGGCAGCCTCCCCAGATCATCCCTGACAGTCTCCCCAGATCATCACATACAGTCACCCCAGATCATTCCTGAAAGTCACCCCAGATCATCCCTGGCAGTCTCCCCAGATCATCCCTGACAGTCTCCCCAGATTATCACATACAGTCACCCCAGATATTCTGAGTCACCCCAGATCATTCCCTGCAAAGTCACCCCATCATTACATATCCCCAATAATATAGATAGATCATCCCGCTGGACAGCTCAGATCAGCCCTGACAGTCAAGTGATCCCTGGCGTCTCCCATCATCCCTACAATATCCCCAGATCAATCACATACATTCACCCCAGATCATCCCTGACAGTCATCATCCCTGCACTCCCCAGTATCATCCCTGACAGTCTCCCCCCAGATCATCACATACAGTACAGATCATTCCTGAAAGTCACCCCAGATCTTCCCGGCATCAGTGCAGTCCCTCCCCAATCCCCAGCATCATTCACACCCCAGCACGCTGACGTCTCCCAAGATCATCCCTGACAGTCACCCCAGTGATCCCGGCGTCACACCCTGACAATACAATCATACATACATTCACCCCAGATCACCCTGACAGTCTCCCCAGATCATCCCTGACAGTCTCCCCACCCCAGATCATCACGACAGTCTCCAGGAGTATCCTGACAATTCCCCTGTCATCACATACTGCACCCCACATCAGCCCTGACAGTCGATTTCCCCGTGATACTACCCCCTGACATCACATCATTCACCCCAGATTCCATGATCTCCCCAGTCATCCCGGATAGTCTCCACAAATCATCCTGAAACAATCTCCACACATCACTACAGTCACCCCCATATTCCGCAGTCTCCCCCAGATCATCCCTGGACATATCCCAGTCATCCCCAATACATTAAGATCATCCCTGACAGTCTAAGCCCCATCCCTGACAGTCACCCCAGATGATCATGGCATCCCCTCCCCCAGATCATCCCCTGACAATACGATCATACATACATTCACCCCCAGATATCCCTGCAGTCTCCCCAGATCATCACTGACAGTCTCCACAGATTATCCCTGGCTATTCCCCTGATCTCACATAGTCACCCACATCATCCCTGACAATCTCCCCAGATTATCGTGATCTATCCCCCTGATCTTTCAACATTCACCCCAGATCATCCCTGACAGTCTCCCCCCCAGATCATCCTGATAGTCTCCACAAATATCCCTACTCCCACAGATCATCACTGACAGTCATCCCCACATATGCCTGACAGTCTCCCCACTATCCCATGACATACAGATCATCCCCACATTTCACCCAGATCCCCTGACAGTCTCAGATCTCCCTGACAGTCTACCCAGATCCCCATAGACAGCCCCCATCATCCTGACCAGCATCCTGACAGTCCACCAGATCATCCCTACAGTACATCATCCCTGACAGAAACCCCAGATCATCCAGACAGTCAGATCCCATCCCTGACAGTCCTGACAGTCTCAGTCATCCCTGACAGTCTGAATCATCCCTGAGTCTCCACAAATCATCCCTGACAATCTCCACAGATCATCACTACAGTCACCCCACATATTCCCTGACAGTCTCCCCAGATCATCCCTGACAATATCCCCAGATCATCACATACATTCACCCAGATCATCCCTGACAGTCTCCCCAGATCATCCCTGACAGTCACCCCAGATGATCCCTGGCAGTCTCCCCAGATCATCCCTGACAATATCCCCAGATCATCACATACATTCACCCCAGATCATCCCTGACAGTCTCCCCAGATCATCACTGACAGTCTCCACAGATTATCCCTGACTATCTCCCCTGATCATCACATACAGTCACCCCACATCATCCCTGACAGTCTCCCCAGATTATCCGTGATACTATCCCCCTGATCATCACATACATTCACCCCAGATCATCCCTGACAGTCTCCCCAGATCATCCCTGATAAGTCTCCACAAATCATCCCTGACAATCTCCACAGATCATCACATACAGTCACCCCACATATTGCCTGACAGTCTCCCCAGATCATCCCATGACAATATCCCCAGATCATCACATACATTCACCCAGATCATCCCTGACAGTCTCCCCAGATCATCCCTGACAGTCTCCCCAGATCATAGACAGTCTCCCCAGATCATCCCTGACCAGATCATCCTGACAGTCTCACCAGATCATCCCTGACAGTAACCCCAGATCATCCCTGACAGTAACCCCAGATCATCCATGACAGTCTCCCCAGATCATCCCTGACCAGGTCATCCCTGACAGTCTCCCCAGATCATCCCTGACAGTCTCCCCAGATCATCCCTGATAAGTCTCCACAAATCATCCCTGACAATCTCCACAGATCATCACATACAGTCACCCCACATATTCCCTGACAGTCTCCCCAGATCATCCCTGACAATATCCCCAGATCATCACATACATTCACCCAGATCATCCCTGACAGTCTCCCCAGATCATCCCTGACAGTCACCCCAGATGATCCCTGGCAGTCTCCCCAGATCATCCCTGACAATATCCCCAGATCATCACATACATTCACCCCAGATCATCCCTGACAGTCTCCCCAGATCATCACTGACAGTCTCCACATGATTCCCTGACTATCTCCCCTGATCATCACATACAGTCACCCCACATCATCCCTGACAGTCTCCCCAGATTATCCGTGATACTATCCCCCTGATCATCACATACATTCACCCCAGATCATCCCTGACAGTCTCCCCAGATCATCCCTGATAAGTCTCCACAAATCATCCCTGACAATCTCCACAGATCATCACATACAGTCACCCCACATATTGCCTGACAGTCTCCCCAGATCATCCCATGACAATATCCCCAGATCATCACATACATTCACCCAGATCATCCCTGACAGTCTCCCCAGATCATCCCTGACAGTCTCCCCAGATCATAGACAGTCTCCCCAGATCATCCCTGACCAGATCATCCTGACAGTCTCCCCAGATCATCCCTGACAGTAACCCCAGATCATCCCTGACAGTAACCCCAGATCATCCATGACAGTCTCCCCAGATCATCCCTGACCAGGTCATCCCTGACAGTCTCCCCAGATCATCCCTGACAGTCTCCCCAGATCATCCCTGACAGTCACCCTAGATCATCCCTGACAGTCTCCCCAGATCATCCTTGACCAGGTCATCCCTGACAGTCTCCCCAGATTATCCCTGACAGTCTCACCAGATCATCCCTGACAGTCTCCCCAGATCATCTCCAGATCATCCCTGACAGTCTCCCCAGATCATCATTGACAGTCACCCCAGATCATCCCTGACAGTCACCCCAGATCATCCCTGACAGTCACCCCAGATCATCATTGACAGTCACCCCAGATCATCATTGACAGTCACCCCAGGTAATCATTGACAGTCACCCCAGATCACCCTGACAGTCTCCACAAATCACCCATCTCCCCAGATCATCACATCATTCACCCCATCATCCCTACATCCCCATCATCCCTGACAGCACCCCTCATCCCTGGCAGTCTCCCCAGAATATCCCTGACAATATCCCCAGATCATCACATACATTCACCCCATATCCCTACAGTCTCCCCAAGCATCCGACAGTCTCCCCGATCATCATGACAGCACTCCAGATCATCCCTGACAGTCACCCCAGATCATCATTGACAGTCACCCCAGATCATCATTGACAGTCACCCCAGATTATCATTGACAGTCACCCCAGATCACCCCTGACAGTCTCCACAAATCATCCATGACAATCTCCCCAGATCATCACATACATTCACCCCAGATCATCCCTCACAGTCTCCCTAGATCATCCCTCACAGTCACCCCAGATCGTCCCTGACAGTCACCCCAGATCATCACTGGCAGTCTCCCCAGATCATCCCTGACAATATCCCCAGATCATCACATACATTCACCCCAGATCATCCCTGACAAGTCTCCCCAGATCATCCCTGACAGTCTCCACAGGTCATCCCTGACAATCTCTCCTGATCATCACATACAGTCACCCCACATCATCCCTGACAGTCTCCCCAGATCATCTCTGACCAGATCATCCCTGACAGTCTCACCAGATCATCCCTGACAGTAACCCCAGATAATTCCTGACAGTCTACCCAGATAATCCCTGACCAGATCATCCCTGACAGTCTCCCCAGATCATCCCTGACAGTCACCCCATATCATCATTGACAGTCACCCCAGATCATCCATGACAGTCTCCACAAATCATCCCTGACAATCTCCCCAGATCATCACATACATTCACCCCAGATCATCCCCGCCAGTCATCCCAGATCATCACAGACAGTCTCCCCAGATCATCCCTGACAGTATCCCCAGATCATCACAGACAGGCTCCCCAGATCATCCCTGACAGTCAGCACAGCTCATCCCTCACAGTCTCCCCAGATCATCCCTGACGGTCTCCACAGATCATCCCTGACGGTCTCCACTGATCATCCATGACAGTCTTATCAGATCATCCCAGACAGTCACCCCAGATCACACTGACAGTCTCCCCAGATCATCCACGAGAGTCAGCCCAGATCATCCCTGACAGTCAGCCCAGATCATCCCTGACAGTCATCCCTGACAGTCCTGACAGTCACCCCAGATTATAGTCATCACAGAGCATCCCTCCTCAGTGTTGGTGAGATTGGGCTGAGTAATACTCAACAAAGCAAACTTGAAATTGTTTCTGATATCTATCTATCTATCTATCTATCTCTTCATACTACTTTACACCTTCACTGGTAATTTCGAGAAGGCTCCATATCTGTTAGTACCGGTATCCCAAATTCTCATCATGATCTACCGGTAATTATTTTTATGCCCCACCACGATAGTGGAGGGGGCATTTAATGTTACCCTTGTCCGTCTGTCCCATCCGTCTATCCATCCTTCACCAACCTTGTAACTTGTAAAACTTTTAAATCATACTATCTACAGACCTGAAACTTGCTATGTAGCTTTCTTATGATGAGTAGACGCGCAAAGTATATTTAAATTTTTTATTCGACCCCCTGGTCATGGATTATTTCTCCATTTTCGACTTAGCATTTCATCATTTACTTGTAAAACTGCAATAGCTGGAGGCTTGATGTTTGGTATGTAGTTTCTTTATGGTGTGAAGATGCACAAAGTGAATTTATATTTTTGCTTTGACACATTTTCTAGTTATGATGGCAGTAAACATACTTTTCATAATTTCATTCTTATACTTGTAGATGTATAGATGTGAAATATGTTAAGGCTAGTGTCACCCATTTGGACTCGTCATTCAAAGCAGACAGTTTCTATCATTGGTAATGCTGGACATTATCTAAAACAACACATCGGTAATTCAAAGTTGCCAATTCAGCAGAGAACTTACAGACAGAATCAAAAAGGAAATCAAAATATTAGTCAGTCAGTACTCCAATCAAACATGGATTACAAGAAAATTCGAGAAGACTCACTGAAGATATTCAACAATGCAGTTGAGAGTGTTTCCCCAGGGAAAATGATTTCAAACTCACTTTGTGTTAATGATGACGGAAACCTTCTAACGGTTGACAGACAAGATTATCACCTGAACAGCAATGTGTATGTTGTTGGTTTTGGCAAGGCAGTGTGCGGTATGGCAGCTGTTCTCCAGGATATGATAGGGAGACATATAGTGGAGGGGGTGATCAGCGTACCTAGGGGGTCAACGTCCATGGGACAGCTGTAAGTACCAGAGTACAGTGAAATATCGCTATACCGGGCACACTGGGAGGTCCCCAGGGTGTCCGGTATAAGGGGGTTCCACTGTAATTTATATAGTGGAGGGGGTGATCAGCGTACCTAGTGGGTCAACTTCCATGGGACAGTAGTAAGTACCGGAGTACAGTGGAATCTCGCTATACTGGACATCCTGGGAGGTCCGCACGGTGTCCGGTATAAGGGGGTTCCACTGTAATTTATATAGTGGAGGGGGTGATCAGCGTACCTAGTGGGTCAACTTCCATGGGACAGTAGTAAGTACCGGAGTACAGTGGAATCTCGCTATACTGGACATCCTGGGAGGTCCGCACGGTGTCCGGTATAACGAGGTTCCACTGTAATTTATATAGTGGAGGGGGTGATCAGCGTACCTAGTGGGTCAACTTCCATGGGACAGTTGTAAGTACCGGAGTACAGTGGAATCTCGCTATACTGGACATCCTGGGAGGTCCGCACGGTGTCCGGTATAACGAGGTTCCACTGTAATTTATATAGTGGAGGGGGTGATCAGCGTACCTAGTGGGTCAACTTCCATGGGACAGTTGTAAGTACCGGAGTACAGTGGAATCTCGCTATATTGGACATCCTGGGAGGTCCGCACGGTGTCCGGTATAACGAGGTTCCACTGTAATTTATATAGTGGAGGTGGTGATCAGCGTACCTAGTGGGTCAACTTCCATGGGACAGTTGTAAGTACCGGAGTACAGTGGAATCTCGCTATACTGGACATCCTGGGAGGTCCGCACGGTGTCCGGTATAACGAGGTTCCACTGTAATTTATATAGTGGAGGGGGTGATCAGCGTACCTAGTGGGTCAACTTCCATGGGACAGTTGTAAGTACCGGAGTACAGTGGAATCTCGCTATATTGGACATCCTGGGAGGTCCCCAGGGTGTCTGGTAGAACGAGGTTCTACTGTAATTTATATAGTGGAGGGGGTGATCAGCGTACCGAGTGGGTCAACTTCCATGGGACAGTTGTAAGTACCGGAGTACAGAGGAATCTCTCTATACCGGTCACCCTGGGAGGTCCCCAGGGTGTCCAGTTTAGCAAGGTTCAACTGGTAGTCATATAGTGGAGGGGTGATCAGCGCACTCGGGAAGGTGTGTAATTCCATTGAGCAGTTGTAAAGTGTTATCTTGCTATACCGTATGCCCTAGGAGGTCCCTAGAGTGTCCAATTTAGCGAGGTTCCACTGTAAGTCATACTTATAGTGGAGGGGTGATCAGCACACTCCGGGAAGATGTGTAAATCCATTGAACAGTTGTAAGTATATACAATGTACAGTGTTATCTTGCTATACCGGACACCCTGGGAGGTCCACAGAGTGTCCGGTATGGTGAGGTTCTGCTGTAATTCTGTGCAAGGTGTCATAAGAAGACATATCGATGGTCTAGTAACATAAGGTCGTAACTGCTATGCTAAAGCATAGCAGTTACGACCTTATGTTACTAGACCATCGATATAGTGGATGTTTTCATCAGCATACTCAGTGATCGCATGGTAACTACAGTGGCATCTTGCTACACCGGACACCCTGGAGGACCCCAGAGTCTCCAGTATAGCGGGATTCTACTGTAATTCAGGCATTCATGATGAACGTGTACTTTGTGGTCATGAACATACATTTAGTCAGAGGTAGACAACAGTGAAAATTGATATATTTTACTTGCAACCTAGAGTATTGTTTATCTGTTGACACATCAAGGAGGTAATCACCATGCTTGAGTGAATTTTACTACATTTTGTTGCAAACTATGGGCTTTTGCACTGCAATAGCACAGTGACAGTGTATTAATACATTTTCTCTACCAGCTGGTTCTACCCAGGTGTGCCTAGAAACCAAATTGCTACCCAGCTCCATACCTCGCGTGTAGGTAACATAAGGGAGGATAAATATTGTACCTCAGGTGTGCCATATTGCGGCTTGATCTGCGGGTATCAAGGCCTAACAGCATAATTTGGACCCTTAATTCTGTACCTGGAATGGATTTTGATATGTTAATTTTGCAACCAATCCAATCACAATATGATTTTCAGACTAAAAATATTAAAATTACCAGCAAAAAGTGGAGATCCTGATGAGACGGCTCGTTACGAGCCGGCTCATCTGGATCTTCACTGTTTGCCAATACCACTGTGCAGGCCTGTAGTGTTGAAAGAGTTAAATCGAGCTACAAACTACCTGACTGCCCTATATTTGTCTCACGTTCAGGGAACAGAGCAAGATTCAAATACTAGAAGGGGCGGAGCACAACTTACCTGATGACGACGCCCACAATGCAGCATTGGCCATTACAGACCTGGTCAAACGATTGGACGAACACGATCTGTTGATCGTGCTCATAACAGGTTTGATTTCATTTCTATAATTTCTATATTTGTTTGCTAATTTGAAAGGAACAGCAACACATATGTGCCTGTGACTGGCGAAATGGGGCTTATGGGTTTTGCGATCAGTGTAGATCCAGATCAGCCTTTGCATCTGCACAGTCTGATCAGGATCAGATTTGTATCTACTGTCTGTTTCACGAAAGCTGCCCAAATTTTACGGCCATATAAACAATTCAAAAACAATATTTTTTTCAATAATATTAAATTAAAGGAAAATTTAAGAATGAGCCTTCTTTTTATTTCGTGAAATTTGGTCAAATATTGATTTTATTGCGAAAAAACAATTTCCCCATGTTAAATCCCCATAGACATCTTCACTTTTTCACTTTTTGCCCCATGTTAAATTCCCATAGAGAAATAATTTTTTCGTAATAAAATCAATATTTGACCAAATTTCACGAAATAAAATGAAGGCTCATTCTTAAATTTTCCTTTAATTTAATATTATTGAAAAAAATATTGTTTTTGAATTGTTTATATGGCCGTAAAATTTGGGCAGCTTTCGTGAAACAGACTATAGAGTATTATACCCCCAGATTTCAAATTCAATGCGTATTTTACTTTTACAAATGTATTCTTAATTTTCTTCCTTATTAAATAGGGAACAAATGATAAAATATAAAACACCTTTAAAAATTCACCTACCGGTATTTGAGCTGCATAAAGCAAACACTGTTTGTTTTTTACAACTCACTCAATGTTTAGAAACCAAAAGAATGTCAAAGAAATAAAATTGAAAGGAAACACAAAATTGCCATCACCCAGAGCTCCAGATAAACTGCGTATTTGCGTAAATGCCCAATTAAAATGGCCAAAAAGAAGTAGTGAGTATCAAAAAGCAATGAGAACAATTGTGGTACCTTTATCATGCTGCAGAAAACAATAAACATACCACAAATATAGCATATTTTTCTTATTTTTCCATGAAAACACATGTTGGTATTTCATTAGAATTGTCTCCAAGGAGACAATTCTAATGAAATGCCAAGACATGTTTTCATTTCGAAACAAACTATTCAATAATTGTTGTCTGTTGATGTGTAAACAGTAGTGTGATTTTATTTTACACAATTCAAATATTGAAATACCCAATTGCTTCAGAAATGATGGAGTAACAATACTCAATTTCTAATTTCTTATCTGGAGCCCTGATCACCAGTCCCGCCTATATATCTAGGGGAGGAGCTACAACTGACCCGGGTGATATCCTAGACGACGCTCCCCACACACATAAGATTGCTTAGAATGAGTCATCCTATTGCAGAAGGTGGGTCTGCCCTACTACCATCACCAGTCCCGCCCATATCTCTAGGGGAGGAGTTACAATTGACTCGAGTGATGTCCTAGACCACATTCACTCACTGTGAGTCCTATTGCAGGAGGTGGGTCCGCGCTACTACCATCACCAGTCCCGCCCATATCTCTAGATGAGGAGCTACAGTTGACTCGGGTGATTCCTAGACCACGCCCACACAGACATAAGATTGCTTAAAATGTCCTATTGCAGAAGGTGGGTCTGCCCTACTACCATCACCTGCCCCACCTATATATCTAGGGGTGGAGCTACAATAGACTCGAGTGATGTCCTAGACCACGCCCACTCACTGTGAGTCATCCTCTTGCATGAGGTGGGTCTGCACTATTACCATCACCAGTCCCGCCCATATCTCTGGGGGAGGAGCTACAGTTGGCTTGGGTGATTCCTAGACCACGCGCCCACAGACATAACATTGTTTAGAATGTGTCGTCATATTGCAGAGATGATCTGCCCTACTACCATCACCTGCCCCACCCATATGTCTAGGGGAGGAGCTACAATTGACTTGAGTGATATCCTAGACCACGCCCACTCACTGTGAGTCGTCCTATTGCAGGAGGTGGGTCCGCCCTACTACCATCACCAGTCCCGCCCATATCGCTGGAGGAGGAGCTACAGTTGACTCGGGTGATGTCCACCCGCGGGGCCACTATAGAGCAGCTGAATACTGTCCGACAGAACGTCGAGGTCCTGAAGGGAGGGGGCCTCGCTCGAATAGCCACACCCACCAAGGTAGGGCGAGAGGGATAACAGTGAAAGGGTTACATGTCCCAGTAACAGTCATACACATGTAGAGATGGCGTCTTGGTTTCTTTTGTTATTTGTTATATCTCTGCAACCCTAAGTAAGATTGGCTTGAAACTTCATATAAAGTTTTTGCCTAGCAGTAACCTCTGCAACCCTAAGTCAAAATGTCTTTATGTCTTGGAACTTTCTGATGTAAACAATTGCAAGTGCTTCATGGACTTTTGAAGGTGACAATGGTCAAGGTTCGTGTTAATGGCAACATGAGCTAAATACAGTGATCACATCAACAGACAGCAATTATAGAATAGTTTGCTTCGAAATGAAAACATGTCTTGGCATTAATGAAAAGCCAAGGTGTGTTTTCATGGAAAATAAGAAAAATATGCTATATTTGTGGTCTGTTTATTGTTTTCTGCCGCATGATAAAGGTACCATACAATTTTTATTGCTTTTTGATACTCACTACTTCTGATTTCCATTGGGGTTTTGGCAATTTTAATTGGGTATTTAAGCAAATATGCAGCTTATTTGGAGCTCTTTCCTTAGTGTTTGTGCATCCGTCCAAAATATGCGTTGTGTACATTTACGTCGAACTGTCAAAAAGTTTGTAACAGTTTCTCCAGTTAGTGTCCAGTATGCCATAGGGGTATATCCATGTTTTGCAAACATAATGTCTAGTTATTTACTGACATTTCAGCAGTTTCGGCATGTGGGTAACGACCTCTGCACTTGAGGCAGTGAATGTAGGGCTTATGGTAACAAGCAGCCTCAACTATAGATATGTATGGGGTTGATACAGTATTCTAAAAGTTCAGGAACTAGACTGGCCACAAGTGCCATAAGCACCATTTCTTCAGTCACAGACACATCATCCCTTTCCAATAAATTTTAACCCTTTCACTCCTACGTATAAACTGGATTGGAATATTTCATTTTATATTTATGCTATTTTAATAATCAGCAAAGGGAGAATTTCATAAAAACTTAAAATATTGGAGACTGATGAGACGGTTCATTGTGAGCTGGCTGATCTGGATCTACAATTAGCACACAATACGTAGGCTAGTCCCCAAAATGGTAGAAAAGGACCTTTTACCAAAATGGATAGCTTAATCCATGTTTGCAATGTTTCCCATTGCTTAAGGTGATCTCCCTTATCCTGTCTGACGTGATCGGTGACAAACTGGACATGATCAGTAGTGGACCAACAGTGCCCAGGCGGACGTCGGCATCGCAGTGTCTACAGGTGCTCCGTCATCTCAACGTGGTGGACCAGATCCCAATCACTGTCATCGACACATTGCAGGAAAAGGCGGCAACAGAGACTGAAGTTCCATCAGCTTCTTTCGATCATGTGCAGAATGTAATAGTAGGCAGCAACTCTATTGCAACCACTGCTGCTAATAACTCTGCTCTTTCCTTGGGTTATGTCCCTTTAGTTTTAACAAACACTCTTCAAGGGGAGGCTGCTATAGTGGCGTCCATGTTTCTTAGACTGGTTTCATACATTATCTATTGTCATAAATTCAGCGACAAGTCCGTCAAGGAAAACACGGACCTCGATAGAATGGAAACACAGCTTATCAGTGATGGGATGGCAGAATCAAAGCTCAGCAATGTTTCTGATGTCACAAACGAAGCATTCAAAAGTGGCAAAGGTATTTGCATCATATGCGGAGGGGAGACAACGGTTAGTGTAAAGGGCACAGGGAAAGGGGGGCGGAACCAAGAAATGGCTCTAGCCTTCGCGGTGGAGTATAACAAACTACTAAATGTAGATGGGAACAAATTGTTTTCACGGTACCACGTGGAGTTCCTCAGTGCAGGTACTGATGGGCAGGATGGGCCAACAGACGCAGCTGGTGCAGTGGTGAACAAGCAATTAGTCCCAGACGCGATCACTGCGGGTGTGAATGTGACGGAATACTTGGACAATAATGATTCTTACACGGTGCTCAAAATGTTGAATGACGGGGACTATCTAATACAGACTGGACTTACCGGCACAAATGTCATGGATGTGCAAGTGTTGATTGTACATTTTATGTCATGATTCATTACCTCCGGAACATGCTTATTTAACCCTAAATAATTGGAATAAACTGCGCTATCTTAATTTAAGGACCAACTCAATTGTCATAAAATGATTTTCAGATACCGGTATGTCCATTTATCAGAAGGGGGTGTTTTCTGAAAAATATGGAAATTATTTGCAAATAGTGAAGATCCTGATGAGACGGCTGACTCGTGCTCATCTGGATCTACACTGTTTGCAAAATAGGTATATAGTGCTGAAAGGGTTAATTTATTAATATTAATTAATTTGCTATTATTCTCATTTATTTTCAAAAATATATGTTGTGACCACTTATTTGAACCATCTCAATGAGACGGTTCAAATGATGGTTACAAATTATACTTCTGAGAATCATGAAGAAAAGTATTTGGCATTTGAGGTAAGCCAAATGGTTTATGTTCAAAAATGAAATGATCTTTATGTCAGGTACTCGGGGCTCCAGATAAGGAATTAGTAAGTGAGTATTGTCACTCCATCATTTCTGAAGAATCACACTACTGTTTACGCATCAACAGACAGCAATTATTGAATAGTTTGCTTTGAAATGAAAACATGTATTGGCATTTCATGACAATTCTAATGAAATACCAAGATGTGTTTTCATGGAAAATAAGAATAATATGCTTTATTTGTGGTCTGTTTATTGTTTTCTGCATCGGTACCACAATTTTTTAATTGCTTTTTGACACTCGCTTCTAAATGAAAACACATCTTGGTATTTCATTAGAATTGTCTCCAAGGAGACAATTCTCATGAAATACCAAGATGTGTTTTCATGGAAAATAAGAATAATATTGTTTTTCACAGCATGATAGAGGTACCACAAATGTTTTATTGCTTTTTGCTGATGATCCCAAGGTCAAGGTCAAATACTTAGTATTTTTACATAACTTAACATTAGAGAAATGTTACAACTTCTATTTCCTTCATTTAAAATGCTTAATATTTCACACATGCATTCCTGTAAGGCTCTACTACCATGCTGTGCCAAATCCACGACCGTCCAACCCCCGCTGATCCCAAGGTCAAGGTCAAATACTTTGTCTCTTTACAAAACTTAACATCAGAGAAATATGTTATAAGTTCTATTTATTTACATATTTAGGGGCACATGGGCCCACAAGGGGGGTATTCCGTAAACCTCGCTTACTGACAAATCTAGTTTCAATTCGGTTTTTGGCAATTTTAATTGGGTATTTAAGCAAATATGCAGCTTATCTGGAGCTCTGGGTACTGGTGCACCGAGTAATCATTTTAAAAGCTTGCACATCAGTAGCCTATTTCACCAACATTGCAAAGTATACTTTCCTAGCAAAGTATACTTTGAGGGAGAAATTTTAAATTTTAGGAGAAATTTATTAATTTTTATTATACTGAATTTATTACATTATCACAGCCAATTTGGCTGTGATAATGTAATAAATTCAGTATAATAATTCTGTATACTTTTAATCATCAAATATATGCAGTTGTTAGTTCTATATGAAATAATACATTTCAGGAAAAATAAATGATTGCTCCCTCAAAGTATACTTTGCTAGATAAGTATACTTTGCAATTTTGATGAAATCGGCTACAGATGTGATATTTCATATTATTGATCATTCATTTGATCACATTCCGAGGAATTTGTGTTGTACTCTACTATGTTATACAGAGGATATAATTAGTTATGTAATGCATTTCAGTTGTTACTGTACCAGGAAGCACAATCTGTGATACATAATCAGGGGCCCGTTTCACTAAACTTCGTACGACTAAAATGTTCGTAAGTGCAAATTAGGATCGTCTGGAAATTTCAATTGATGGATTTACATTTATTGAGCATAGGCTGCATATGCAGCCTATGCTCAATAAATGTGAATCCAATAATTGTCTACAAGAAAACATTGTTAATGTGCAATTTACAGACTATCATAATATTGCACTTACGAACATTTTAGTCGTAAGAAGTTTAGTGAAACGGCCCCCAGAGCTCCACACTTACAAATGCATTATTGATTTTCTTCCTTATTAAAGGTACATACCCATTCCTTCATCTAAAATGCTTACTATTTCACACATGCATTCCTGTAAGGCTCTACTGCCAGGCTGTGCCAAATCCACGACCGTCCAACCCCCCCGCTGATCCCAAGGTCAAGGTCAAATACTTAGTCTCTTTACAAAACTTAACATCAGAGAAATATTGTTATAACTTTTACTTCCTTCATCTAAAATGCTTAATATTTCACACATGCATTCCTCTAAGGCTCTACTATCATGCTGTGACAAATTCCCGCTGATCTCGAGGTCAAGGTCACATACTTAGTCGCTTTACAAAACTTAACATTAGTCGCTTTCAAAACTTAACATCAGAGAAATCGGTTATAATTTCTATTTCCTTGCTCAGATCTGCTTCACATTTCACACAGGCATTGCTCCAATGGACCTCTACCACCCTGTGACAAATTCACATTTGTGCCGCACCTGCTGAGCCCAGAATCAAGGTCACAAGCCGACACACTTGGAAAAAAATTACATATTTAGGGGTATTTAGGGGGGTATTTCATATTCCTCGCTTAATGACCAATCTAGTTACCGGTATATCTATATAGCGGGCATTCGTAATGTTTAGAACTGGTGGAATAGTGAGACACAATTATACACTTATTTAATTCCTATAAAGAACATTTTGTGCCTACTGAGTTGGCATGTACCTTTAATACAATTACCCTCGCTACTGATCGTATGTCCATCCATCTGTCTGTTTATTTTTTTGAAAGCTTTTGTAAGAGTTTCTCAAATCACATATAATTTCTGTTTGCCGTCAGCATATTGCACACATTCATTACTTAGTAACGATACATCCTTCCACATTAATACAATTAACCGCGCCACTGATTGTACGTCTGTCCGTCTGTTTATTGTTTTGAAAGCTTTTGTAAGAGTTTCTCAAATCACCTATAATTTCTCTTTGCCTTCAGCTAATTATTATCTTCATATTGCACACATGCCTTTCTTGAGTAACGATACATCCATCCACATTATTACAAGATGATTGGCCGTTCAGTGCGGTACATTAGGAGCACAGCCTAAATTGAGATGGGTTTATGTTAGGGAATCAACTATATGTATCATACAGGTGACCGCGTCTGCCCGGATACGGAAACCAACGTGAATTGATCATGATAGTAACAAACAGAAGCAAGACCATAATACGCACGTTTGTATCTGCTACCTCACACACGCCAACACAAGCATAATAACAAATACAACATGGACAAGGAAGGCGACTTTGGCAATAAATGGCCGCGACTTTATTGGAGAAATATTGGACAGAAGCAAATACAGGCCTCATAAGTGGCGGACAGATGTTTGCGGGTGGTGACATGTGAGCGCCATTACCGCATGGTAATGCCCATTACCGCCTGGTAAAGAAGGATCCGCTTGGATGCAAGCAACATTGCCGCTTGGTAATGCCCATTACCACCACCTGGTAATGCCCATTACCGCACGGCAATGCTAGGAAGCACATACTGCAGTCCCCCGATAGCACTGGTGGCCCTCAGCAGCTACACTGAGTGAATTAGCAGACCAGTGATATTCGGGGGGAAGCTGACGGGAACCTCCATCCAGCTTCAGCGAGCTTGTGCCGGGACGGTCCATGCACGTGCCATCTGCAAAGAACCAGCTAGGTATTGTGCAACTGATATGCTATATCAAAACTATCAAACATCTCACCACCCGTAACAATCCGCTGCCGAGCAAATAATAAATTACTTTATATATAGTGGTAAATTATGTATAAGAGGCCTCCATGAGTATACACATTGCATTGACGTATTGTGTACCAAAGTGGGAATACACGTCGACTATTTAAGTATATAGGTTTATGTAGCATCATTTTACTACTTGCAGTTAGCACTTTGGTATTCAAGGAACGTCCCAATGTGTGTATGCATGGTAAGAAACAAAACAATCGAGACTTCTATCATAGCCTCCGTCGCGACGACAACTTGGCCGGCTCGTGGCATGTTACCGGCGAGGCATGGTACACAGCATATACACACAGATGGTGGAACAGCAATACTGAAACGAGAACTCGGGGCAGCATCATCATGGCAAATTGACGACATGGAAGTGCGATAAACATTTTCTACTGATTTGTAATTACAGCATAGGAACAGTGTTGAATCTCTCGTAACAATTTTTTGTTGCATATTGTATTACTATAAATCTTGTAAGGGTGTGGGGGGTGGGTTACTTCTGATCTGGTTGCTGTTTGTCGAGAGAAAGGTTGTGCCAACCACATGGGTGGCTTTATATAGTGCTGAGAATTAACCCGTGCTTGATGACTAAGTCGGCCCGGAACAAGAACAGCGTATAATGTGTAATATGTGCAACCAGTGTAGCCCCAGATCAGCCTGCGCATAAGCATATAATAAACACGACACACACTAGATGACAGGACGGACAAGCATTATTACGCACGCAAAAATAGGTACGACCAAACCCAGACTCCCAGAGTATTATTTGGTAGCACACTGGCGGCTTTGGTCAAAAGGGGCGAATTCCCAGACCCATGATACGTATCGGGCGGCGATGGCCCGAACGGTCAATCCCTATAATAAAGGGGTCTAGTCGTTATAAAATAGACCAGATTAATACAACTACCCTCCCTACTATATTTGCCTTCAGCTAACATCTTCATAATGCACAAATGCATTACTTAGTAACGATACATCCTTCCACATTAATACAATTAGCCTCGCTATTGATCATACGTCCGTCCGTCTGTCTGTTTATTTTCAAGTCACCTATTGGGGCCCTAAGTGCGTCGACAGACCACATTTTATATTTATCAACATGACAAATAGTGAAGAACCTGATCAGACTACATGACTATTGTCTACTGTCTATTTTTAGCTCGACTATTCGAAGAATAAGTAGAGCTTATGTTGTCACCCCGGCGTCGGCGTCACGCCTTGGTTAAGGTTTTTAGTCAAGCTTGTATATGGAATACTACTGGCCCTACACCCACCATACTTGGACAACTTCATCTCCTAGTGATGTACATCAATAACCCCTGATCTATATTTGACCTTCACCTACATTTCCTCTTGAATTACTTAGTTAATTCCCCTTGGTTAAGGTTTTTAGTCAACCTTGGTTAAGGTTTTTAGTCAAGCTTGTACATGGAATACTATTGTCCATACAGACACCATACTTGGACAACCTTTTCTCATAGGATGTACATCAATAACCCCTGGTCTATATTTGACCTTGACCTACATTTCCTCTTCAATTACTTACTTAATTCCCCTTGGTTAAGGTTTTTAGTCAAGCTTGTATATGGAATACTCCTGGCCCTACACCCACCATACTTGGACAACTTCATCTCCTAGGGATGTACATCAGTAACCCCTGATCTATATTTGACCTTGACCTACATTTCCTCTTTAATTACTTAGTTAATTCTCTTTGGTTAAGGTTTTTAGTCAACCTTGTAGATGGAATACTCCTGGCCCTACACCAACCATACTTGGACAACTTTATCTCCTAGTGATGTACATCAACAACCCTGACCTATATTTGACCTTGACCTACATTTAACCTTGAATTACCTAGTTAATTCCCCTTGGTTAAGGTTTTTAGTCAACCTTGGTTAAGGTTTTAGTCAAGCTTGTACATGGAATACTATTGTGCATACAGACACCATACTTGGACAACCTTTTCTCATAGGGATGTACATCAATAACCCCTGATCTATTTTTGACCTTGACCTACATTTCCTCTTCAATTACTTAGTTAATTCTCCTTGGTTAAGGTTTTTAGTTAAGCTTGTATATGGAATACTACTGGCCCTACACCCACCATACTTGGACAACTTCATCTCCTAGTAATGTACATCAATAACCCCGGATCTATATTTGACTTTGACCTACATTTCCTCTTGAATTACTTAGTTAATTCCCCTTGGTTAAGGTTTTTAGTCAACCTTGGTTAAGGTTTTTAGTCAAGCTTGTACATGGAATACTATTGTCCATACAGACACCATACATGGACAACCTTTTCTCATAGGGATGTACATCAATAACCCCTGATCTATATTTGACCTTGACCTACATTTCCTCTTGAATTACTTACTGAATTCCCCTTGGTTAAGGTTTTTAGTCAAGCTTGTATATGGAATACTACTGGCCCTACACCCTTCATACTTGGACAACTTCATCTCCTAGTGATGTACATCAACAACCCCTGATCTATATTTGACATTGACCTACATTTCCTCTTGAATTACTTAGTTAATTCCCATTGGTTAAGGTTTTTAGTCAACCTTGGTTAAGGTTTTTAGTCAAGCTTGTAGATGGAATACTATTGTGCATACAGACACCATACTTGAATAACTTTTTCTCATAGGGATGTACATCAATAACCACTGACCTATATTTGACCTTGACCTACTTGTATCATTGGATTACTTAGTTATTTCCCCTTGGTTAAGGTTTTTAGTCAAGCTTGTATATGGAATACTCCTGGGCCTACAGCAACCATACTTGGAAAACTTCATCTCCTAGTGATGTACATCAATAACCCTTGACCTATATCTGACATTGACCTACATTTAACCTTGAATTACTTAATTAATTTCCCTTGGTTAAGGTTTTTAGTCAACCTTGGTTAAGGTTTTTCTGCAGGCCGCAGCCACCTTGTTTGTCAAGCTATGTGTACATCGACAACCCTCGTAGTCGAGCTATGCTGTTCTCCTACAGCTCTTGTTATACACCCGTTTGAAAAAAACGGGACATATTACATGTATGTATGCACCTTGTATGGGCGGCAGGCGGACTAGCACAGCTTGTCCACGCAATAACTAGTTCTACTTGTCGGATCGTAACCAAAGTCGGTAGACATGTTTATCACGATAAGAAGCCTATTGATTTTTAGCCAGGTTTTTTTTTTGAAAAAAACCCCCAGGCTGTTGGATTGGCGAAAGCCGGGCGGGCGGCGTCCACAATCAATGTTAAGTTTTCGTGTTTAAGTCCATTTCTTTGTTACTGTACCACATAGGACCAACAAACTTTCACAGATTCATATCCAAGGGGTGCCCACCACATATCACTATTCAACATGTTACCTTTTTATGAACTTAACCCATTTTTTCAGCGCAGTCGACTTAGCCATTTTCAATGTTAACTTTTCGCGTTTACAATGTTAAGTTTTCGTGTTTAAGTCCATTTCTTTGGTATTGTACCACATAGGACCAACAAACTTTCACAGCTTCATAACCAAGGGGTGCCCACCACATACAACTATCCAACCTGTGACCATTTTTTTTACCTTAACCTATTATTTCTACGTAATTGACTTAGCCATTTTCAACGTTACCTTTTTAACGTACGTCTGGTTAAAGTTTTTTGGTTAAAGTTTTTCATTATACTATATCTCTGCAACTGCTTCGCCCATTACCTTGAAATTTCACATGGGTGTTTATCACCATCCTTATTTTCATTCTACCCCCCAACCGTGCGGCCCCTGTGCCCAATGTCAAGGTCAAATTACTTTGAATTTTTTTGTTAAATTTTTTTTGTGTACTATATCTCTGCAACTGCTTCACCCATTACCTTGGTACTTCACATGGGTATTTATCATCATTGTCGCGCCCGCTTGCGGAAAGTGCGATATAGTCGGCATTTTGGCATACGTCCGTCCGTCCGTCCGTCAGTGTGTCCGGTTAAAGTTTTTTGGTTAAATTTTTTCCATCTACTATATCTCTTTTTTTAGTGTCCATGCCTCGCCCCAAGGATCGACATGCAGGCCATGGCCATCTAGTCTACAAAAAGTGGGTATAATTATGTTATCCAAGTGTCTATGCTTGGAAAAAACCTGGCCTTCGTGGCTTTGCCTCGTTTCTTGTTTTAAATTTCCGATGACTTGGCATGCATTTTTAATTTTCGCACTCTGTATCCTTGTCCATGCAATAACTCAAGTACTACTTGACCGCCAAGAGGAGATAAGTTCGACAATTTTGAAAATGAATAGGGTTCCTCGTTTTTCCAGGATACACATGTGTACCAAATTTGATGCATCAAGTAGAACTCGAGTCATTGCGTGGACAAGGATGCAGAGTGCGAAAATTTAAAATGGCTGCCAAGGGGAGACAAGTCATAGAAAATCGATAGGGTTCTTCATCTTGTCGTGATAAATATGCATACCGAATTTGGTTACGATATTCCAAATAGAACTCAAGTTACTGCATGGACAAGAATACAAGAGTGCGAAAATTAAAAATGGCCGCCAAGAGGAGTAAGTCATCAGAACTTTTTCAGAATCAATAGGGTTCTTCCTATTGCCATAATAAACATGGATACCGAATTTGGTTACGCTCCGTCAAGTAGAACCTGGGTTATTGCGTGGACAAGGGTTCAGAGTGTGAAAATCGGAAATGGGGTTCTTCCTATTGCCGTTGATAAATAGGTATACCAAATTTGGTATCAATCCGTCATATAAAAGAGTTATTGTGTGGACAAGGATACAGAGTGCAAAAATTAAAAATGGTCACCAAGGGGAGATAACTCATTGTAAATTTTTGAAAATCAATAGGGTTCTTCGCCTTGCCGTGATAAACATGTACATGTATACGTAATTTGGTTAGGCTCCGTCAAGTAGAACTTGTGTTATTGTGTGGACAAGGATACAGAGTGCGGAAGCGGAAATTAACAATGGCCGCCAAGGGGAGATAAGTTATCGGGAATTTTTGAAAATAAATAGGCTTCTTTGTCTTGTCGTGATAAACATGCATACCAAATTTGGTTATGATCCATCAAGGAGAACTAGTTATTGTGTATGCCCGCCCGCCCCGCCCTCCTGTACAAGGTGAATACATAATACGTCCCGTTTTTTCAAACGGGCGTATACAAATGGAAAAATAAAGTAAGTGAGCAGAGACTCACGGATACCCCCGGCCACCGCCTGGACAGACAAAACGTTTAACGAAAATCTTACGGACAGACGGACGGACGGATGGACGGACGGACGACCAGACGGACGTCCTTACAGTACTATACTTATGTGGCTTATCACATGTTAAATATTAGCCACATAAAACGATTTTTAGCCACATGTGTGCCCGGAATGACAAAAACTATATACCCCTCGACATACTTCGTATGCCAGGGGTATAATAAACAACAGACAAACATTAATTAAGAGTTAACTTCATGAAATAACAATTTAACACAGAAAGTAATAAATTGTATTTAATAATTTTTCACTTTATTTAATTTTGTTCCCATTAGACATATAATAAATAAACAAGATTGCTCACAAATTGTGGTGCATTATGATAATATGGCAGGACGATTGATTGATTGGGTTTTTACGTCCGTTTAAACACCAATGGAAGGTGGAAATGATGATGATGTGCCTTTAACCCTTTCAACACTACAGCCCTCTATAGTGGTGTTTGCAAACAGTGTAGATCCAGATGAGCCGGTTCGTGACGTAATTTTCATATTTTTTAGAACAAAAACACCATTTACATAAATGGACTAGTCTGAAAATCATTTTGTGACGATTGAATTGATCGGAAAATTAGCGCATACAAATCCATTACAGTTATTTACGGTTGAAAGGGCTGTGATAATGTAATAAATTCAGTTTTGTTTGTTTTTAACGGCCTATCAACAGCTAAGGTCATTTAAGGCCGGGTCAATGGGTTTAGTACTAAATCCCATATATTACCTGTACATGTACATGTTCAAGTACATGTACGAATGGGGGGGGGGGGGGGGTGGAAACCCCAAAATCAGGAATATTTACAATAACAAAACTATATATTCAGCCCTGAAATCAGAATAATCCTGATCTGATGCCAGGTCCTCGCCACATCAGAATCACTTGGCCCCTCCCAAAAGCAGTAGGATCAGTAATAATCTTGTTTTATAATGGGATGTTGCAGAATGAAGGTGGTAAAACCAACAGAATAAATTAAACTAGAGAAAGTGAGCAGGGGCTCATGTATACCCCCGGCCGCCGTCTGGACTGACAAATAAAAACACAAATATTTAAAAAAAGAAAAGAAAAAAGAAATTACAATGCAAATTTCTACGTAATTTGACCTTGGACATGAAGGCCGCATGGGTGTAGTATGGAATGAAAATACGGATGATGATAAGGAAGTATATGAAGTTTGAAGTCAATCCGACTTACGGTTACAGAGATAATGGGTACCCAAAAACTTTAACATGGACGGACGGAAGGACGGACAGAATGATATGCCGGGGTATAATTATGTATTCCCATTTACAACTTTGTTAATGCGGGCGGGGTTCCGGGGTTGCAACCCCCCAGTTCAGCCACGGAGTTTAGATAGATCACAGTTCACCACAAGTTGGAGTCTGAATTTAAATGCCGTAAAACACAGGAAAGTACATTTCGAAGAGCTCAACAATAGGACAACCCCCTAGTTGCGAACGGTAACTCTTGCAATTATTCCCGTACCGTCCGTAGCTAGCTACGGACGGTACGGGAGTAGATTGCAAGAGTTACCTTCGCAACTAGACAACCCCCCCCCCCATTACCCAAAAGCTGGATCCGCCCCTGGATACATGTAGTGATAGGTGGATAGGTGGATAGGTGGAACTCCCATGTTCACCCTGATGCTGTTAGGTATATTTTGTCAGTGAATAAAATCAGGAAAATGTCCCCAGTTGACTTTTTTTTACCGGATCTAAATTGCCCATTCAATCATTTGTCAAGTGGAGACTGATTCTGATTGCTAACAGACAAAAGGTAGCTATAAAGCACATCAGCTAACATTGGTGCGCCATATCAACCTACACATCAGTTAACATTGGTGCGCCATATCAACCTACACATCAGTTAACATTGGTGCGCCATATCAACCTACACATCAGTTAACATTGGTGCACCATATCAACCTACACATCAGTTAACATTGGTGCGCCATATCAACCTACACATCAGGGGGCCGTTTCACTAAACTTCTTGCGACTAAAATGTTTGTAAGTGCAAAATTATGATAGTCTGTAAATGTCGCATTAACAATGTTTTCTTGTAAACAATTATTATTGGATTTACATTTATTGAGCATAGGCTGCATATGCAGCCTATGCTCAATAAATGTAAATCCATCAATTGAAATCTCCAGACGATCCTAAATTTGCACTTACGAACATTTTAGTCGTACAAAGTTTAGTGAAACGGGCCGCTGTTTGCCAGACTCGCACTGTCACATACAGTCATGACATGGTACACAGCCGCCTGCATTAATCTTGCCCAGATGTCAATGTTTCTGAACATCTATTGGCCATCTCAACTCTCAATCAAGCAATTTGTAGCATAGCTCAGGCTCAGCCAATCAAACTGCTTGATTTCAAGCACAGTATTCTATTGGCAATCTCCACTCGCAATCAAGCAATTTTATTGGCTGAATCTGAGCTGCAACACAGCTGAGGCTCAGCCAATCAAACTGCTTGATTTCAAGCACGATATTCAAATAGCATTTTTAAATAAAACAATTGAGAAATATTGGCAAGATTAGCGGAGGCAGTGGTGTATCTCCAGACAATGTGAAACCAGATCAGACAGCACGGCCGTGCCAGCTATCTGTGTCACCAGTAGCCTATTTCACCAACATTGCAAAGTATACTTTTCTAGCAAAGTATACTTTGAAGGAGAAATTTTAAATTTAAAGATATATTTATTAATTTTAATTATACTGAATTGATTACATTATCACAGCCAAAATGGCTGTGATAATGTAATAAATTCAGTATAATAATTCTGCATACTTTTAATCATCAAATATATGCAGTCGTTAGTTCTATATGACATAATGCATTTCAGGAAAAATACATGATTACTCCCTCAAAGTATACTTTGCTAGAAAAGTATACTTTGCAATGTTGGTGAAATAGGCTACTGACCTAGTTAGCTGTTTGTATTTATGTATTTGCTTCATAATAAGAAATGTGGCCTGTCGGCACACGAATGCCTCCGGTGGTAGATTGGAGAACCTAGGGCAAAGTTAATTAACCAAAGTGATAAGTATTCACAAGCACATTCATTTATGAAGGTCAAAAGGTCAAGGTCATATTAAGGGCAGTGTTGATGTGTGGCATTTGTCCACAAGTATGATGTATTGAAATATTAAAGTAATCCATCAAGAGATATAGAAGTTATGACAGAAATGAGAAGCTCCGGCGAACTTATTAATGTGTGAAAAAGTTAAAAGTTGTCGAGGTCAAAAGGTCAAGGTCATATTAAGGGCAGCATGGATGTGTGGCATTTGTCCACAGGTATACTGTGTTGAAATATTTAAGTAATCCTCCAAGGGATATAGAAGTTATAACAGAATTTCAAAACTCTGGCAAACTTCTTAATGTGCTGGACACACGGACGGACGGACATTCAAACATTTTGGGTTTATGGGGTATTTCCATTGTTTGAAGATCAAAGAAAAAGGCCCTAAACATTAATAGAATTTATGAGCTTGCGGAATAAATCAAAGGAATCTTTTGTGTTAGGCCACACCCCTAACCTCTTGAACCCCCGGACGTTGGCCCGGACGGACAGTGCAAACAATATATGCCTCCGGCTCTACCGAGACCAGGGGCATAAATTAATAAACACTGAATAAACATTGACAGTACTCCTACACTTGATGGCTGTTACACGTAAGTATGAGTAAGATTTTAATGCTGTTTAATGATAGAAGAATTCACATAAGCTCTGTGAGCTTGTTTTCTAATCCTTATTCACCGTTACTTTATATGTATTTTGATGCATATATATACCAGGGGCGTAGCTAGCTAATTTGAATCTGCAGGCCCGGTTAACGATTTCGAGCACGGTTGGTGCGAGTATGCTAGGGGGGGGGGGTGGCCCACCCCCCCAGAAAAAAAATCGAAACTACAAGGTAAATGATGCACTCTGGCACATTATTTTTTCCATTTTCTCGAAAATTCTGCAGGCCCGGGCCTGCAGTGCCTTAATGCAGCTACGCACCTGTATACATGTATATTATTTGAAATAAAATATTGTTTAAACTATATGTCAACAGCCAAGGTCATTTTAGGTCGGATTAACACGGTCAAATCACATATGTTGCCTGTTGTGATGGGGGATAACTCCCAAAATCAGAACTGAATATTTACAGAAAAGATATATATTCAGCTCCGAAATTAGAGTAACCTGACCTCACCACACCATCGTCGCTTAGCCCCACTCCCCAAAAGTAATAAGATTAGTACTAATGGGGGGAAAATCCCAAATCAGAACTGAATATTTACATTAAATTTTTTAGAAATTCAGCCCTGAAATCAGAATAATCCTGATCTGATGCCAGGTTCTCGCCACACCAGAATAACTTGACCCCCTCCCAAAAGCAATAGGATCAGTAATAATCTTATTACTTGTATAATGAGCAATAACCCAATTCAACTCCTAGGTAATAAAAGAGCCAAATATAAAAACGTACCTGAGGGCCAAACCAGGAAAATCGTGATTCCTATAAGGAGGAACACCGACCGTTAATTTATGCCGTTACGTTCGCCCGACCAACTACCCACCCAGAGGCCCGTTTCACTAAACGTTGTACGACTAAAATGTTCGTAAGTGCACATTAACAATGTTTTCTTGTAAACAATTATTGGATTTACATTTATTGAGCATAGGCTGCATATGCAGCCTTTGTTCAATAAATGTAAATCCATCCAATGAAATTTCCAGACGATCATAAATTTGCACTTACGAACATTTTAGTCGTACAAAGTTTAGTGAAACGGGCCCCTGGTACATATAAAAGTATGGATTTATGAAACATGATTATACATTGTATTTAACCCTTTCAACACCAAGTAACTTAATGGGCTGTTCCATGCCACTGTTTCATGCTATTTCATTGGTCCATTCAAATTTTCAGGCTTTCCATTCTTCAGAAAGGGTAATTTTTTCAAATTTGATAACTATTAACAAACAGTGGAGATCCTGATGAGACGGCTCGTTACGAGCCGGCTAATCTGGATCTGCACTGTTTGCAAACATTGTCTCTATAGAGGTCTGTGGTGTTGAAAGGGTTAAATGCTATTTCCATATGTACATGGTGGATCTCAAATGTGTCACCATTTCAAGAGATTTATGTAACGGGTCCACCATAATTTATTAGTATTGAAAAACTCAGGTACGTGTAGATTTATTTCCCCTACAAGATTTATAACTTCTTATGAAATGCTTACACAAGTTTGAGATCCTGTTTACCACCTGACTGCACCCTACACAGGAACAATGGATGTCATAATTGCCATATAACACACATGCAGCATGATAAAGATCTGCAGACTATTTGTTTGTTTGTTTGAAGTATGTCAAGTGTTGTATGGACTATGCACACTGATATGTGGCTGTGCTTATGGGACATGCGACCAGTGTAGATCCAGATCAGCCTGCTGCACTGTTCACCAATCCATATATTTATTTAATGGTGTTTAACATGCTATCAACAGCTAAGGTCGGGTTAATGGTCAAGTAACAAGAGAGCCAAAATGTACCTGACGACCAAACCAGGGATATCGGGATTCCAGTAAGGATGAATCCCAAAGTTAAATGTGCTGTTCACATACTCCCACCTGCCACCCATATTCACCATTCCATCAATGAAACACATGTCATGCTTCTTACAAGTAATATAGATTGTTATCAGGTTACATTAACGTGTAATTTGATCAGGAGCTACACTGGTCACAAACCCCATAAGCCCCATTTTTCCAGCCACAGATACATACATGTATATAATTCCAGCACAAAAATATTTACACAATTCCCTAACATTTGATTGGTCCGTTGCAAGTCTCCGTCCAAAATTTATATCCCAGTAAACTCCATGCCGAACTACTTTCCGTAACCGTCAGGCGCAGTTAAAATAATTCTTAAGAAAACGTAAAATAAACACATTTTCTTGATGAATTTATTTCAAATGCTGGAATTATAAGGAATGAATGGCCTTTTTGTTGAATTTATCGGGGATATAAACTTGGAAAAGTCGTGGGGAATACTGGACGAGGCCTTCCGGCCTTCGTCCAGTATTCCCGCGACTTTTCCAAGTTTATACCGGCCTCGTCCAGTATTCCCGCGACTTTTCCAAGTTTATACCCCGATAAATTCCACAAAAAGGTCACAAGTCCCAGTTCTACTGTCTGTTCCACGTTTTGCTGCCGACGAACATTTGGGCATTAAACGCATTAAATCTAAAAAATATTTAAAAGTAAGTACTTTTTTATCAATAACAAAAAAATCATCCTCCCCAAAAAAAATTATTTGATGAAATTCCATCAAATATTGATATTATTGCGAACAAATGATTTTCCTATGGGAATTTAACACGGGGAGTCAATTCCCAAAACTTTTCAGGATCAAAAAACAAAAAAATGTGGAAATTGACTCCAAAACCTGGCGAGATAGCTTGAAAATGATGTAACTAAGAAAACAAGTTAGATTTTGAAAATCGGTCCACAAATAAAAAAAATGTTTTAAAAAAATCTATTTTTAGCCCCCATGTTAAATTCCCATAGGAAAATCGTTTTTTCGCAACAAAATCAATATTTGATGGAATTTCATCAAACAATTTTTTTTCAGGGAGGGTAACTTTTTTGTTATTGATAAAAATGTACTTACTTTTTAATATTTTTTAGATTTAATGTATTTAATAGCCAAAAGTTTGTCGGCAGCAAAACGTGGAACAGACAGTAGTCACAAATAACAATTAGAAAAATAGCTCTCACACTAACACTAATGAAGACCACAATCTAACAAACAGGCAGTTTCATTCTGATTCATGACAAGTGTAGATCCAGATAACACTAAACCATGCAGAAAAATAATACTTTTCCAATATATTTTAAGGGTAGATGGGATGAGTATTTGCAATTATTTTTCTCGGGCCTATTGATGTGTGCATCCTTCAATTCGAAGATTGACTGACAAATAGTGTAGACCCTGGTGAGACTGTAGGCTGTTCTGGGTCTTCACTGGTCACATACATAATAAGCATGGTTTTGTCAGATTGTGCCCCAATATTGCGATTATATATTGGGGCACAATCGGACAAAACCATGTAAATATGGCGCAGCAAACGCTTCTTCATGAGCTGCATTTGGTGGTCTAGGAATTTGGGCAATGCGATATGAACAAGTACCTAAATAACTCTAAATATTCGGACACAATTTGTTTTGGGAAAACCCTAGGGCAGGGGCGGATCTGTAGGGGGGTTCCGAGGTTGCAACCCCCCCCCCCCCCCCCGTTCAGCAACGGAGTTTACACAGTTTACCACCAGTCCGAATTTATATGTCATAAAACACAGGAAAGTGCATTTTGAAGAGCTCCAAAATAGGACAACCCCCTAGTTGCGAACGGTTACTCTTGCAATTACTCCCGTACCCTAGCTACGGACGGTACGGGAGTAGATTGCAAGAGTTACCTTCGCAACTAGACACCCCCCCCATCCACCAAATGCTGGATCCGCCCCTGTAGGGGTTTCCTAAAACAAATTGTATCCCAATACATTGTTATTGTGAGAAGCCACTAAAGCAACTATAACCACCAGAGATCATGTGGTTTATTGTTTACACTGCAGCAATGGCGGCACCGATGAGGTCTCGGGTAAATCATATTTTTCATCAATACGACTGCTGTTTCTTCTGTTTAATGATGACCATGTTCCAGTCATTAACACTAAGAGTCCGCCAATACCAAATTTAGCAACATTACTTGTGTAGTTAGTCTCAACATTCTGCACAGAAATTTGAATCGGACGGAATCGAACATTGTTTAAACTTGTTCCAATTCAAATTTTTCTGCAGCATGTTCACTACACTAACTCTAAATATTGGGACATTCGTTGTTGTGTGACACCATATACTTTAACTTATGTGTGTTTACTGGATTAAACGTTGTCCAAATATTTAGGGTTATTACGATGACTTGTTGATATCGCAATACATGTATGTGGCACAACATGACAGCGTTGAAGTATTCATCACACAGAATTCTGTACTCCAGTTAAACTTGCACTCAGTTTTTTACACGGTTCTTGTTTAAAACAGCAAATCCGAATAATATAGAGCACTTTCTTTCGGGCAATAAGCCCTACAACGAGAAATACAAACACGAAAATCAACACGGTAAACTTTGTCTCAAAGTCATCCCCATAATGGCCACCATTCAAGCCAAGAAACGATTCCAGACCAAACGGTTTGTGCTCTTCTTGAATCCATTTATCACCCATCTCGCCGAGAGGATTCGGGAGGAATACACGAGGCTGGTGGAATGGTCGATGGAAAGGTTGGACAATCCACATTTTATCAATGAGCTTATTGTTTATACATTCTCTAACCTCCCAGTAAAGGTGGGTGGCATTGAAAACACGTAGCTTTCCGAATGATTCACGACCTCGTTCGGAGAGAACAAACGCCGACCATTGTCCGCCAACATTTGTACTGGAGTCGACGATGTAAGCAGAACCAAGCGTTCCGATTGTAATATGTACTGGTGCTAGTGGGTCTTTGTAGTTGTATTGTACAGCTTTGTCTTGGAAAACTGGCCATGTTCTTTCATAATAGTGTTGGTGACCAGATATGATTAAATCAACACCACCTGCGTAAAATAGTTCCTCGAGACCGTTTCGTACCAGCGATGTTTTCCCTTTGCAGTCCTCCTTAAAATCATCTACAGAACAGTACATTGGCCGATGCCCCATTGCAATTATCCAGGGGCGAGCTGAGCGCTGCGAATTCGCAGTTTCTAAGTCTTTCTTAAGCCACTTTATCATAGGTTCAATATTCACTTCATCGTAGAAGAACACCTCAGTCGAATACATAACAAAATGTATGGGACCAATATTAATACTATACCAAAGATTGTCTGACGGCATTGGCCAGGGCAGGTTGGGCATGGAAAACCTGTAGCGGTAATGCAAGAACTCATTAAACCGTTCGTGGTCACCCGGCACAGTCATGTACGGAATCCTGGCCGCAACCTTCTCTATCTGATTTAGGAACTTGTCCCCAATCTGGCCTTGTCCTCTGTTCAAATCGTACGCAATATCACCGACATGGAAAATTGCCTCGTACTTCTCATTTAGTGCTTCTTGGAGAAGGAACTGCAGGTTATGTGTCTCTGTTCCAAAATCTCCGTACACCATAAATGTATGTGTGTTTCCAGCCAGTTCCGGTGGCATTGTGAAACTATACTGGTCACTCAGAGTATCTATATTATCACCGCGAACGTGATAGAAGTACTTTTTCTCTGGAATTAGTGTTTTCAGAGACACTCTGTGCAAATACTTCGCTCCATCTTCATTGTCTGTGTCCAGTTTGATTGTTTCTCCATCAACTTTGATCGTTGTCTGTCTGTCTCCTGTATGGTATTCAACCACAGATAGGTCATTCACCCACGTCGCCCACATTATGGTCACAGATCTCGCATCATCCCCGAAGCTGATATGAATCTGCTGGGGTTTCAAACTCTCTGACGATGGTTTCAGGTTGTCTCTGTTTGCTTTTAATACCATTTTTGGCTGTGGGTCACTTCCATCACAGGTTCTTAACATGGTCAGACAGAGGGCTAGATACCCGAGAGTAACAAGGGCTTTGCTTGAATACATTATGCGGTTAACTGTTCACTCGAATTTTCACTTCTTTAATTGCAAACTCCAGGAATGTAAAGGACTACTGCAGCGAACATCTAGTATCCACACCTGCAACATAAATTTTAAAAATAAAAAGAAATTCATGACATTTACAGTGGAACCTCTCTAAACTGGATATCATTGAGACTCGGTGTGTAATTTGAATGCAGTATAAATGTATAATTTACATTTATCCCTTTCAAAGGCGGATCTAGATCTAATTTGATATGGGACAATAATTACAAAACTATATTCATGAATGCACAACACCCTGGAATGAATAGCTAATAAACAATGATAATATTAAATAGAATTGGATGTCAACTTAACAATACCTTAATATAATCAACCAGCCACCAACCTTCCATGTCTTTCACTTGATTGATAATTGCACCACATTTTGTTTCTTGTTGTATGTATGTTTGGACATGTTTTCATTATGTTCATTACATGTATATTGTATGTCTTTTAAAACAATAATAAGAACAATAGTCATGATCTTGGTCGCCCTCTTTTGACCCTTGCTGTGCTGTATTGAGTATTGTCGTCTGGTGTTCTTTTTTTATTTTTTCGTTAATCCTTAACAAAGACACGTATTGACAGCACACGAGAATCGTCTCCATTGGAGGCGATTCTCATATGCTGTCACAACAAGTTTTTTTTCAGTAATAAAAATGATGAAAGTAAAAATAGGCAGACGACAATTTTTGTTTAGCGCACAGTAAGGGTTAACTTGAATTGTAAGATGCACATTTATTCTATTATTGTACGGTTTGTGGGGGATGGCTCCCCGACCTACCACAGACGTATTACGGGGAGAATAAAAATATGTTTAAACTGAAAAAAAAAAACAATGGGAATTAACTAAGTAATTCAAGAGGAAATGTAGGTCAAGGTCAAATATAGATCAGGGGTTATTGATGTACATCCCTATGAGAAAAGGTTGTCAAAGTATGGTGTCTGTATGCACAATAGTATTCCATGTACAAGCTTGACTAAAAACCTTAACCAAGGTTGACTAAAAACCTTAACCAAGGGGAATTAAGTAAGTAATTCAATGTTAAATGTAGGTCAAGGTCAAATATAGGTCAGGGGTTGTTGATGTACATCACTAGGAGATGAAGTTGTCCAAGTATGGTGGGTGTAGGGCCAGGAGTATTCCATATACAAGCTTGACTAAAAACCTTAACCAAGGCGTGACGGTGACACCGGGGTGACTAAATATTAAAGCTCTAACTATTCTTCGAATAGTCGAGCTAAAAATTAACAATTTGCTTATTTGAACTGCAAAAAGCAAACACTGCTTTTTGCAGCTCAACTAAGTAAATTTCAACTTTATTATAGTACATTTGTATTTTCACTACTCAATTTGAAAATCAATGCGTATTTTCACATTCCTATGAGTATTTTGTACTCCCACTTATGATAATCAATGCGTATTCTGCTAAAACTAGATTGGTCAGTAAGCGAGGCTTACGGAATACGCGTGGGCCCAGGTACCCCTAAATATGTAAAATTTTCCAAGTGTGTGGGCTTGTGACCTTTACTCTGGGCTTAGCGGGGGTGACACGAACGTGAATGTGAAGCAGATCCGAGCAAGGAAATAGCAGTTATAACCGATTTCTCTGATGTTAAGTTTTGTAAAGAGACTAAGTATGTGATCTTGACCTTGGGATCAGCGGGGATATGTCACAGCATGATAGTAGAGCCTTAGAGGAATGCATGCATGAAATATTAAGAATTTTAGATGAAGGAAATAGAAGTTATAACAATATTTCTCTGATGTTAAGTTTTGTAAAGAGACTAAGTATTTGACCTTGACCATGGGATCAGCGGGGGTTGGACGGTCGTGGATTTGGCACAGCATGGTAGTAGAGCCTTACAGGAATGCATGTGTGAAATATTAAGCATTTTAGATGAAGGAAATAGAAGTTACCGTATAACAATATTTCTCTGATGTTAAGTTTTGTAAAGAGACTAAGTATTTGACCTTGACCATGAGATCAGCGGGGGTTGGACGGTCGTGGATTTGGCACAGCATGGTAGTAGCGCCTTACTGGAATGCATGTGTGAAATATTAAGCATTTTAGATGAAGGAACTAGAAGTTATAACAATATTTCTCTGATGTTAAGTTTTGTAAAGAGACTAAGTATTTGACCTTGACCATGGGATCAGCGGGGGTTGGACGGTCGTGGATTTGGCACAGCATGGTAGTAGAGCCTTACAGGAATGCATGTGTGAAATATCAAGCATTTTAGATGAATGAAATAGAAGTTATAACAATATTTCTCTGATGTTAAGTTTTGTAAAGAGACTAAGTATTTGACCTTGACCATGGGATCAGCGGGGGTTGGACGGTTGTGGATTTGGCACAGAATGGTGGTAGAGCCTTACAGGAATGCATGTGTGAAATATTAAGCATTTTAGATGAAGGAAATAGAAGTTATAACAATATTTCTCTGATGTTAAGTTTTGTAAAGAGACTAAGTATTTGACCTTGACCATGGGATCAGCGGGGGTTGGACGGTCGTGGATTTGGCACAGCATGGTAGTAGAGCCTTACAGGAATGCATGTGTGAAATATTAAGCATTTCAGATGAAGGAAATAGAAGTTATAACAATATTTCTCCGATGTTAAGTTTTGTACTAAGTATTTGACCTTGGGATCAGCGGGGGTTGGACGGTCGTGGATTTGGCACAGCATGGTAGTAGAGCCTTACAGGAATGCATGTGTGAAATATTAAGTATTTTAGATGAAGGAAAAAGAAGTTATAACAATATTTCTCTGATGTTAAGTTTACGGACGGAGGACGGACGGACGGACGGACAACCTGACTACAGTATACCACCCCCCCACCCCCCCCACAACTTATCTGGAGCTCTGTATTGTTGCTTACTTTTATTTATTATTAATCTGACATTTTCTTTTTCAGTTATCATGCTAGAGACTGGCATCTACAGCATGTACAGGATTCAAATTTTAACAGAAACAAATCAAACAGACATCCGTATTAACGTACCCCTATTTGGGATGCTTCTTGCACTGATAAATCTATACATTATTTAAAGTGACTGTATTGCAATGATGTATCAGATATAGAAAATGTGTTTTTTGCTTCAATTTACATATACATGTATATCAATCATTCGCACAATTATATTTGATAAAATTCCCCAAAACATGCGTTATATTCAAATACATGCATTCAAAAACTGTGTTAAGCAGGGGAGATAATTTGGCTTGGCATAATTTAGCATTTTCGTTATACATGCACATGTACCAGAAAGAAAAAATGGCATAATTTTTTTATATTTTTTTTTTGTGAAATGATAATACTATACAGGGGTCATACCAGTTATCCGGACAATCAGTTTATCGGACAAATGAAAGTGCCTGTTAATTACGCGCATTCGTTTGATCAGAATTTGCAAAAAAATACATCTAAGTCACGCAGGTGCTTGCTGTTTCCATGCCAGTGTGAAGAATATATTGCCATGGTAAACATTTTATTAAGATTTGCTGAAAATATTCCTCAACTCTGTCCACAAGTTGTTTACAACGTCAAAAGACTCGCGGGGGCATGCAAGTGCGCCATTACGTCATTTCAGAGTTGTTCTATAAATACAATACATTCTATAAATACGTTGTTTTCCAAGAAGCGAATGGTGATTGTTTTTCTGCAGAACTACACAACGCTGTTTACAGGCGCTACAATTATGATTTCATGTTGAGAATACAAGTTATAACACAGGTAGATTATACGTTTGTCCGGATAACTGATGGTCGATGTTAATTTTGGGGCAATATTACGACTGATGATCTGACCCAATTTTAAGTGAGAAAGATGGCACATTTTGCTAAATAGTGTACATGCGTTGAGAAAGCAAGAACCGACGATTGTTCTGGGAAAAGTTTATGCCCATAGCTGCTTTTTAAGAAAAATATCGTCAAAAAACTGTCATTTTTGTCCGATAATCTAGAGGATCTCTGTACCACATTTGAAAAGAACTTCCCACTAAAAGACATAAATCAGCGCCGTAGCCACGTTGGGTCACACCGATATGGCGAAATGACTTAAATAAATAGCTACACTCCTTTGGACAAAGTTTGGTTGTTCCTAATGTTGGGGAACTCAACTCAAGTGTATTGCCAAAATATTACCAGTAGTTATTCATCGCATAGCATTTTTGTTTACCAATAGCATCACTGGCATAGCCTGGGTCGAATATTAACTGAACTGTTAATTGATAGGCCCTGCATACGCGTAGTTTTCACATTTACGTGTGCAACGTAACAATATTTTGACAGTAGGAAGCCATCTTGGAAAGGGACCAACACCATCTCGGACAATAACTTTTGGATCGTTTAACATGTTTAAAGATACATGCATTTCCAAAATGTTATTATTATTATTATTATACTCATCGCGAGACTGCGTAAAAGTTGATACTACGTGTATATCAATTGAGTCACATGTTGAAAGCACATGTGCTTTTTAAAAGCGTGGCTTGGGTGGCCAATTATTGTTTGTACACATATACATGAAACACCTTTCTAAACAACGTGTAAAACTAAAATGCGCCATTGTGTATTGACAATATACATGCTATAAGATTAAAAGTCCCAGGGCATGATTCACCACTTTGCCTAGACATAGCACTACTATGGCTTTCACTACCGTTACAACAAAGAAAATAATAAATGAAAAAGTCAGATAATGAAAAATAGAAGTTAAACATGATATAGAGACATGGCATGTTAGTCTACACTTTGCACACATGATAGCGTAAATTCTGCCACACATTGTTTTGCACATGGTTTAGAAAGGTGTTTCATGTATGTACACAGAAGAATCGACTATCTCAAACATTCATCTAGTTCATGTCTTTTCTTGCTTGCTTTATGAATTGCAAATTACGTGAAAAATATACGAAATTTCATGATCAAGAAGTTTGTAGCAGGGCCATTTGAGAGGATTCCGTGACTGAAATCCGGATCCTACTTTAGTATTGTTGATTTGCCAACTTGAACCAGTTTAGAAGAACAAAACTCCTTGGCCTAGACTCTATGCATTTTTAAAAAATGTCGGAATTTTTTTTGTAGAGCTCAACATTCAAAATGGCCACCAACGCCATTTTTATTTTTAAAAATTTAAAATGCATCGTCTATGTAATGAGATAAGCAAGACACACAAATGAGGTTTTAATTTAATTTAATTTATTTATACATTATAAATTTAACGAGGGTGACACAGTTGCCGAAGGCCAGTCGACCCTGTGACCTAATAACTACGAAATTAACAACGACGGTGTAAACTACGATATACTCGCATTGGATAACCATTGAATGTTTACTTGACATTTTAAATTTATTGAGTTATTTTACTGTTCCTCCGGATTTAACGAATTCCATAATTGTGGAGCAGAGTGCGAGAAAGAACCGTCGAATAGTTGTGTCCTCGATGTTGGAAATACATGGCTCCCAACAGATGCTGAACTGAGATCATGAACTGAATAATTGGTATTTGGCTTTAACAAGTCCATTAATAGCATTGATTGTCATTATAAAGTGCTGTATTGTATATGTGCCCGACACGAGACAGTCATTCAATCAAGTGTTCGCAAAATTTCATCGGAATGGGTGAGAAGGTCATCTTGTAGTATTCCACGGACTGCTCGTTTTTGAAGCTTCAAAAGACATGTTCTATTATTGACGCTAGTACTGTCCCAGGTGATGAACCATATATAGTCGAGTAACAGCAAAATATATCCTGTGTAAAATTGCGTTTGTACCTCCGTTGGCACATAGTGTGATAACTGCTGCAAAAGGTAAATCCTGGATGACATATTTGTATATATAATCTATATGCCGAGTCCACAGTAATATAAGGTGTATTTTCCCAATCGTTTGAACATGCTAAAACAGTTGGTATGATTTCAGATGGTACATCAGAAGACGAATTTCACAAAAACAGAATACATGAAAAATACATGTATATGAATATATTCGTAACTTGTCATGCAGTGGTCAAAAGCATTCGTTTGTCGGCTAATTATCGCACTTGCATGTCCGCTGTAGCTGCCTAAATAGAAAATCAAGGAAATGATTTAAATAAGTGTATAATTGTGTCACTATTCCACCAGTTCTAAAATTTGCGAGTGCCCGCTATACAGATATAATCATTTAGTCATGTGTTTTTTACTGACAGTGACGCGCGGTGGTATCAGGCTATTTTTATATGCAAATGAGGCATGATATTTTTTAATTGTTTATACTAATTAAATGCGTCACCTGAACAAAAACTATTTTCGACAGATTATAAAGTATGATCATTGCACATCAAAAAATAAATACAAAGGCCAAATAGTAATGTACGTTAACTTGTTAAGGAAACACGGTTATCACCCCTGATGCCTGTGTGGAAATTTTCGACTGACATAAAATGTATAATAATGCCAATCAATACATGGGGTAGTGGTGAATGAATGTTTATTTTGCCAGAACATGTCTGAGATGATTTCTCTGATATAGAGAACATTTTGTGTCTACTGCGTGGGCATGTACCTTTAATGCATGGAAGAGTGATTTTTTCCAATCGGTTATCTGGCGTGTTTGATATGTTAGCGATATAAAACTGTCAAAGCTGTATCAATAAAGTATTAATAATGAACATACACATGCATCAATTGGTTATTTTACCGACTCAAGGTGTTTATCTGACATTTACATGTATATCTTGTAAATTTGAAAAGCTTCATTTCGAGTAGTACATGAGAGTCAAAAAGATACCACCTCCTGATGGAAGCCCCCCGCTACGCGCGGTGCCTCTCATCAGGAGGTGGTATCATTGTTGACTCTCATATACTACTTGTTTTTTCCCTCACTGTTCGGTGGGTATGTATGAGATGAGTGGAACATATTTTTCATCAACACGAGACCATATACTTCCTCGAGCGGTCGGATAGGAACGCCGTTGTCATGGCTCCTTAGCCCACACGACCACGAAGGTTGTTACGAAATATAAACCTGAAGATAAACACTACCTAGTGTTGCGCAATAATCGATAAGGCAAAATACACCCTATTAGAGGTAAGATAAACACTACCTAGTGTTGCGCAATAATCGATAAGGTGAAATACACCCTATTAGAGATAAGAATCCATTGGTTATACTCAGTATATACACCAATCTGCCATACATAGTAGATCTGTCATAAATATAGACAACTTACACCCTATTAGAGATAAGAAATCCATTGGTTATACTCAGTATATACAACAATCTGTCATAAATATCAACAACTGACAATCCTATTAGAGATAAGAATCTATTGGTTATACTCAGTATATTACAGCAAACTGTCATAAATATAAACAACTTACACCCTATTAGAGATAAGTTATCCATTGGTTACACTCAGTATAATGACTACCATAAAGCAAATGAGAGAGCAAGCTCAGAGTTGGGGAATTTCCCTAAGAGGTTTGAGACACAAGAAAGCTATAGCAGATAGGGTAAGTGACGCGCGAGCCGTCGTTCGCGAGGAGAGGCTGCGGCGTGCGGTTTTGACCGGACGACTGCCTGCCGACCCCGAAAAACGCTCCGAGAAATTGGAGAACGAGACGACGGCCAGTCTGCGTGCCACCGCTTACGCGCAGCGTGTACAAGAAGATCACAGGGCACGTAGAAAACCCCTATACAAAGCGTACTAAAATACGATTTATCAAGGCCTGGTGGGGAGACCTCCTAAGAGTAGGAGAGAGCTCGCCAGATATTTGGTGGAGGAGGGTCCCAGGGTTCTCGCCGAATATGCCGAAGCTAGGGAAACTGTTGATAGGGGTAGGAGGAAGATAGTATGGACTTTCGAGAGGGGGGGGGGGGGGGGGGGGGGGGGGGGGGGGGGGGGGGGGGGGGGGGGGGGGGGGGGGGGGGGGGTAGACGGGGAGATTGCTAATCGCATAATTAATACAATTCGCCCAGAGATGACCACGGCATGTTATCTGAGGTATTCGTGCTCGTATCATATTAGGAACATCGAGACCGACGCTACTATGATCTATCGCACACAATCAAAGGGTAGTCCGTGGATAAACGAGATCGCCAAAGCCGAGAGTTGGATATCCGATAGAGAGAGAGGTCGAATGGACATCGACAAAGTCGATAGACCAAACACAAAATGGACCTTCGTTCGTTGGATATCGGTCGAGGTGAAGATGATCATCGATGCGCAACAACTTCTCATGGGAGCCGGAAAACTCCCCGATTGGTTAAGACAGAAAAAGGGAATGTATTCCGTCGACACGTACGACGACTACTTGTGTCTGTTTAGGTGCATATCCATCCACCGTGGAGGGAGACCAGACCGCTGCTGTGAGAAGGCGCGAGCTCTGGCTCGCGAATACCTCGGGCACGATAACGGACCGGGTAGTAAGGGAATCCCACTGGATGATATTAAGAAGGTCGAAGAGCGCTTCAAGCTGGGTATTCGCGTTTACGAGCCCACCGCCGACGGAGTGTGGTACCTAATGAAGTATCCGGCAAACTACGACGCGGTTGGGGAGAAGATCATGACGATAGGAATGTTTGGAGGTCACTCTTTCCTCATAACGAACCTCCGCAAGATGACGAACGAGTACGGATGAACCGGATGTCAACAACGGTTCACAAAATCGTGTAACATGCACAGGCACGCGACCACCTGCATGGGTGGGAAGACCGTGGTGATATGTCCAGGTAAGAGGGTAGAGAGACCGCAGTCGGCATACGAGAAGGCGTTCTATCCCAAGGGGTCAGCGAGCGGGATGTCGATTCAATGGTTGAGCAGAGAAGAGGAGAGGGTGGAAAAGCACATACATCACGCGAGATGCGGTCACGGCGGCGAGAGGTGGGTGGCCGGCGATCCGGTCGACGGCTACTGTCACGAGACCAAGACCGTGTTTCAGTTTCACGGATGTTACTGGCACGGGTGTCCGAGGCATTGCAGGAGAGGTAACGCGGTAGAGCTGTACAGGAGGACTAAAATCCAAGACGCCAAGATAAGGAAGGCGGGTTACGAGCTGGTGGTGATGTGGGAGTGCGAGTGGTTGAATGAGGGGAATCCCCACTATCCACCATCGCCGTGCGAGGAGTAGACGATTCTGTACCCTCACCAGATAGTCTACGACTTCGAGGCGTATCTCGACAAGTCGAAAGCACGTCCCTATATCGGTGTTGTTCGGGGATACGATGCACGTGGGGTTCACCCACATCTGTGAACGAGACCCCGACACTCTGGTCGAGAAGTTCGTGACCGAGCTGCAGAGGAGAGGTAATGACATCAGGGAGGGGGTTAGGAAAAAGTATTTGCCGACCGACATAGAGATGCTGTCGAAACCTCAGCGAGAGAAGATCGTCTCGTGGATCGACCAAGCCCCGGTCGTGGGGTTCAACTGCAGCAGGTACGACCTGAACCTCATCAAGCTGTACCTTGTCGAGAAGTTGGCGGCCACCGTGAATAAGGTGATGGTCGGAAAGAGGGCCAGCACGACGATGTTTCTGTTTGCCCCGCAGTTTATAGATTTCTCGACATCATCCAGTATCTGGGACCCGGTACCACGTACGACAAGTGGGTTAAGGCGTACGACTGTAAAACGGTAAAGTCCCACCTCCCGTACGAGTGGTTCGATTCCCCAGAAAAACTCGACCATCCGGGGCTGCCCGACTATCCCGAGTGGTACTCGAAGTTGAAGGGTGAGTTCCTACTGTCGTTGCCCTAGTGGAAAGAGTGTAAGAAGGTCTTCCGAGAAAAGGGGATGAAGACGCTCAAGGAATGGTTGCGACACTACAACGACTTGGATGTCGGACCGTTCCTGGAGGCACTGACTAACATGACGGAGTTCTACAGGGGAGAGGCGTGGACATACTCAAGGACGCCGTGTCTCTGCCCGGTGTTTCCCTTCAGTACCTGCTTCGCGGGACGATCGATGGGAAGGCGGACACGCACGAGCTGTGGTCACCGAAGGATGAGACTGACGCGATGATGAAGGAGGGGTTGGTCGGTGGTCCGTCCATAGTGTTCTCCAGATACGCCGAGGCTGGCAGGTCAACGATCAGGGGTCAGGTGGGGAGTCTGGAGGAGAAGATATGCAAGGCGGTGCTGGGGTACGACGCCAATGCTCTGTACCTATCTACTCTGTCGAAGGACATGCCGTGCGGGGAGGAGCAGATATGGACATGTGACGACCCACAAAGACAGGCGTATATAGACGGTTTCGTGAGGAAGGTCAGGAACGACAAGTGGGTCAGATTTGCGGAGTTGGATAATATAGAGGTCCCGGAAACGCTGCGAGACAAGTTCTCTGAAATGTCGCCGCTGTTCGTTAATCGAGAAGTCGAAGAGACCGAGGTTCCGCAGCACATGAAGGATTACCTGACCAGGAACGGGAGGACTAGGGTCGAAGGGCAGAGAAAGCTTGTTGGGGCCCTATCCGCCAAGAAGATGATCATATACTCCCCTCTGCTAATGTGGTATCTGGAGCACGGTCTGGTCGTCAAGGATAGACTACACGCCCGGCAAACTGGTTCGTTAAATAGGTCACCGCCGCCAGACAGACGGGGGACGTCGACAAGAGCAAGGCGGTGTTGGCGGAGATATTCAAACTGGTTGGCAACGCGTGTTGTGGCAAGCTGCTAGAGGGACAAGAGAGACACCTGAACACCACATATACGAAGGATGAGAAGACTGTCAACCGGGCACTGAGGTCGTCGTGGTTCAAAGACTTGGATGAGATTGGGGAGGCTTACGAGATATCGAGCAGGAAGACTCGAGTGGTGATAAACAGACCGTTTCAGTGTGGCATAGCGGTCTACCAGCTGGCCAAGCTCCGGATGCTGGAGTTCTACTACGACTTCTTGGACAAGTACGTGGATCGCGGAGATTTCGAACTTATACAGATGGACACTGACAGCATGTACTTCGCGCTGTCGGAGAAGACGCTGCCGGCGGTGGTGAGAAAGAAGATGAAGAGAAAGTTCAATTAAGAGAAGGCCGAGTGGTTGGCGTGGGACGCGTGTACTCCAGGACTGTTCAAGCTGGAATTTCAGGGAGATAGAGCCATCGCGCTGTGCAGCAAGTTTTACTACGTGAGCGGTGACGAACAAACTAAGCACTTGGCCAAGGGGATGTCGAGGAGATCTAACGATATGACTTTGGGGAGGTAGAAGAGTGCTCTCGAGGGTGGTAGGGACATGGCGGAGAACAGGGGATTCCGAATGGTTGACGGTGTGATGAAGACGTACTATCAGAAGTTGGGGTTGTCGGCGTACTACGACAAGAGGAGAGTGATGGAAGACGGGGTACACACCGAGCCTATAGATAGGTAAAAAAAAAAAAGAACTCTGAAAAAGGGGAGAATACTAAACATTCTGTCGAGAGCCTGACATACTATGGCGACGGACAGTCGGGGGATAGTTGGGTGTCAGAAGGCACCGCAAGAAGTTCTTCGCGAACAAACCCGCGCGATGGACCATCCTCCAAATAGTAGAGCACGGGCTCATCGGGTTTGGTAATAGATAGATCCAAATGCTATACATTGAGAGACCACACGGGATCATTCGCGCGTCGGCGACCACCTTCGAGCTCTCCCGGTTGATAGAGGTACCGGACGTCAACATCCGACGGAAGCCGTTTCTCCGCTAAACCAACGGGTCGCCCGCGCGAGACGGCGGAGGATTTGTGCGCCACCTGTTTCGCATTCATGGCATCTACGGGCTTCTTATCGATCAATCTGGTCATCTCGCCGTTCAGTGCGGAGACCACGGCGGGCAGCCTGGCCACCCACTCGGTCGATCGCGTATGAGGGTCTACAAGCTCTTTGGCATATTGGTGTCCGAACAGCCTCTCGGCCAGGGTTCGATTGAAACGCTCCACGATCCCCTGGTCCCGGTGGATGTCGACGCGGCCGCGTCTGACAGAAACGTCGTGCTTAGCCAATAGATGAGAGACCTGCGCCCATGAACTCGCGGCCGGGATCGACCTGGAGAAGATTCGGCCATTTGAAAGGACTCCTCTTATATATTCGGGAAAGAGCCTCGGCCACCTCCTTAGACTCTTTAGTGGCCAGCGGCTCAGCCCCCTTATACCGACTCGCTACGTCAACGATTGTCAGTGCGTAGTTATACGTCTTGCGACCGACGCGATCGTGATGGAGAAACAGGAGGTCTGTTTGGTGGACTTCGTTCGGCACCGGCACGTCGAATTTGGAGCCTGCTTCTTGAGCAATTCCTTGGCAGCGTTTTCGGAAACCTTGGTCGCCGTGGCGAGGTTCTTCATGGCCGCGAGTCCCTTCCAGTAGCCGCGGGAGCTCTAGTGTGTGTTCGCTAGCTTGCGCGCTAGGCGAACCAATAGTTTGCTATCAAGCTTGCATGTGTCCATCGTATGCGAGATATTCTAGTAGATCGAACAGTCTCCAACAGAACAGAACTCGGGGGAATCTAACATCCGCTTTGCGAAAAGGGTGGCCGCTTTTTCGTCCTCGCGCCACGTCTCTAGAGATTCATGGGTCAGACTGATCAGACCCTTTGCACCGGCTAAACGGTGTGTAAGGGCCGTGTAGCCTACATCGAGCAGAGCGTAATAAAGCTCGTCGACTAACATCGTTCTCTATATATATTATTTAAAAAAATAAATTAAATTAATTATTGCTTATTGCTGTTGCTTATTGCTTTTCCAATATAGTAGTTGACGAGACCCGTCGAAACCATCCCCACGACGATGAACGCGATCTCACGGTCTTTTTGGGCCTCTGACGGTACATAGAAATCTGAAAGTTGGGGCTCGGGATCCAGCGGCGTGAGACTTTTCTGCGGAGATGCCAGCACGTACTCGCGGTTGGCTTCTTCAACGTTCCGGAAAGTTTGCGCGGCGTGATTCTCGCGGCGAAGCTCTTCGTTGACCCAGTCCAGATGGGCGGTTCGTTTTTTCGACCATGCTGCGTCTGCGCTCTTGAGTTGTTCTTCAGCTAAATCGTGACGCTTGCGCTCATCATCCGCATCCGATTTTCCTATTAACGAGAATAAATAGTTGATACCGCCCAACGCCGCTGTGCTTAACAACGCACCACCTATCATTAGTCCGATCGAAGCCATTATTTCCATATATTAGCGGGTAGAATTCCAGCTTTAATTAGATAATCTCGGGTCGAAACTGCGGCCGCTACATTCAAGGTCACAAGCCCTACGTCTCGCGCAGTCATGTCCAATTTGGGAGCGGGCCCTCCGGAGGTCATCTTTGATAGTCGAGCCCACCCGATACTGAGGCCCGATATCACCACGGCGTGATAAAGCGCATTCACTATCATTTTACCATCGTTTTCAGCCATTACAGTTATTGCATATAAAATGGATCGCGATCAATGTTTAAATGGGGCGCAATCGGTTTCGTAACTTTCTTCGGAACCGCCTCCAACACTGTTGGGGGTTGTCTCGAAAGGTAGTTCCGCGCGCACACGGTGCCCACAACTGCCAGACCACCACCAACAACCCATGGGATGTTCCATGTTGGAGCTACAGCAATCGGGGATTGATCCTCAGGAGAAACAGCTGCCTTCGGATATGGAACCACCGGGCGTTTTGCTGTTTCAACAGCAGGAACAAATAACGACCGTTTGGCCTCTCGAAGGTCGGCGAGTATTTTATCTTGTTTATTTTTTTCGGGTGGCAGCCGCTGCCCGCCCAGCTGCCTGTCTTTTTGGTTTTTTGTGTCGTGCAACCGGAGCTTGCTCCTATGGAGCTTTTTCATGTGGAGATAGTTGCCCCAACGCCGTTGGAAGTGTTGCAATCGGGGATTGCGGCTCTGTCACTCTCGCAGGTGCGTATTGTGTCATCATTTTCTGAGCTTATAGTTCGTGGGCATATATGTCCAAATTGACAGTGCTTAGCCGTGGTCAACGCGGTTGTCAGCGGAGCTAAGTACATTCCAAACTTGTGATAAATTGAGCAGCAGGCTGTTCTAAGAGTGTGTCCTATAAATGGGTCAGTCTCCAGATCGCCAATCAACCCCGCGGTGTTTGGTATAGGGAGAAGTGTACTAACATCGGTAGCGTACATATGAATAGCCGCCGATCCAAGAGTTTTCGTCATCTCCGCACCTAACCTAGATTCGCATCGCGCATACATTTTATCAACCTCCGCATCTGACATCTTGTCCACCTGACAAACTGAGAGACGCCTACCGAAATACTGCTCCGATTGTCCGCCAGCAACCAGCGCAGCGAGCCGCTCGCGGCGCGTCGTGTTTTCATTTGTATCAGCAGTCGTGTCGGCAGTCGTGCTGACAGGTGTTCCTAGTTTCAGTCGTGTCGGCAGTCGACACGACTGTTTCTTCCATTAGCTGATCGAGAAGTTCGTCGCAGTTCATTGTGTTTATCGCAAGCAGTACTATTCTGACTAGCCTCATAAGTCTAACATATTGCCAAGCGCACCATCCGATACTTATGATACCCGTTATGCTCGCAACAAATTCTTAACAATTGCTCAGCATTGTTAAGCATTTGCTCAGCATTGTTAAGCATTTGTTCAGCATTTGTTAAGCATTGTTAAGCATTGTTAAGCATTTGCTCAGCAGTTACTAACGAGCGTTAAGCAATTGCTTAATAATTGTGTATTACCTTGTAAGCAGTTGGTTGATCAGTCTTTAACAGAAGCTTGGCGTGCTTAGTTTCCGAAAGCATCTGTCGAACCTCCAGGCGCTCCTCGCGCGTTGGGATAACGTCGTTCTCTCGAAGACAGTCATCGAATGAGTCTCGGTCCTTGCAGTGAAAGAGGGCGACCCATTTCGTTTGCTCGCGCAGATCCTTGAGGACGGCGTTGTACTTTTGAGTGCAGATTCATACGCATGGCGGCCAGAAAATGCGAGCTCGGAGAGCATGTCCTTCATTTTGGTCATCGCCGCCTTGGCCGAGCAGTCGTCAATCACGTATAGGGTGGGCTCTCCCTGGAATCTTTGGTAGAAACCACGCAGCCAATCGTGAAGCCTATCACCGGGGTCAATAACGTATACCTCAGGGCCGGTCCATATCCACGGGCGCCGCTGATAAGTCTCGTTGTGCCGCACAGTGGGACACAGGATCACAATGTGTCGAAAGATATAGCTGTAGGACCCCTCGAGCAAGTCGAGGATGAAAACCGTTTTACCGCATCCTGTCTGCCCACATATTATGGCAGAGTGGGCATCCTTCGGTAGAGATTTAGTAGAGTGTTGAGACGTATCGACCATCTTCGACCAGCTCCATCCGCCTCTTTGGTTATATTGTCACACCCTCGATAGCGTTCTCAACTTGGCGTCCGCTACCGTGCATTTGGTCGTCGTCGCTGGCTCGCATGTCTAGCCATAACGCGTATTTGGAAGTCAGGAACTCCGCGAGGGAGACGTCCGAGAGCTGCAGGTATTTGGCAACCGCGGCAACCTCCGGGGAGCGCTTAGTGAGTGAGTGAGTGAATAGGGTTTAACGTCCGCTTTTCTGACATAGAGGTACAAGCCTCAGGGAGTCTACACGCAGACGGGTCAACGGGGTCGAGTCCCGTATCCACCTGTCCAAGGGGGGTAAATCCCAACTTCAGAACTCAATATTTACAATCAAAATATATATTCAGTCCTGAAATTAGAACAACCTGATCTGGTGCCAGGCCCTCGCCACACCAGCATCATTTATCCCATCCCCTAAAAGTAATAGGATTAGCACTAATCTTACTTTTATATATGGGGCATAGCCCGACTCAACTCTCACATACAAGAAAGCCAAAAATGTACATGAGAGCCAAATCCGGTATAGTGGGTTCCGGAAAGTATGAACCCAATCGTTAAGCCAGTTTAGTCGCCTTTTACGACAAGCAATGGCTACTGCAGCACTATTCTCAGGATCAGTTGATCTCGACCCGGTGCCTACACGGGGCCCGGGGAGCGCTTAGAGCCGGCAGCAAACTGCTTTCTGGCTTCGTCCCACTGCTGGTGCGCGCGAAGGCCCTGGCTGTAGAGCTGATTGGGGACTCCCTCGATCGTCATCTCGACCTTCGTGATTTTGTGGTTATACAATTTGTCGGTTTTTCTAACCCCGAGCGCGAACCGAGCCTCATCGAACAGCATCAGTATACCTTTCATCGAGCGGGCGGGTACGTTGACGTTAATATTCCACAATGTGTCACTTTTGTCTTTCGTCATCTTGCGGTGGCGAAGAACTCGGTCGTAAAGTATGGCAACGCGCCCGGCGTACTGGGTTCTGATCAATCGCGCGAGTTCGGGCATCGTGACCATGTCGTACTCCAGCGAAACATTGTCGATCGTATACGTCGATGTCATGTCGGTGGCTATGAGAACTCGGCCGTAGTCGTTGAACGTTAGTTCGTATTCGAGGCGGTCCGCCAAAGCGCTCTGATAGTAGGGCATGTGACTCTCCAGCAACTCAAAGTCGAGCGGGATGTAGAAGCGGTTGTCGTAAGCGGCCGCGATCGCGTTGTCGCTCGCGACGTTATCTGCCTTGTCACCAGCCCCGATTCTAAGTCTGGTTACGTTCTCATTTCGGCTGATGTCAATATCCTGATAGACCGTATTTTCGCGCTCTTGCGCCGTCTTCCACAGGTCCTGATAGCAATGGTAGACCATCGATCGACATCACCTCATTACCAGAAATCTTTATCATGGTCTTCTTAACGATGGCGCGACCCAGGTTCTGAATGACGGTTCGATGCGCGTCCGTCGACGTCAGCGAAATAGTGAAAGCGAGCCGAACAGTCCCCGGCACAATGACGTCGTTAGCCCCGAGGTTGGGGAAGCGGGCCAAGAGCTGCTGGTTCTGGTCGATCGTCGATGGGTTGTTCCTAATAACGACGCTCTGTCTCACGCCTTTCGCACCGAGGGGCTCCCGCAGTCTGCGGTACGGATTGAGTTTGCGACCGTATTGACTCGAAGACATATTTAGTAACTCTATTAAACCCGTATGGTTTTTACTTTAATACATCGTTAAAGATGGCTGATTACGACATGGAAGAATTCGGCCGAGGCAATGACCGAAATGATGACATCGATGATGATGTTGACATCGAGGATGATGATGACTTCAATGATTTCCTCGCGACCTATGACAAAACTCCCTTCATAGAGACTCCAGTTCCAATTCGTGAATTGGGGGAAATAGGTGGCGCTACCATTAGTCTACGTCAGGAATTACTCAAGTCAGCTGTAGACGACTACTACAACAATTTGGCAGAAAGGGGTGCAGTTCCATCTGTCGGCCGCGACTACTCCAAGTTCAAATTGGATCTGCGTGGTAGGTTGCAGCTAAAAACATCAAATGTCCCAATCATCAACATGAGGACCAGAAAACCCCTACCGCTGAGCACCATTGCCGGAAGTCGGGGCGGTGGCCAAATCATAAGGGACGAACTAGGATTCGCGGATTGGAAGAGGAGTAAAACAATTATGCCGGCCGGCGCTGTAGAGGCCCTACAGTCTACCGCCGAAACGATGGCGAAGTCGGCCGCCTCGATAGAAACTGTCGATCTCAGCGATGTCCCTCGAGTAGCCACCGACGCTATTTGCACAATGGAGACCGCGTTCAGCGAAAACGAAATACTCAACCTCGACCAAGGGTCAAACGATGACCCACCGTTACCTCTTCGCGAACTCCGGGGACTCGATAAGGCTATGCAAACAGTCCGGGGCGAATTGATCCATAACCTCGCCAAACTCACGGCGCTGGATGAACATATCACGCTAGAAGAAAGGAAACTGGAGGAAGCCCGTGGCGATAGAGAATCACCGAACGCCTGCGGTCGTTGCGGGATGAAAGAGCAGCTCGCTCGGAGGCTGCATCGGCTTGCCGTGAGGCTCTCCGCATCCAAATAAGTCGGATCCGCGAAACAATCTCGTGGATTCTGCACGAGGAGACGACACTCGGTGAGCGTATTCGCACTCTGTTCAGAGAGCAGGGCGTCACAATATTAAGCATCCTCGCAGCTCTCGGCATGACAATATCAACCATATTTCTAGCTTTCACTGGTGGTGCGGCCGCTGCACCCGCGCCATCCGGCGGAGCCAAGGAGTGGGCAAAAAAACATCTAAAAGCCCTAGCCAGTCTCCTGGTTAAATTAGCCGGAAAGGCGGCTGCCGCTCTGCCTGGGCTGATCGGGGGTCTCATTTCCTACTTGTTATCTATATTATCAAAAACGGTCGGATGGTTCGCCGAGAATGCTTGGGCTTTAATTGTGGCGATCGCCGGTCTCATACTTTTAGTGTCCCGAGAGTTCCTAAAACCAAAGCGCGAATAGTCCGATCGCCACGAGGGCGACGACGAGCCCTAATTTCTCCTCCTCGTGGGTTGTGACACTAGTTCCCGCCCCTGTTCCAATTCTTCCAATTTCAACATTGTTGATGATTGGATTGGGGAAACTTGATGGTGCATCCAATTCTTCCAATCGCGATTGGATTGGGGGTACTGGGGTGGGTGCTTGCGGTTTTATGAAATCGGTTCCACTTCCAACCTCAACATTGTTGAACCCGAGCATGTTGGGGGTGCGCTTGATGATATCCGCGTTCACGTTCCCGTTGTGGCCGATTTTTAGATTGACGGTGGCGATTACGATCTGATTATTGTAACCGTCAACCAGGTCGTCTCGTAGTATCATATTGCTCGGCGCCATATAAAGACCTATTCCAAATACATAGTCTACTGGGGTGCTGGCATTCTGCAAAACGTCTTGATAATTCTGGAACGCCTTCTCCATGTCCACCTTAGCTCAGATGACGTCCTCTACAAGTGCCAATAATTGTTTTTGTGCGTCAAACGCCCTTCCCGTGCCCAGTATAGAACTGCGCGTTTGCTTCTGTGCACCGAGGATGGCCCAGACGTATGTGCGAATGGAGTCGTTGAGGCGGGTAACCCCGGACTGAGTAAATCCAGTGCTTTTATCTAACATAAATGATCCCCACGCGGTATTTACCCCCGCAGGTTGCTGAATGAAATCAACGTGGGCCGATTTGAAAGACCATGGTACTGGTGGCACGAAGTCGGTATTCTTTGGTTTTATTGGTGGTGGTGGATCCTTTGGGTGCTTCACAAACCCCATACCCGTTATGTAAACGTCACCAAAACCGAAAGTGTACCAGAACTCTTTCTGTCTCCAGTCCGCGTCTTTTGAAACGTTAAATTCGTTACACAGTCTTTCAACCGCCATACGGTCGTATGCGTTGGAAATGGGATTCCAGGCGTTGTCTTGAGGTAGTGGAATACCTAGTTATTTGAGAATCCTCCTAATAGTATAATACACATGAAAGTTATAAACGGCCCTCAAGAAGGGATCCTCCGCGACCAGATGGTCCTGAAAGGAAACCCCGCATCCGGCTGTTGCGCACCATACGGTGAAGTTGAGCTGATTCTGCAAAAACTGCATCGGTGTTGCTTTCCATCCGTTCACGGCCTCCATTGCAATAATCTTGGGCAACCTATATTGTTCAAAGATGTTAGGGAAATTGGTGGCAAAACCACTGTCCGGTCTAACTGTTACAGTTGGGTGTACAAGGGGGTTAGCAACGTCTTTGTGCGTGTAATTACCTCCGACCGCGTACTTTGCATTATATATTAAAGCCGAAAGCTTTGGTATCCATTGAAAGATATTATTATGTTTGCTACTATCACTAATGTTCAAACAGAGAGTTGTGAACTTCAAAAGTCAATCGACAACTGCTGCGGAAAACACCGGGTAGGCCTCAGATCAATCACCTTCACGGTTGGGTGGGAGAATGTGGGGAAGAGCGAAGGGTTTGGCTATGTGAAGGATGGACGCTCAGTAGGTGTAAAGCTGCCTCCAGGACTGAGGGGAGCAAGACAGCTCATATACTTTGTTTCCACCGAGCTTGACGGTATAGTCAACCTCACAGTATCGAAGGCTACCGGGCTCACAACAATGACCATCGGCCCAGACAGCCGGATAAGGATCTCCCCGACGTTGTGTTCTCGACTCGGGTTTAGAGAGACATACTCCGCGAATAAAGGCTTGTTTGCCCCGGGTCAGTACGTCGGTGATAACCCGGTGGATTTTGCTTTTACAAAAATTCTCAGGGTGCACCTGGATCGGGTGAACACATCGTACAACACGTTAGACGGATCTCCCAGCACATTGCTGAAAACCGTGCAAGCTAGTGATTGTTTCTTTGGGGAAACTGTGACCTTAGACTTCCCACGCCCCGAGATGAAAGTTTTGGAATCGGGGCATATCCACGAATTTACGGTCTCTATTCTTGATGATCAAGCGAGAGAGTTGAAGAACTATTACCCGATTTCGGTCGTCCTAGAAATTTCAAATTAATTCAAAGAATTAGACTCAAGTTCGTAATAGAATTTATAACAACCAACATTATGAGTATATACGGACCAGGTAGTTCTTCCAATTCCAATCGTGATTGGGTGACAGATATAAATTCAAAGAATCCGAGTAACAACCCAATCGAGATTGGAGTTCCCGACGGATCCAACCCCACAGGTGATTTTTTAACTACCGGAAAAACCAAGGCCCTGATCAATACGACTATATCGGAGGCCACAAACGTGATTCACAGGAGTATAGCACAGCTTAGAGTAGACGTCCTGACGGCGACTGCACAAGTTCGCGAAGAGGCACATACAGGACTTAAGTATCTCGGCGAAAAAATAATCCAAGTTGGGGAAGAGGATCATGCAGCACTTACTGAACTAGGCGGGAAAATAACAGAATTTCGGGAAGAGGCCCATACAGAGTTTATGGAAGTTTCCGATAAACTGAAACGTGTTCGTAGAGCCGCGAACAAAGCACTTGAGGAGACATCTGATAAGGTTCGTGTTGAGGCCCATACCGCTATCGCGCAGCTTGCCACATTGTTGGACACATCTGTAAAACAGTTTAAGTTATTGCAAACACAAAAACGTGTCATCACAGTTTGGGCTGAGAAGCGGGGCCCATTGCATGAGGGGCTCTATGAATATTCGTTCGGTGCCAAAGCGAGCAATAGATATGGGGGATACGCCATGACAGCTCCAGGTACACTTCTACGAATGGCGGTCTGCTCAGTTAATTCTAATGGTAAATCTGTGGGCGTGGTCGCCGTGAATCTCGTACTGGATGGGGAAGAACGGGCGATTGGAGTCAATAAACTCACTGGAGATAGTTCAGCGGTGATTTTGTTCGCCGGTGACGATCCAATTAGACTTTCCGAAGGTAGTGTTATTAACTTTGTTACGAAAATCGCTGACCTAGCGAGTTCTTCCACTATTGTAACATTGTTAATTTAACTAAATTTGTAAAATTTAATATGAACGAATCACCGCTTCCGAGCACGCTAAACGTTTTTGGCGAAAGAAGTTCAGATTTTAGGTTGGAAAATATCGTAGAGATGCAGGATATTCTAAAACAAGAGGGGGAAACTCGGAAAATGAATGCTAAAACGTATAGACGCGCGGCAAACATAGTGGAGGGGTGAGCACCGTGCTGGCAGCAATTTATATAATGGGTGGGCCGAAACAGCCGCATTATTGTCTACAGTCGTGGCAATTCCCATTGCGGGGGGTTTGAGTGGGGTAGCCACTGGGACGGGGTTGTTATGTATGGCGTTCAGAGTAGTGGGGAGAAAATTCGAAAATAAAAGTAGAAAGTACGACAGAATATCGGTTCTCGCGAGGTCTAAGAAAAATAGCATCGACGTTATCGTGTCCAAAGCGTTGGCCGATAACAATTTATCAGACGCCGAATTTGAGTTGGTGGTGGAGGAGATGTCTCGATATGAGGATTTAAAAAATACAATTAGAACTAAGGCGCGCGCCACCCTTCCCAAGATTGAAAATACTGATTGGGATAAATTTATGTTAAAACTGGGATATAAAGTGGGTGGGGGGGGGAGTTACAACACCACCTCCAACACCAATACCATCCAATCCGCGATTGGGGTTGGACAATTGGAGGGAATTGTGATATTCTTATTCGCGTGTCTGCAGCGGCAGCAGTATACCCCACACCATACAGTCCAGCTGTTCCGACGGCCCCACCGTACGGAACATAAAACATTTTCGGCCCCGTTACACCACCGTGATTATGTCACCCACCGGCCACCATACTTATCGATAACCGCAAACTGTCCGTACCGGGAAGTAATCGTGTTACCGTGTACTCCAACCATACAAAGTTCGTCCAATTGTGATCGTTCGCCGATCTAAAAAACACGTTTTTCTAATTTTATTGACTTTCATTCATGATTCGCGTACTATCAGATTATGTCTTCCGGAAACCCTGAAAAGGGAAAGTGCTCGCGTCTATTTTTAGGTTTAACCAATCAGAGATGTTCTTACATAGACGCTTCGGTGGTTGTATTATGGAAGATAGTGCATTGACCCAGTTCCAGATAATGAACGAAATTATAGAAAAAAGTGTTTTTTAGATCGGCGAACGATCACAACTGGACGAACTTTGTATGGTTGGAGTCTCTAATGTATATGATCATGGTGCACGACTTTAGTTTGAGCTGGCGATCAGCTATCGGCCAAATATGACCGATAATCCAGCCGGACGGCCTCCGATTCTGTGTGAGATTCTTTCGTACACGCAACTTTCGCTTTGGATGGGGTAATCAAAACGCGAATAACTCAATAAATACTTGAAACAGCGATTTGAAGTGAGTATATTCACACACCTAATACCTTTATCGATCAGAGACATATTTCATACATTTAATCGATGTTTATTGTGTTTGTGCGAGCCGGAAAAAAGAGGGCTCTTTCTATAATAGCGCTATTTATGCTCACCTTGATATAGCGTATAGTACTGTACGAGACCAAGTGGGTGGGGTAATGGGATTCTTTTTTAATAGGCATTTTTTGGGTGTCATAGGTCCGAGTCTTCCACCTGTGCTCGTGACTACCTGTCTTCAACCACGCACAATTAACTAGAAACATTGTGTGAATACATATACTGAGTATAACCAATGGATTCTTATCTCTAATATGGTGTATTTCACCTTATCGATTATTGCGCAACACTAGGTAGTGTTTATCTTCAGGTTTATATTTCGTAACAACCTTCGTGGTCGTGTGGGCTAAGGTGTCATGACAACGGCGTTCCTATCCGACCGCTCGAGGAAGTATATGGTCTCGTGTTGATGAAAAATATGTTCCACTCTTCTCATACTATAGAGAATAGTATATGTAGAGGTTTAGATACAAAGCAAGACGGACCAAAACGCCATAGGATAAGTTGGCACACATGGCACTATTTTCTTGGTAGTACTCGCCGTTTAGACGCAGCACGACAATGGCTGCCCCCATAGAAATGTGCGTGACATAATATGCTATCTCCAAGGACTGTACCACTGGTGGAAGACTGGGACCCAATCAATGGCTCATTTGTAAACCGTTACCCCACCAAACAATTTCCGTACAATAGACACCAGAAACGGGTGGGTGGAGTAACGTTTTTCAAATGTGCCATTTATTGGGTCCTAGGTCTTCCACCTGGGGACTTTACATGACGTCGAAAATATCATTTACCGGCGACGTGTGCCGTTGTAGCGAATTGTCATTGTTTCTTATATTATTTATAAATTAAATATAAATGTTTTGAAATATCGCTAATTATATATTAATAATAATATACATGTACATGTAGTGGATAAATATGTGCATTGTGATGAAACAAAGAGATGTTTCTGTGTGAGTACAATTGTAGCATGAAAACGTCACGACTCGTGCGGTCCGCTGTCCGCAAATATTGATAACGATCTCTCCAATCATAATCAGATTGCGTTATAACGTTTTTTTAACAAACTTTCCTCTTTTTTCTTTAAATTACCATTTATGTGGATATGCAACACTAAGTCCCGTGAACTTGAAATGTCAACGTGGTTTTGTTAACATCCATCCATTCAGTAGACCATCCATTTGGCCTTCCTACAAAAGGTCAATCTCAAATTACATTGCGTTAACGATTTTACGAATTTTGATTTAAACGTTTTAAGTACCATGTACATGTATATACAACCACATATATACAACCTGAAGCAATCACTAAACATTGGGACTATCAATACATGCTCGGACTAACAACAACATAGGCAGGCTCAACATGCGGGCTGTGGCCTTCTGTTATGCATATTGGACAACGTTTGCAAGTTTTGGCGGCCATCTTGGACGCCATATTATTTCAAATATAAACTTATTGAAGCTTTAATAAAAGTAAATGTAACTCAAAAACAATTAAAAATAAGTTTGTATATATTGTGAAGAAAATGTAACTTTTACATCATATTTGTTGGCAATCTTGGCAGCCATCTTGGATATTTGAAAGGTTAAGCGACTCACAATTATTGGAAATGTTAATATATGCATTGTTCTGTGATATGCTGCCACCATATGTGTGAATATGTTCAGTGTAGTCACCTTAATGTGTTTAATACATTTATGGCAGCCATCTTGGACGCCATCTTGAATTCTAGACTAAGCTCCAGTGGGATTATTTTAGAGTTTTGATATGTTTCTCATAATGATATTCTGGACCTATACTGAAAAATTCAGCTTTGGCTTAGAGTTTATGTCTAATACGATTCGCCTACATGTATACGAATCTATTATGGCGATGGTGGCAAATTACGAAGCCGCAGGTCGGCTAATTATATAGTTAACATCGATAGTGGTGCGTTTGTTTTGTTCACTACATGTACATAATTATTATCATAATTTTATTCTGTTCAACGTTTGATAATATACATACTAACACTTGTAGATACATTTAGTTAATACAATTTACAGCAAGCACCGTCAATGAGTTTATGAACACTCATTTATACTGTTAACGCCGTTTCAATAACGTTATTTTCTCGATGACGTTACGTTTTATTTCGTGCGTGATTCACATGGTGCTGCATTCACATTCACAGTTACATGCCAGACTGATGATACAAAATTTTCCTACAGCTTTACACTGACAGTTGATGACGTCAATAAGAACAGGTGAGACTGCTCGTCTCCATACTATGGAAAGCCGTAGCTGTCTGAGGTTGTTAATTGCTATGTTGTCTTATCAGTAACATGCGAACTTGTCCACGGAGCATGTTATTATGTTAAACTACTATGTTGTCTTGTCAGTAACATGCGAACTTGTCCACGGAGCATGTTATTATGTTAAACTACTATGTTGTCTTGTCAGAGTAACGTGTGCACTTGCTTAATTGGCGTATTATTGTGTTAAAGTGCTATGTGGTTTTGTCTACGGAGCGTGTCATTATGTTAAACTGCTATGTTGTCTTGTCAGAGTAACGTGTGAATTTTTCTACGCAACGTGTTACTATGTTAAACTGGTATGTTGTCTTGTCAGAGTAACGTGTGAACTTGTTTATTGAGCGCGTTATTATGTTAAACCTGTATGTTATCTTGTCAGAATAACGTGCGAACTTGTCTAATGAGCTTGTTATTATGTTAAACAGTTTGACATAATAAAATGTTTTATCCCGTCAAAACAGTGCGTATGTGCCGTGAAACACGGTACCGTGAATCATTTTTGATATCCAGTCAATGTTATTTTTGCATTTTACAGCCATTTGTAGGTGTTGATAAATAGAATATTAGGTTAGTACCGTGAAAACATATCTGTCGCGGCACGGAAACGGGATGTGCTCGACAGAGCCTCGACCATCCCGTTTCCTAAGCCTTGCTCAGTTCATATTTCTAGCGTTTGAGAAAATACAATCCATTACACAAGCTGATTAAAAATAATATACATGTGCACATGTATTTGCTATGTATATTGATATACGTATTTCATATTATATTTTTATCACAATAGTACACTGTAAATTCATGTATCAGATAGTGCGCATGTTGAAATGGTTGAACTACGCATGTTGAAGGTTAGAAGATACCAAATGGTGCGAAACCGCCCAGGGTGTATGCAAAAGTAGTCCTGTATAAAAAAATAGTGCGGGTGTTTTGAGGTCACAGACACCGTTTGCTTGCAAATCTTGATCCATTACTACCCAGTTTCACTTGAGGAACATTTTGGGGTGCCTTTAACACCAGTTTTCAGCATATTTGTAGCATTTAAAAGAAAACACTGAACCTGTTGGTCACTTGATGTACACGGAGTTTCCGTGGCCAACAAATGTACACAATATTGGAGGATATGACAAGTTTGGATTTTTCTTTCTTAGGAGTAAGTGAACCTATTGTTTAGTTCATGCAGAACCAGTACAGACTGGCTGCAGGTCATGTACAAGTGGGTTCCACAACATCCATACGAATAGTGAAAGTAGTAGAGACTGGCCTTATTGGATGGCATTCGGTTAAATTATATAGTAAAACTATTTGGTGGTGTCTAACCTTGAAATACACTGGTTGAAATGTGTGTCGATGCCTTTTCTCAAGACGCGCATTCTTATACAAAAACTCATGGAAGTGCCAATGCTAAAATACATGTATATGTATCTCCTAATTAGAGATGCTAACTCATAATTAGGAGCTAATATCTCCTAATTATGACTTAGTATCTCCTAATTAGGTGATACAATAGTTTAGCATTGGCACTAGGACGCTTCCATAAAAAGGTCATGTGCTTGCTGGTATAATGTATAAGCTCATTTCGTTATGTGTACTTGTAGATGTAATGTGATATGGTGTATCACTCCTTTCCAATGTGTATAATACCATGATGGCCCATATTATGGTAAGCATTAAACATTCTTTCAAACAAACAGTCTAATAAACTGGATACATTGTATATCCATATCAGACTGCAGGAATGTGATAGATCAGGTTCTAGACTGGTCAGAAATGTCATAATCACCAATTCCAGGGGCGCCGAAAGCATCATTTATCCCTGCCGTGAAACATATATTTGATATCCTGTCAATACGACCTCATCACAATTCATATGAGTCATTCGTGTTGGTGACTTTTTTTGCCAGTATATGCCTTGAGCTGACTGAATAGTCTGACGAAGATGGAACTGTTTACTGTGTGAGGGTTACATTTGGCAAATAAAAACGATATCGCCGGAAAATAAAATTAAGTTCATGCCATTTTCTGGATGCCAAATCAATTTCCATTACGACCATCAATTTCCAATTGCGTTTGCTCTCTACCCATTCCGTGCGTCATTCACTGATTCAGACATGACTGACGTCATACTTATAAGTACGTCAATAATGCACCAGTCAATGGAAATCCCCGCCCCCCCCCCCTGGCCCGGGGAATAGCGGGGCTTATAATTTTGACTCAGTTAAAGCCCCGCTAAGTCCCCGCAGTGCGGGGCAATCTGGCTGGTTAAACCCCGGGTAAATGGCCCCGCACCCCGGGGACATCAGTAAGGTTAAATCACCGGTAAAGGCCCCGCAGTGCGGGGCATATTTCAAAGCTGATATTAAACAAATTGAGAAGAGAAGGCTTGTTCAATCAGTGTGTATAGATGATGTACAAAACATTTAAAAATAACAATTCAATCACTGGGTACAACCCAGTCTAGAGGACAAACATTGATTGATTGATTGATTGAATATTGTTTAACGTCCGTTCAACAGCAAAGGTCATTACAGACAGGTCGGCAGTTTCGAATCCCTGCTCAAAGAGGACAAAGAATTCATCACTGACCTTTATACATTATCTTGTTCTGGGGCGATTTTACGACTGTTTGCACAATTTCCATTTTAGTGGACTCTCCCCACAAGCAGGGCCTACTGCAGATTACTTCTAACCTCACCAAAATCACTGGGCGCCAGTCTCCATTTACTCGGCTCTTAATATACAAGAATCAGGAAATACGGTTGATTTATTTTAGCAGTCAGAAGCAACAAACTGGTCCGGCCGACTCCATTGGTCTGAGGAGCCACACATGGGTAAGAGTACTGCAGATTATTAATAGCAGCTTTAGATTTACGCTACCATGATTTGGTGTCTGTCTGTTGTCAGATGGCTCTTCAGTCACACCAGTAAAGTAACTTAATCCCATTCTTATCCACTAGCCGATGGTACAAAAAGCAATGGAGAATGCAACACCAAGTTTGAAATCAGAAAAGGACTATAGCTTTATATTCTGACATGTACTACATGTTTAGATATCAATCAAGACAGTGAAATAACTCAATATTGTCACATGTATACAATGTAGAAGACTTGACATAAATGCTGGGTTCCAGCTAGAACATGACCTCCAAAAATTATGTGTCTCATCATGGCCCTAGAACCACCAGACCTTCCCAATATTTTAATCGGCGTAAACCTGTCCGGTGGCAACTTTCGTAAAAGACCGGTGTCAACTTTCGTGTTTAATATTTGTCGATTATTTGACAACGACATTTTATCAATTTTATCAAAAATATCGGAATGCTATGCGATGTAATTTTGAATATGAAACTTTCAGAAGAAACATGTTTTACAATCCATCCGTAATTGATGAAGATATCGCACTTACAACATGAAAAACAGGCAGATCTCAAGTTGTAAGTGTGATATCTTCACCAATTATGGATGGATTGTAACACTTTTTCTTCTGAATGTTCCATATTCATAATTACATCGCATAGCATTCCCATTTTTTAAAAAAATGCCGTTGTTGTAAAATAATCGTGAAATAGTAAGATCACAATATTGTGAAGGTCCGGTGGTTTCAGGGCCGTGCTCATGGCAGACAGTTGTATCATACAGTGATACATGTTGTCTGACGCCCACATACAGTGATACATGTTTACAGTGATACATGTTGTCTGACGCCCTCATACAGTGATACATCCACACGTTGACTTTTCGTGGCACCGTATAAAATGCGTAGTACATGTACTAGTTGTGGCATTAAAATATTAAGAACCTAGCTATTAAGATTTATGTAATTAAGAGTTTGTATAAAGATTTTAAATGTGCACGTATCAAAACACTGTACATATATACACATTGGCACTGGCTATATTAGTCATCACAGCTTTTCTTTTAAGTTTTTAATATATGTTGTGTGACGGTATAAATGTACCGGTACTGTATGTCTTAATTTTCATCTGTGTGAAATAAACTGTGCCCGGGGACAACACGCAGTGATATCATGGTTATAGTTCAATAAATAAAGACTGCTGAGATCCAGAAAAAAAACTAGTTAAAAAGTATGTTAAAGCCCCGGGGTTACGTCCCCGCATATTTTGGCGAAGTTAAAGCCCCAGGGTTGTCCCCGCAGTGCGGGGCATCGTGACAGGTTAAAACCCCGGGGTATGCCCGGCTATGTCCCGGCTATTCCCCGGGCCAGGGGGGGGGGGGGGGGGGGGGGGGGGCGGGGATTTCCATTGACTGGTGCTTAAGTCTACTACGTCATTTAACATAAAAATGGCTGCTCCCAGTGATTCCAGTCAGGTAAGGAAATAAACGAAATGGTGTTTGTGTTGTTGATTTTTATTCTGGGCAGATCGCAATCGTTGCATGTATAGTAAACTTACATGTTACCTGTGTGACACGACACCCAATCCATATCCCGTGAAGGCTATTGGGTCATGTCGGGTACAGGTTATATGCACATGTAAAGTGTACTACCAATACAAGTGAGAACACTATATAATAGGACAAATACAGTACTATATAAATAGGACAATATCTCCTAACTATCCCTGTGAGAGTGGAGAGTATCCCACGTCCAAAGGTCCAGACTGTAGGAGATCCGGTCAATAGGTGTTGTCTGTCTGAAGTCCAAGTGTGTTCTGCCTATAGTGTGTAGGAATATGGATAGCCAGACTTGATTGTATGCACTGGTTGACCAGACACACTGGGTGTGTCCATTTGTGCACTACCAGAATTGGCCTCGTACTACAAATGTGAAAGTATTTCGTTGAAAAGAAGCTGTAATTTCACATTGTCGGTGACAAAATATAAAGTATCAACGGAACATTCTCTGTTGAACCTGTCTGGAGTACACGTTTTAATGGTTAATTCGGGATGCATGGTCGCCATTCTAAATAGGATTAAATCGTAAAGCCGCCATCATATTGTTTTTTTGCATTTCCATGCTTCACGAACGATGAAAAGAACAGAAACAAAATCGTTCTAACATTTTAAGATTATTCTGCAAATATTTCGATGAGTAAAGTTCCTAAAGTCCAAAACAATTAAGTATCGATTTACTGTCATGACTGTTGATTAAGGGATTTTAAAACCATACTTTATCGAACTATGTTCTGAGCGCCAATGACTGTTTGATATAATTCGGTTCTCACTTATCTCGCGTTTGAAGGCTAAATTAAGTTGATTTAAGTGCTGTTTTAGAATGTTGACGGGATAAATAGAATAGTAGGTTAGTGCCGTGAATGGGAAATCCAGTTTCCTAAGCCTCGCCAGATATTTTTTCCCATTCACGGCACTAACCTACTATTCTCTATAATATTGACCCGGCGAATCTACTGGGTGCCCCGGCTACCCACCCAAAGTGTATGAGACGTTTTAACTGAGTGGTAACAACATACACTTTTAATAAGAAATGATAAAATTGCTGAAAAATATTTACATTAATACATTCCGTTTTTTTTTATACATGAATTAAAACTATGTTCAAATTATTGATCCGCTCAGTGGCCGGACCTGTTCCGACGCCCATGATTTCCCCAACCATGACAACATATGCAGAACCCACAACACATGTTGAGCCAATGGAAGCCCGCTTAAGGATAATCACATTGAAATCGTATTATTACAGTGGGGTCAGCGTGTAAGTGCACACACGAACAAACACGACAGGTTGGAACCAACCTGTCGTGTTCGCTCGTGTGTGCATTTACACGCTGACCCCACTGTAGCTACCCGGTTATTCAGTCATACACAGCCGTCTGCGATAAACTTACCTATATTATAAATCAACGTTTCCCGAAATGTATTGGCTATAGCACAACTCAGGCTCAGCCAATCAAGCTGATTCAGTGCAAGCACAATATCCAATAGCTACAATAATTCGACTCCGATATGTTATCTACGGCTACAATTTGACACATTTGAAAAATGTGAGCAACCGAAGTGCATACCCAAACCTGTTGATATTATGCCAAACTTTAATAAACTGTATATGAAATACCTTTAAACAAATACTCTTTGATGTAGAACTAGTAAATTGCCAAAAATAACAGAACAGGGAAATAATTTTCCCATGTAAGTCATATTTTCTCTAGTTGTTGTTCAACATTCAACATATCGAAATGAAGATTTCAAATTTACAAGATATACATGGTAAATGTCAGATAAACACATTGAAACTGTAAAATAACCAAGTTCTGCATGTGTATGTTCTTTATTAACAATGTATTGATACAGTTTTATATCGCTAACATCAACTACGCCGGATAACCGATTGCAAAAATGAAAAGTGATGCAGAGCATGATGTTATTAGCCAATCAAATCGGGGTTCAATATATGTCAGGGAAAAGTGAGAGAAGTGTTGATTTCCTCCCCAACCAAATTTTCCCAGTTATATTTAGCTATCATTAATATCTGATCATAGCAATACTTATGGTAGTCAAATGTAAACAATATTATTCCAGTTGAAATAATTAACCTTTGAATATAGGTGAAGGCGCTTAGCATTACACTAATATGTAGCAAGTCAACCGACATCTCATAAATACCCGATTTGTGGCGGCCATCTTGAAAATATGATAATTATATACTGAATATTAGTGTAGTTTACGTAAATTCTTTAATATATCCATCATAAATGTTTTTTTAACAACTTACACCAATTTCCAAGTTAAGGACCATGACCTATTGGCTCATATATTGGCAATTTTCGACTTCCGTCAAGCATAAAGTTCAATGACCTTGAAAGGACCTTGAACTTGGTTTAAAAAATGGCAACCCGATTTTTTGGAAACCTTATACATTCAAGTTTATGAAAACACCGGGTGCCATAAATTAACACGAGGTGCCGGAATCTTATATATATACCTACAATTGCCCCTGGACTAGGAGGCAAACCACCTAACTTTTGTTTACCGAACTCTTGTAGATAAAACGTTTATTCATAGCCAAATTGCAAACCGCCTAACTTTAGTTTACCGAACTCGTGTAGTGAAAACGTTTATTTATAGCCAAATTGTGTTATTTCGCTATATTTAAAGTTTTCAACAGAGCTAATGGCCACAAATGAAAAATCCGGTTGATGTAATTTGGAAGTGATACAACAAATTTCGCGTTTGTAGATTACCGAATATAGGAGAAAAGGGTGGTTACAAACTTTTTCACAAACCAATGGATAACCAATATATAACCGATCTATAAATCGGCTAATAATCACTCTTCCATGCGTTACATTAAATAAATGGGGTTAAATTGCTACCCTCGCGAGAGATATGGAGCGGGGTAGCAATTTTGTTTCTAAATATCCAAGTATTTTTAACTAGAATTCGCAAACAGTGGCTAGATTAACGCAGGCGGTAGTGTATAAGTGGCTATTCCGGTGGCAAAGATCAGAGGGTACAGTTTCACCTGCCTGCATCACGTGCACGTTGTGTAAATAGTGTGCGAAATCTCATGAAATATATTTATAAACTTTACGATACTTTCGGTAAGTTATATCGAAAGTTGATGAAAGTTTCAGAACAAATGTGGAATAGATTTACTATGAAATATGAAAATTTTGTCAGCTGTCGACATAGGTTACATAAACTATCGCAGTTTCTGTAAATATTTTTCACGAACAATTGCGCATCTTAATGTTTAGGTACAAACTCACATGGCTTGTCTCAATGTGGCTGTGACTGGAGAATGCAATTATGGGTTTTGCGACCAGTGTAGATTCAGATCAGCCTGTGCATCCACACAGTCTGATCAGGATCTGCACTGTTCGCTATTCCATAAACGAAACACCCGTCATGCTTCTAACAAGGAATCATAGCTCGTTATCAGGCTACGTGATAATTTGATCAATAGCTACACTGGTCACAAATCCCATAAGCCCCATTTCTCTAGTCACAGTCACAAGTATATCTACCGGTATAAAGATAATACAATTTGCCTGACTACGCATAGATGCTTCACCCTTAAACATCCAGTGTTAACCATGACTATCGCAACATGGCGGTTTGTTATTTCACTATATTTCCGTGCGTACTTATTACTCGTGTTATTTCGTTGGAGTAACGCGGCAAGTTGCAAACACAATGTCGGATTGTCAGGGTTGAAGGAACTGGTGACAGGTCGGTGCCAGGATTATCAAACGAAGGTCAACCCGGAGGCTTTTTGCGTAACAGGGTAAGGAAAAACACGTCTTAGATGATGTCTCAGGTGTGATCTATGGAATGTTTCGCTTTGTCTTTCACCGTAAATAACATGCACCAAACACAATGTACCGTTTTATTTGATCAAGTTCGAAGTGGTTTGTGGCTTATCCTACTATATACTAGTATATACTGTGATAGACATAGGAGGTAATTTGGTAATGTATTTCTCGATTGCTGTGCCAAGAAGCACACTTTGTGGAACACGTACTACACATATATTCAATTAGTAACCATCGACTGCACGAACATAGCTCGTTCAACGCTAATTATTTTAAATATTACATGTAAACATTTGTAGTTCATAACATGTTGGTTTATGCCTTTAAATGTCATTTAAGTGCCTTTATGCCCTTAAACCGATTTCTCTGTCTGTAACGTAGGGCGACTTGTAAGTCGCCCCCGCGTTACAGGCAGAGAATTCGGGTTAGCTGAGCCTAAGCTGTAACACAGCTTATGCTCAGTCAATAAAGCTGATTGCTTTCAAGCACAATATTTAATTAATATTCATGTAATTTGAAATAAAAATAAATTCAAATATTAAGCAAGATTAGCACAGACCGTGGTGTATGTGACCCGTCGAGAGAAAAAGGTTCCAGGTGAGGGGGGGGGGGGGGGGGGCGGTGACCGTTTAATGTTGAACTCGTAATCATGGCAACACTGTGATTTATGTCTGTCAGTCCACGGTTCATATTTCAGTGTTTTATGGATTATTTCGTAATCACTGGTGGTTTGGGTGCATTGCTACCAACATACAATTTACGCCACCTCCCGCGAATTACATATAGGGTATATTGATAAAGGGTCAGAAAGTTCGGAACGGTGAATGTGTAGATAATTTACGATTTCTGTCGTGTGTAACGATTGAGCATTGGTAGTTGCACAAAACTATGTAAACCAACGATATCCACCCAAATCCATCAAAATACCAACATGGCATCAAAATAAAGACCATCTGTTCAAACACCTGTGTGTCGGTCCAGGGCGGAAACGAAGAATGTCCAAAGTTTGATGATTGAAGACGCATAACAATAATTGGCTGCTTCTTTGCTTAGGTTGCAGAACTGCACAGGCTTATGGGAAAGATTTTCTTCCCCGTTTCTACACCAAGATCCATGCAACGCTTCCCATGATGCCTTCGATTCGTTCATCGCGACGGCAAACGTGAACGTTTCTGGAAAGGTGGGTACATTTTTGATAACCTTTCTCGCCATAACATCGAAGTTTGAGTACGCCACCATCTGTGTTGATTATGACATGTAGCCGATTTCACCAACATTGCAAAGTATATATACTTGTCTAGTAAAGTATACTTTGAGGGAGTAATCATTTATTTTTCCGGAAATGCATTATTTCATACAGAACTAACGACTGCATACATTTGATGATTAAAAGTATGCATACTTATTATACTGATATTACATTATCACAGCCAAAATGGCTGTGGTAATGTAATAAATTCAGTATAATAAAAATTAATAAATTTATCCTTAAATTGAAAGTTCTCCCTGAAAGTATACTTTGCTAGATAAGTATACTTTGCAATGTTGGTGAAATAGGCTACAGATGTCAACGTTTCTGAACATCTATTGGCTGTCAACTCGCCACCATGCAGTTTGATTGGCTGTGCCCGAGCTGCACAGACCAGGCTCAGCCAATCAAGCTGCTTGCTTTCAAACAAAATGTTAGATTATGTTTATTGCATAAGCACAGCACAACACGGTAAAACTGTAATGATTACCTAGGGTGTGCTCTGTACCGGCCTTTTTTGCACATTTATTACACTAGTCATTTATTACGAGTTAGCCCCATTTTCCACTGACTCCGTCAATTGATTTCTTTTATAACTGAAGTATATGTACATACATTTATTTGTTCCAGATGTTATTTTGGTCGGGAACGAACTACATCGCGCACCAATACAGCAACATGGGTCAAAGGTACACGACCCTGGAAGACACGCTCATAGGTAGGCGCATGCGCATGCTTATATTGGACTCGACTGGTTGCAAACGCAATAACTCGATGCACATGTGTTGATATACGCCCTGATCTAGTGCCCATACACACGTCCTAAGGTCCTTATTCAAGGTACATGATCACGTGGTTACCACAACAACGACAATTACTGAAACTTTCAGAAGTGCCTCCGCTTCAAAGTACGTATTCTGTGATATTGTCCTTATTATATAGCGGATTTTGATGAAATATGGCGCAACAAACGCGTCTCGTTAAGTTGCATTTGGTGGTTTCGGAACCTGGCCCAACATTCTGTCGATTTTAGTAAACACGGAAATCGATTCTTCGCAAAAACGACATAAGTATGTGACCAAATGCAGGTCATGAGGCAGGTTTGCTGCGCCATATTTCATCAACATCCGTTGCATAGGAATGAAACTATCAACTAATACTTACGTTGGAGAGGGTGCACTTTCAACACTTTCAGTCAGTGTTGTTGTTGTTCTGGTCATGCACCTTTTTATTATCAGCCGGCGGTCCATTTGTGGAAATTATCTACATCGGATACCAAGTATAATAGGCTTTGTGCTGTCACTTGACAAAAGGGACCTTCCGTGTTAAATTCCCATAGGAAAATTGTTGCAGTTTTTTTTGTGCAATAAAATCATTATTTGATGGAATTTCATCTGCTAACCTTTTTTGGAGACTTGAGTTATTGATGAACAAGTATTTACATTTAAATATTATTTAGATTGAATGTGTTTGCTAAGTTCGTAGGCTGAAAAACGTCGCACAGACAGGAATACGTACAAGTATCATATGTGTATGTCAAGGTCATTACCAAGGTCAGGAATGATCCAGACAAATTGTCTCCCCTATTATCATATGAACCAAGTATACTTCAGTTGTTATGACGTTATGGCCAATATAGCTTGATCTGACGAACGAACAGTGGTAACAATGCAGTTGAAGTGTAAGGGATAGGCCAGAGTAGTTAAGTACACGTAGTAACTTAATCACTTATAATGTACACTATATTACATGGGGAACACACAGGAATACATGATACATTGATATGCGAACATCACTGTACGGTGCATGATACTATTCAATTACAAGGTTGTAAGCCAATCGACTGTTATACTTTAACGCAACTTAAAAGCTATAGACGAATAAACTCAGTATGTGGTATCTCAATGGTCCCGTAGTGGACAATAGTATGAATGCACAAGTACTTTGATGATCGCTAATCAAAGTGAAAAAACATACAAGTACAACATGGCAGAACGAAACATTGGAGGACAAATGACAATCATCTGAGCTACCCCAGTGCTGGCGTATATCAATAGATAGTGGTAACCTCTGAGTATCAAGGTCCCAAGGTCTGCTTCACCCGCAATACGAGGTCTAGTCAACAATATGGCTATAATCCAACTTCAAGTGGATTAATCAATAAACAATAAATGTAGTCTTACTACAATCCCTTAGTCATGATATGCCATGATAGGAGTATTACCATACACTATCAAAGTATACATATGTATTGCCTATGCAATATATTTCCAAAGTCTGAATGTCAAAGTCGAAGCCGGATGTGGTTACATCACATGGTAGTCAATAAAGATAATGTTCCGGAAGCTGGTACCGGAAGTAAAGTTCCTATGGAATCACTAGACTGTAGCAACCCGGATGTGGTGGACCGGATGTAAAATATCCATGGTGAATCAATAGGTTGTAATACCGGAAGTGGTAGTCCGGATGTAAAGTTCCGATATAATACAAAATGGCGATTATCACGTTGGCTAAGACGCCTGGAAAAGTTTCACATAGGTGATATTCAACTCGGTGGTAGTATAATAATATGATATATGTGTATGATGTTTCATTTCACTAATCCATGGATGTGACTGTCTGCTGAACGCGATGTAGCTATCACACACTGCTCTATACAGGCCTGTACCCGGAGCAGCTACACACACTGCGCCAGACAGACGTACGGACACTCGGACGACCTGGTACTCTGCACTGACTGGGGTCTGCCCTCAACGAGTGGACCAAAACGTCCAATGTGGCTCGCTGGAGCGATCTCAAGAGGCTACAAAATGAAATGAGCTTCCAATTACTGGACGAATACGCACAGACAGACAGACAGACAGGATGCACAACGGACTAAAACGGGAATCGAACAACGGCAAATCACAGCTGAAATAAAATGTTGTAGGTACATACCAAAATCCTCCGTGTCACTGGTGAATACAGTACTATTCTTCTGTTACCAGAAAATATGTGTCCCACAACACATTGCGAGACATCGCTTATATACGCGCCAGCGAAACCACGCACGGAATAATGAATATGCCTACCCCGCGTTCGACACTCAGCATAAATATTACAAAACCATCGCTTTTGCCATTTCACCCGTGAGTTATATTTGGCATAAATATATGTTCCCACGCCATAAATTCAACCAAACTAGTGTACAGCCCTCGCGGAATAAATACCATCCAACATGGTATATCCCACACTACCATAAATCTGCACACTATAGACCCAGATCTCATAATGCGAAATGGACTTGACTGGTCTCGACATACGAGTGTCGCTATTTGGCCCCGCCAAACCCGTCCATATCGGTACTACGGGCTGTACACTCAAATGAGAGTGTAGCACATACTAAACTCAAATATCGTGGTCATTTACGGAAATATCACGACACAAAGCATCGTCAGTATGGGATCTGATATATCCGTGTTGGCCAGTACCAGGCTATGCTGAAACACTAACCCGTAGCATACATAACAGGGCAGACCATGGTATGGTCTGCGCTATATACTGGCTTCACCTACAGAAGGTCCCTTACAACTGACACGCGGACAAACTCGGCCGGCACGGATAGTGGACGTCCGTAATACTAAAAGGGGTATTTTCCCTAGCGAAACCAGCACACGCAGTCAACGAGTTCTCTACCACACACATGCATAGTCTGTGGCAAATATGGCGTGACATCAGTACAACATTGCTCATAAAATGGACGTGTATTTAAATCCGCAAAAAGGACACGCATAAACGTATTTCCACCAATACAACATAAGCCCCCTTATTACACGTACATTATACATGACAAATGTACATGCTAAATCACAGGTATGTAAAAATCACAGGTGTGTGAAATCACAGGTATGTGGAATCACAGGTATGTGAAATCAATAGTACGCACAACAATACAACACAGTACCACACATCACAAATATACAATTATACGGAAATCCGGAATGTACAAGAATGCACGTGTCACGCGACAGTGTATAGGTTATTTGATTTGTATGTGATAATATATGCTCTAGTTCCGCAGTGTGCGATATCGCGCGACTAAAACTTCTGTCGTTTTTGCGAAGAATCGATTTCCGTGTCAGTAGACACGGAAATCGATTCTTTGCAAAAACGACAGAAGTTTTAGGAGCGCGATATCGTTGCGCGGCGGAACGAGTGACATATGTCCACATACAAATAAAATAATCTGTTTATTATCTACGTACATCATTCGCAATATACATGCGTTTCAAAAAATATACAAAATGAAAACAAAACAAACAAATTAGTGGGGATTTAGAAGGAATTATTTTGCGATGTGAAGCACTGACAAATATGAACGGTATTTGCCGTAAATTACATCGAAAGTTGACCAAATTTTCATTGCAAATGCTATGAAATGTTCGTCATCTTTCGACGTCATTTGTCGAATATATCACAGTTTCTGTGAATATATTGCATACAAAATCGCACATGTTCTTAGGTACAAAATCACATGGCGTGTCTCATATGTGACTATGCCTGCATAAATGGGGCTTATGAGTTTTGCGGCCAGTGCAGATTCAGATCAGCCTGTGCATGAGCACAGTTTGATTAGGATCTGCACTGTTCGCCATTCCACCAATAAAACAGCCGCCATGCTAAGCTTCTAACAAACAATATAGATTGTTATCAGGCTACCGGAGTGTGCTATTTGATCAGGAACCAGAAGCCCCATTTCTCCAGACACAACCGCACCTGTCTTCCATTACTGCACATGGCGTGTACATTTCACATGTAATGGCGCGTTAGCTTAAATACTCTCGCCTATACAGATGCCTTTTAGTATTCCATATCATATGTCTCGTGTATTATCTGTGTCCTTCTAGCTGAGAGGCCCATTGTTAGTTAGTCACAACAACAGACAAATCTGGCTGGCGTTTTCTGACGAACGAGCGGTGTAATACTTCTCAGTTCTGTTAAAACACTTGCACAGACCGATAAAAAACATGTCAATATACATGTACCTACCTGGATTATCCTTTTATTATTAGCCGATCTATTTATAGATCGGCTATATATTGGTTATTCATTGGTTTGTGAAAAAGTTTGTAACCACCATTTTCTCCTATATTCGGTAATCTACAAACGCGAAATTTGTTGTATCACTTCCAAATTACATCAACCGGATAATTTTTCATTTTTGGCCATTATCTCTGTTGACAACTTTAAATATAGCGAAATAACACAATTTGGCTATAAATAAACGTTTTTACTACAGGAGTTCGGTAAACTAAAGTTAGGCGGTAAAGTAAAGTTAGGCGGTTTGCCTTCTAGTCCAGGGGCAATTGTAGGTATATATATAAGATTCCGGCACCTCGTGTTAATTTATGGCACCCGGTGTTTTTATAAACTTGAATGTATAAGGTTTCCAAAAATCCAGGTGCCATTTTTTAAACCAAGTTGAAGGTCATTTCAAGGTCATTGAACTTTATGCTTGACGGAAGTATATGAGCCAATAGGTCATGGTCCTTAACTTGGAAATTGGTGTAACTTGTTCAAAAACATTTCTGATGGATATATTAAACGTAAACTACACTAATATTCAGTATATAATTATCATATTTTCAAGATGGCCGCCAAAAATCGGGTATTTATGAGATTTAGGTTGACTTGCTACACATTTGTGTAATGCTAAGCGCCTTCACCTATATTCAAAGGTTAATTATTTCAACTGGAACAATATTGTTTACATTTGACTACCATAAGTATTGCTATGATCAGATATTAATAATAGCTAAATATAACTGGGAGAATTTGGTTGGGGAGGAAATCAACACTTCTCTCACTTTTCCCTGAGATTCCGTAACTACTAAAATGTGGACATATATTGAACCCTGATTTGATCGGCTAATAACATCATGCTCTGCATGACTTTTCATTACCGTTTTATTCGCAAAACGCGAGGACAGAATGGGCTGTACATGTTATTGTGACCACATTTTACAATTGCCGGGTCGCAGCTAGACGGATACAGATACTTTAAAAGATTGATGAAATACAATGGAACCTCTCTAAATCGGACACCATGGGATGTCTCCATGGTGTCCGATTTAGAGATGTTCCACTGTAAAACAGGTAGATTACTACCTCAAGACACGCGTGTTGGCTTTGGAATCATGAACATACATTACCATCGGAGATAAATGGCAATGAAACCGGTTTAGAGCGTTATATAGCTGATTTAATCTAAGCTAATGGCGCGTATCATAGTATATATTTTCCATTACTACAGGCTACATGATTGACGGGCTGTCATTCTGCGGCGATGTAAACACCACGGACGGCTTCGGTGAGTCGTGTCCGTGGCAGAACGCGGACAGCTGCCCGTCTCCGCATTGGAACAGCTTCTGGACCGCAGCTTCCATTAATGTAAGTCGTTCGTATGACGTTGGTTCCCAGTGGCCATTGCTCCACTTATTTCACATATTGCAATATTTAACCCTTTGAACACGAAAGCCCGCTATAGCGGTTTATGCAAGCAGTGCAGATCCAGATGAGCCGGCTCGTAACGAGCCGGCTCATCTGGATCTGCACTGTTTGAAAGTAATTTTCATAAATTGACTAGTCTGAAAATGGTTGCAAAATTACCGTATCAAAATCCATTCCAGTTACTTAGGAGTGAAAGGGTTAACTGTTAACCCCAATAGGTTAGAGAATCGCCAAGGGGGTTGGTTTGCAACAGCAGTCCGGTATAGAAACATAGTCCTGGTGTTTTGTGGTCACAGACACAGTTTGCTTGCAGTTTCACTTGAGGAACATGTAATTGTTGGGGTGCTTTTAACACCAAACTTCAACATATTTGTACTAAATGTATCTGTATAGCGATATAGCTGTATAGCTGTAATAAAGCCATTGACCGACGTCTGAACTCTACATTCAGAGTATATAATATAACCATATTTATCATATTTAATTTAATAAATGCATATATTGAATAAAGCTAATCCTTATATGTAATACTATACAATATTTCTCGCCAGAATTGTGTAGTAGTAGGTGTAAATTAATACATGTATAGTTATTACGAAACCGAAAGTAGCCAGCTGGAAAATCACAATTTCCACAATATGAATCACGTGATCGGGATATTCCCTCGTACGGAAGAGTCGATGTCGACCGGAAGAAGCTCGTTCAACAAAGAAAAGGCTCGAACCGGGGACCTCTGATTTACCGTACCATCGCTCTAACCGACTGAGCTAGCCCGGCACGAATACACATCTTCCCATAGTGAGTTACCAGTGCCGTAGCCAGAGGTTCGAAATAGCCGAGGCCAACATAAGCGGCGGAAGACGATAATTATTGGGGGTGGAAGTGTGGAGGGCCCGAAGGGCCCGAGTTTGCTAGGCGGGTCCGGGGGCATGCCCACCCTGAAAATTTTGAAATCAAAGTGGTCTGAAACGCCATTTCCTGCATTCTCAGCAAAGTCTGAGCACATACTATGACTCCCATTTTTCCTATATTGGAATAAAAAAAAAAAAAAAAAAAAAAATCGTGAAAAAATGGACGAGGCCATGGCCTCGTCTGGCCTCAACGTGGCTACGGCACTGGTTACGTACCGTGACATACTTCCCAGCCAAATTGAAATTCATCCCCGATACCGTGACAATGATGATGATGATGATGATGCAAGTGTTGTGTTGATATTGCATGTGTTATTACTATTACTATTATTAGTATTACTTGTATTGTTATTGATAGTACTAAGGATATCAATGATATTGATGATGATACTGTTGTTGTTGTTGGTGGTGGTGGTGATGGTGATGATGCTGCTGATGATGATAACGATGATGATGATGATATTCTTAAATTTCAGTTTGCCCACCATGCGAGCGGTGAAATATTCGTATTGCTGAACGCCACACGATCGCCCATCTATAAAACCCCTTCGTACGTATTGAACACAAATGTGGCTGTCACTGGAGAAATGGGGCCTATCGGATTTGTGACCAATGTAGACCCCATGCAGTAGCCGATTTCATCAAAATTATTGCAAAGTATACTGATCTAGCAAAGTATACTTTGAGGCAGTAATCATTTATTTTTCCCGAAATGCATTATTTGATTTCATATAGAACTAACGACTGCATATATTTGATGATTAACAGTATGCAGAATTATTATACTGAATTTATTACATTATCACAGCCATTTTGGCTAATAAATTCAGTATATTAAAAATTGATAAATTTATCCTTAAATTGAAAATTTCTCCCTCAAAGTATTCTTTGCTAGATAAGTATACTTTGCAATGTTGGTGAAATAGGCTACATATCAAATAGCACACTCCTGGGGCCTGTTTCATTAAACTTTGTACGACTAAAATGTTCGTAAGTGCAAATTTAGGATCGTCTGGAAATTTCAATCGATGGATGTACATTTATTAAGCATCGCCTGAATATGCAGCCTATTACGGAGCCCCACAGAGGACGTAGAATTATTTTTTTTTATTTATTCGTTCCCACGCAATAACAATTCGTTCCCACGAAATAACAATTCGTTCCCTCAATTTAACAATCGTGGGAACGAATTGTTAATTCGAGGGAACGAATTGTTTAATTGAGGGAACGAATTGTTATTTCATGGGAACGAATTGTTAATTCGAGGGAACGAATTGTTATATCGAGGGAACGAATTGTTAAATTGAGGGAACGAATTGTTATTTCGTGGGAACTAATTAATGAAAAAATTCCATGTCTCCTGCGGGGCTCCGTAGCATATAAATGTAAATCCTATGATTGTTTACAAGAAAACGTTGTTAATGTGGAATTTACACGTACGAAAACTTTAGTTGTACGAAGTTTAGTGAAACGGTCCCCTGTAGCCTAATGACGATATAGATTGTGTGCTAGAAGCATGACGGTGTTTCATCGATGGATGGTGAACAGTGCAGATCCTGATCAGACTGCGGACGCACATGCTGATCTGGGTCCACACTGGTAACAAGTCATTAAGATCCATTTCTCCAGTATTTGCTTGAAAATACATTGGGGCTGCTTGCTTAGAAAATATACCTTATAGTCATGCCGATATTTAGCCATGTTGGGCCGAACCCGGATTTGGAGTTTAAACACTGGGTTCTGGGTGATTTTGCATATACAAACATTATATGTACAAACCATATATTGTTGGAATCCGACGGGTGACACTCTGTCATATTGAGTATGTTTCAAGATGGCGTTCAAGACGTTTGCCCAAAGCAATAAAACCAAGTATTTACCTCTTAACCCTTTGAACACGAAAGCCCGCTATATCTGTTTATGCAAACAGTGCAGATCCAGATGAGCCGGCTCGTAACGAGCCGTCTCATCAGGATCTGCACTGTTTGAAAGTAATTTTCATATTTTTGAGAACAACAAATACCCCCTTTTTATAAATGGAATAGTCTGAAAATCATTTTGCGATGATTGCATTGGTTGCAAAATTAACATTTCGCAGCCCATTCAGTTACTTAGGGGTGAAAGGGTTATTACTGTAATTATACCGTTTTCTTTTTCTTATGTTATGTATTTGTTTAAAATAAACCCTCAACACGTTATAATGTGGCTTTATATCCAAAATAACATCCAATAGTGTTCATAGTACATGTATGTTACATGTACATACATGTACATGTGTCAATATGGATCTAGACTGTTCGCCATTCTATCAATGAAACACACGGCATGCTAATTATAACATTTTGAAGAACATGCTCGCCGTCCTTGGCATTTTATTTTTTTCTGAACTCTGAATACCAGCAAATTTTACTTCACAACTTGAAGAAGACAGTTCGTGGAAATACATACAAACGGTATATACATGATGCAGTGAAACGTCTCTAAACCGGACACCCTGGGAGGTCCCCAGGGTGTCCGGTTTAGAGAGGTTTCTCTGAAATTCACGCATTTCATCATTATTAACCACAGTTGTGTCCTATGCGATCATGCACAGACATTATCACCTGGGATAAATGACCATGTGGACAAGAAACCCATCAAAAATAAGATAACAGATGTGTATTGATGTCCGGTTTGCAGAGGTTCCACTGGATAAGTAATGTTGATGCACATACATAACTGACCAGGGGGCCGTTTCACTAAACTTCGTACGACTAAAATGTTCGTAAGTGCAAATTTAGGATCGTCTGGAAATCTCAATTGATGGATTTACATTTATTGAGCATAGGCTGCATTTGCAGCCTATGCTCAATAAATGTAAATCCAACAGTTGTTTACAAGAAAACGTTGTGAATGTGAAATTTACAGACTATCATAATTTTGCACGTACGAACATTTTAGTCGTACGAAGTTTAGTGAAACGGCCCCTGTTTCCTCTTTGTTGCAGATACTTTCACGACGTGGAAGTCCCGAATATAAACTCATCTCGTGTCACAAAACTCACAATTGTCTTGCTCAACGCCTCACCATCCCTTGTCCGGCAAGTACATGTAAATTGTGTGATTCGGTACAATAAGATATGCTGGATTTGACAGGAGTGATATTTCAATATGATACTTATTAAACTTGTTTCATAAAAAAAGCGGTTATGCCGAGTTTCTAATGAAATCAGTCAACGCGTTTAATAAACATCATATTAAATAAATTATGTTTATTGCATAAGGATAGCAACATTCATATAATCTGTATTGGTCACCGAACAAGTTTTCTGTTGCGGTCTCGTTTTCGTGTTTTTTTATTTATTTTACAACGAGTACAAACAAACGTGAGAGAGCTGTTGTACAACTGTTTCCGTTGGTACAGATGGAGGCGTAACTTCATATGCTTATTTATCACCATCCATATGTTCATGCTATAGCCCACTCATGCGCCCCTGTAGTCGAGGTCAATGACAATAACTTAGAAATTGTTCGTTAAAGGTTTTGAGGGATACAGCCATCAGTGTTACTGATTCTTGATTAATCTGCTATCAAACGCATGTCATCTGATACAGATATGATACACTTTCGAGGCCAAAATTATTTGGATATCCTCTTTGCATACAACAAAACAATAATTAAAACGCGGGCTTGTGTGCCTTCAACCCTCTAAACCCTAGAGGCCAGAAAGCCAATATGTGCAAACGCTGTAGATCCAGACGAGACGGCGAGCCGTCTCGTCAGGATCTGCAGCATTTGTCACTAGTATTCACCTAAAACAATCTACATTTTGTCATTAATGGAATAGTCCAATAAATACAGTGCAACCTCTCTAAACCGGACACACATGCAGTCTCTGTATCCTATATAAATAGGACAGCATGGGGTGTCCTGTTTAGAGAGGTTCCACTGTAGTATGAAAAAGTCAATGTAGGGTATCCAGGGTTGACAAGGGTTAAAGGTGCATACCCACTCAGTAGGCACAAAATGTTCTTTATATCAGAGACATCATCCGAGACATTTTCTGGCAAAACAAACATTCATTCCCCATTACCCCACGTATTGGTTGGCATTACTATACATTTTTATATCAGACGTAAATTACCACACTGATATCAGGGGCGGTAACCGTGTTTTCTTAAAATGTTAACGGACATTACTATTTATTCTACGTATTTATGTTTTGATGTGCAATGATCATACTTTATAATCTGTGAAAATATATTTTGTTCAGGTGACGCATTTAATTAGTATATATAATTAAACAATAGCATGACTCATTTGCATATGAAAATAGCCTGATACCACCGAGAGTCACTATCAGTAAAATAAATATTACTAAATGATTATATCTGTATAGCGGACACTCGTAATATTTAGAACTGGTGGAATAGTGACACAAGTATACACTTATTTAATTCCTATAAGAACAGTTTGTGCCTACTGAGTGGGCATGTACCTTTGATGCACCCCTAGCATGATGGTGCACCTATTGGTGCCTGTTGAAGACTGTGAATACTATGTACACTAGTATTGAAGGGTTACAGGTTTCGTTCACCTGGGCTCTTCGGTCTCTTCGGTATACTGTCGAACCTCGCAAAACAGAATACAGAGAAAAATTAGTTGAGCTTAATTTTGATATATTTAATTTCCAGTTATCTCCGATGATAATGTCTGTTCATGATCGCAAAGCACCCACGCGTGTCTTTAAGTACTTATATACATGTTTCAAAGTGGAGCCTCTCTAAACCGGTCACCTTGGGATGTCCCCAGGGTGTCCGGTTTAGAGAGATTTCACTGTACTATTTCTACATTAAAACTATCATGTTGGGTGTTTGTTTTCTCAAGTTTTCAAGATGTAAATACTATACTTTGAACGTTATTGGTTGTTTTCAAGTCATATGGTGACCAAGATGGCCACAATGTGTCAGAACTATAAAACAACAACGGCTTAATATTCATTATAAGTTTACTCTGACCAATGTATAATGATACGAGAGCTGTCACTTTTTGATGCATGTATGTATGCTTTATTTTACAGATCTCCGTGCACTGCGGATGAATCTGTACGACTTCTGAAGCATCAGCTGCAGCCAATTCACGTCGATTGCATAGAAAATCCGAGGTACTTTAATTTATAGTTGCACTCTTGATTATACAACTTTCTTAGTATTTACTGGAATCTCACATTGATGTCAAACGACTACATCTGGTTTGCCATATCAGGCCTGATGAATTACGAGTGCACATATTATATATAATGCAACACTCATGACACATACGCTATATAAATTGCAAGCCATATATTGTCATCTCGCATGGAAAGTGGTTTATCCCAATATTAACCAATCCTGGGGTGCGTTTCACTAAACTTCGTACGAGTAAAATGTTCGTAAGTGCAAAATTATGATAATCTGTAAATTTCACATTGACAATGTTTTCTTGTAAACAATTATTGGATTTACATTTATTGAGCATATGCTGCGTTTGCAGCCTATGCTCAATAAATGTAAATCCATCAATTGAAATTTACAGACGATCCTAAATTTGCACTTACGAACATTTTAGTCGTACGAAGTTTAGTGAAATGGGCCCCTGCATTGTCCGATGACTCTGCGCAGTATCCACGTGGTACGCGTGTAACAAATATGTCTACAAACCGATATTACACCCTAATAAAGTAGGAAAGGTAAATAATTATAGGTTATTTGATTTGTATGTGGATACATGCACGAGTTCAGCAGCATGTGATATTGCGCGACTTTAGGCGCTGCGCGGCGGAACGAGTGGCATATATCCATATACAAATCAAATAACCTTTTTATTATATACTCGCAATTTATATGCGCTTCAAAACGTACATAAACTATGAACAAAATAAAAACATCACTATGTTGCGCTGTGAAGCTTAGTTCCGGCACTGACCAATATGAACTCACGTGGTACTAACAACAACAACAAGTACCGATTCAAAGCTCGTATTATTTTATAGTTTCCTTATTACGTAACGGATTTTGATGAAATATGGCGCATCAAACGCGTCTTGTTAAGCTGCATTTGGTGGTCTCTGTATTTTCGCCCAAACTTTTGTCGTTTTTGCGAAGAATCGATTTCCGTGTCTTCTTCGCAAGAACGACGTAAGTCTGTGCCAAACTCCCTAGACCACCAAATCCGTTGCATATTAAGGAAAATATCAAATAATACTTACTTTGGAGTGGGCGACGTTGTTGTTGTTGTAACCACGTGATCATGCACCTTGAATATGGAAAAATATTGACGTCTTGCGTTACATTTTGTTTCAATGGGAAACGAAATTACGTATATAATAGCACCGAATCTGTCACGAACGATGAGTATTTCCACAAATACATCATAACCCCCATTTTCATAGGTACTACATGTATATACATACATGAATATACTTGTGTGACATCCAGTGAGTTACACAAACTACAGTTTAAATTGGCGCTTGGAAATTACTAAACCAGACACCATGCATACTAACATAACACAATACAATACAGCACAATACATTACAAACACACAATTATACATGAATCAATATTGGACGAAAATTCCCGTGTCACGCGACAATTAAATATCTCCAAGGTAGGACATGCGCCATCTTTTCAACCAACATTTTTTGTATAGTGAACCTTGGGCCTGGCTCTCTAATTCGGTAATTGTAACGCGCACGAAGGCCGGAACCAGCAGGGGCGTCCCGGCATTCGAGCGTGTTACACTTACTGAATTAACGAGCCGGGCCCAACGTAAATGCTCCACTTCCATTGTTTGAACAGATGGCGAGTGTCGTACCTTGTAGATATTTAATATCGGAGTAAACCAGGGTATGATTTAAAGAGGCTTTTGTCGTTCACGCCACAACGTACCTACAGTGGGATCAGCGTGTAAGTGCACACACGAACGAACACGACAGGTTGGTTCCAACCTGTCGTATTCGTTCGTGTGTGCACTTACATGCTGACCCCACTGTATGGTTGCATCCGTTTGTTTCAGTGACCTTGTACATGTGTACTGCGCAGACAATCCATCATTCGAAGTCTGTCTGACCGGCAGCGGGAGCAGTGGGGCTACAGTTCCGAGACCGTGGTATCTATCGGCACTAGTGGACTTGCCAGTTCCACGATTATGGGGGCTATCTGCACTGCTCGCTATCTGCACTGCACTGCTGCACTGATCGCTAACCTTAATTACTTGCATAAGTAAAATAGTAAAGGAAAAAAACTAATAATCAGTAACAATACACTACCAGTAGATTATGACTGAAAGGAATGACTAACGGAACTAATTACAACTAAATATACTAACATACATGAATTGGAATGGAAAGAACATACAGCACAACATGTTAGACTGGATAATAGTTACCGAATGATTGATTTTCGTGTTTCTATAAATCACTAACAAACAGGAGTATTAATGAAAGTATATATGTATCATCTGAGCCCATTAGTCATTCAAATATATCACGTTTAGAAAACAAGCCAAGCTCTGGCCAAAATGAAAACAATTTGTTCAAATAAGATCTCCCTGTTTGTATCATACATGCTAGGTGTCATGAAAAAATATAAATCTCTCTCCACTTCACAGCATCGTGCATACTTATATGGCAATATGTTTTCGGTTACAGGAGTTTTGCTGTATCGTCCTTTCCCAATTTCAAGCATATGATTCGATATCCAAAACATTGCATATACGATGCCACGTCGGTACCCTGTAGCCGATTTCATCAAAATTGCAAAGTATACTTATCTAGCAAAGTATACTTTGAGGGAGTAATTATTTATTTTTCCCGAAATGCATTATTTCATATAGAACTAACGACTGCATATATTTGATGATTAAAAGTATGCAGAATTATTATAATGAATTTATTACATTATCACAGCCAAAATGGCTGTGATAATATAATAGATTCCGTATAATAAAAATTAATAAATTTATTCTTAAATTGAAAATTTCTCTCTCAAAGTATACTTTGCTAGATAAGTATACTTTGCCATGTTGGTGAAGCGGGCCCCTGGGGCTATCCGCACCACAGGTTATTGAAGAACGGTTGATATTTCTGTGTTTTATGGGTTATTTCGGTATAACGGGTGGTTTGGGTGCATTGTTATCCAACATGCAATTGACGTCACCTCCCGCGAGTTCCACGTATGAGTACGAATATACGGGTATGTTGACAGTATAACATGGGTCCGGAAGTTCGGAACGGTGAATGTGTTGATAATTGACGATTTCTGTCGTGTGTAAAGATTGAGCATTAGTAGTTGCATAACACTATGTAAATTACCCAAAACCAACGAAATCCACAATCAAGATGTTTGACTGGCTGAGCCTGAGCTGTAGTACATGAACGTGAATTGGAAAAAATATATGTCAATGCTCAGGAAACGGGATGGGCGAGGCTCTGCCGAGCACATCCCGTTTCCGTGCCGCGCCAGATATTTTTTCCCATTCACGGCACTAACCTACTATTCTATGTATCCCGTCAACACTACAAATAGCTTTAAAATGCAAAAATAATATCCCCAGCCACCTCACATATTCATACACAGTGATTAGGTCGTATTGGCAGGATATCAAAAATGTTTCACGGCACATACGCACTGTGTTGACGGGATAGAATGTTCAGTTTCGATGGGTTTTCATTGCTATTAGGGACTAGCAGCTTACATGTGAGACACGCCATGTGATTTTGAACATGTGCGATTGTTCAAGGCGATAAGGTGCGTATTGTATTGTATGTACTTATTTTAGCAGAATACGCACAGATTATCAAAAGTGAAGTAGAAAATACTCACACCAATGTGAAAATACGCATTGGTTTTCAAATTGAGTAGTGAAAGTACTGTAATACAGTTTAAATCTACGTAGTTGAGCTGCAAACAGTGTTTGCTTTTTGCAGTTCAATTAAGTGATTTTTTATTTTTTTTATAATTTGTTCCATATTTAATAAGGAAGAAAATCAATAATAATACATTTGTGAAATACGCATTGAATTTGCAATCTGGGGTATAATACTCTCTAGGTACAAAACCTATCTGGAGTTCTGAATATATTTGCAGAAACTGTGATATATTTTGTATAAGTGCTGTCGAAAGTTGTCCACATTTTCACTGCGAATGGACTTCCAGATTTTAATTGAGATACGACGTGTGGCATTTTTCATGAAATACATTTATAGAAACCGTAATATTTGGTATAAGCGCCGTTGAAAGTTGACGACATTTCCATTTCCGCATTTGCTATATAAATTCCTAGTCAACTTTCGACGTCATTTACGGAAATATCGTGCGGATGCACAGGCTGATCTGGATCTACACTGGTCGGAAAACCTATACGCCTCATTTCTCTAGTCACAGCCACATATGTGTTACAGTGGGGTCAGCGTGTAAGTGCACACACGAACGAACACGACAGGTTGGAACCAACCTGCCGTGTTCGTTCGTGTGTGCACTTACACGCTGACCCCACTGTACGTGTCCAGCAGCCTATTTCACTAACAGTCAGTTGTCACGGTCAGTTAGTTGTAATCTCATTACCAGGGTATGGAATCACATGGGCTACAGTTTTGTCTGGAGTAATGGCGGCGCCCATGACTTAATGATGACCATGTTGCAGCCGTTAACACTACAAGTCCGCCAATACCAAATTTAGCAACATTTGAATCGTACGGAATCGAACGTTGATTAAACGTGGTCCGATTCAGATTTCTCTGCAGAATGTTCCGACTAACTACATATTAACTGAAAAGTCATGCTGAGCATGATGTTATTAGCCGATCAAATCGGGTTAAATATATGTCCACATTTTAGTAGTTACGGAATCTCAGGGAAAAGTGAGAGAAGTGTTGATTTCCTCCCCAACCAAATTCTCCCAGTTATATTTAGCTATCATTAATATCTGATCATCCACCCACAAAGTGCATCGAACATATTATGTAGGTGTCTTTGGTAACATTGTCAATGGTAAAATATTTTCGACCACAGTTCTGTACCCAGCGTTGACATTTTTCTCGATTTTGTGCAGGTTTTGGAAACCCGTTCCCAAATCCATCAAATAAAGTATTTGTCTTCACCGGGTTTCAGGGTTCGTGAATCGCTATAGCAGCAATGTTTTGTTGTCACCATTATGTTGCTAAGTATTCCAGCGTAAAACCTGTACTGTATGCTCTATTTATCTACAGATTACACTCCGCAATACACAAAGTTATATTCACTGTGTGTTTGTCCGAATTCTGTGGCAGCACGCGAGTGGGCGGAGCTACCGGAGCCACCGGTTACAGTGCTATCTAAAAGTAGACGCAAGCTCCTATTCGTACAAATTGCCTAGAAGGCAAACCGCCTAACTTTAGTTTACCGAGCTCTTGTAGTTATTTTTAAAACGTTTATTTATAGCGAAATTACCGAACTCTTGTAGTTAACACGTTTATTTATAGCCAAATTGTGTTATGTCGCTATATTTAAAGTTTTAAACAGAGATAATGGCCAAAACATAACAATTGTCCGGTTGATGTAGTTTGTAAGTGATACAACAAATGTGGCGTTTGTAGATTACCGAATATAGGAGAAAAGGGTGGTTACAAACTTTTTCACAAACCAATGGATAACCAATATATAGCCGATCTATAAATAGATCGGCTAATAATAATGCTGCTAAATTTTGGTATTGGTGAACTCGTAGTCTTAACGCCTGGAGCATGGTCATCATTAAAAGGAAGAAACCGCAGACGTATTGATGAAAATATGATTTACCTACCTGAGACCTAAAGGGCGCCGCCATTATTCTCAATTTTTAATGTGGGAGGAAACCGAAGTACCCGGAAGAAACACAATTGTCCGGTCTGGCGACCACCATACCATCCCACATTCTGCCCCGGTCGAGGCTTACTGCACAAGCAAACACTCCCATAGAGAAATATGTAAAAAAAATCAAGTCAAAACGACTTCACCACATGGTGTATTCTTACATATCCAAATTTTCAGCAGTCAGCAGATTTTTTTTTGTGCAAAACATACTCACTGAAGCTGCTATATTTACTATTCATCGTAACAAATGAGTATTTAAATTTAATTATTAGTGATATTTGGAATGAAGAACGTGACATTCGCTGAAATTAGACAATGACATTTAAGGATTATTTTCACAGGTCACGGATCTCCAAAACAACGACAAACCCGGTCCCAACTACAGAAAAGAAGCCAAGTCTCCCAGCAATGCCGGCTCCGATTGGTTGATTTCAGCTAGACTCACTATGTTGCCGAAACGAAACGAAATTTCAAAGAAATGCATGTTTGAAATCACTCGACGGAACATTAAACCAAACTCAATGACATAATTAGGTTTATTAAGACTGTATGAAACCCAACAACGTGGCATATATATAACGATATACACATTTGATATGAAGCCTTGATATAAGTGGCATATATGTATATGTATCATATACGCCACATATATGGGTTTAAATGTTGCACCAGATAACTAGGTTTTTCCATACCACCCCATAAACACGCTAATGTATATATATATAGGGGCTGCATTATAAATTAGCGTGTTTATGGGGTGCTACTCTTAAACGAAAGTAGAAGAAACTGAAACAATAATAGAACATTTACTTTCCTTGATCACTTAATGTACTAGTTTTTAAGCTGTTGCGTCGGACAGTTTCCAATATAGCTCAAACATTAAAATAATTCATTGCATTTACTGCAAAAGAATTTTCTAAATTGAATGAGAAAGTAACTATATATGAGATAGTGTGACAAAACCTAGATATGTTGCAGCATATAAATATGCGGCGTATATAACATATATAAAATGATTATAGTTCATTGCAATTTCTACTGTCTGTTCCACGTGTTGCTGCCGACGAACCTTTTGGCCATTAGACACATTACATTCAAAATATATTTAAAAGTAGGTACTTTTTCATCAGATGGTGATGGAACTGATTGAAAACACTGTACCCATAATTCATAAAATTCCTACATACACACAGTGGCCATTTTGAAAGCTAACACGTTTTTCATACACAGAGACTTGAAATTGACTTTAGTCATATATAATTTACTTTCAATAATGATTATAGTCTGGGAAAAATCAGTGAAACTGATGTGTACATGATTATATCAGAATTATAAGATTTTCACGGCAGCCATTTTTAAAATTAGAATACATAGAAACAACTCATGTTTTCTTTGATGATGGATTTACATTTATTGAGCATAGGCTGCATATGCAGCCTATGCTCAATAAATGTAAATCCAATAATACAAAACTTGGAAAAGTCGCGGGAATACTGGACGAAGGCCGGAAGGTCTCGTCCAGTATTCCCGCGACTTTTCCACAAAACCTTTGTTCCAAGAACGTAGCAGAACAGTCAACACAACCTAACTATGAATACACTTTACTAAAGACAGTACGTAATGAAGACACAAGAAACATTATTTACATATAGGCCATTTTTAAATCAAAATGTCCGCCATATCAGTTATCAGAAAAAGTGGAACCAACAACAGTTTTATTATTCGAAGTATATAGATGGCATAGCCGAAAAAACAGCATTATGTCTGCATTATGAATGTAGATATGAATGTTACCAAATATAAAATATGATTTTAGGGCGGCCATTTTTAAATCTAAGATGGCCGCCATGGGGGTTGCTAAAAATTAAAATAACACTGGTTTTGTTGTGTCTGGACAAAAGATGATTATCACCAAAAAACGAATCAATATTATACCTGTATTGTTACATGGTTTCCGTTGTTTGCACATATGTGCAAACAAATAGCACGTGCTGTTTGCACATGGCTTTAAGGCAATGCTCATTCCGGGGCCGCGCGAAATGGAAGTGCCTTCATGACGTCACTACGCGGAAGTGCCTTCATGACGTCACTACTTCAAGACGTTCATGACGTTCATGAGCCGGCCCCGGAATATGCATACCGAACATTATCTACGTGAATGGGACGATTTTATAAAAGTACTGAAAATACTGAATATAATGCTCAAATTACATCAGTTTTTTGTTGGAAATGTAACAATAACGTTTGATCATGTCCAGCCATGTGCAAACGTTTGCTGTGGCCCTCGGGAACTGTTTGAACCCGCGGCCTGCGGCCTTTGGGTTCAAACAGTTCCCTCGGGCTTACCTTATATTAGAAGTGTATATATAATGAATATAGCATTTCAGGGCGGCTATTTTGAAATCCAAGATGGCGGCCAAAGGAATTGTCGAAAACAACAAAATGGAACCAACCCCAGTTTTGTTCTTCGTGCTCTCAAGATGGTTACAAGAATGTAGCAAAAAAAAAGAAAAATTACAGAACAGTATACACTATTTACTCTATGCTGGTTTCACATGACAACTTCAACGCGTACTGCTTCTAGCATAGTGTTGGATATAATCAGCTAGTGGCATAGATAACCGATATCGTGGTTTACCCTATGCAACCTGACGCAAGAAACACGAATGTATTAAATTACATAGGGCGCGTTTTCTCATAAGCTCACTGCCATATGCGTAGTCAGTCGTTTTCGTTGACTAACATTGACCAAGTAGGATTCATTATAGGAATGAATGGCCTTTTTGTGGAATTTATCGGGGTGTAAACTTGGAAAAGTCGCGGGAATACTGGACGAAGGCCTGAAGGCCTCGTCCAGTATTCCCGCGACTTTTCCAAGTTTATATCCCCGATAAATTCAACAAAAAGGCCATTCATTCCTTATAATTCCAGCATTTGAAGTAAATTCATCTAGAAAATGTGTTTATTTTCCGTTTTCTTAATAATTATTTTAACTGCGCCTCACTGTTACGGAAAGTAGTTTGGCATGGGAGTTTACTGGGATATAAATTTTGGACAGAGACTTGCTACGGGCCAATCAAATGTTAGGGAATTAAGTAAATATTTTTGTGCTGTAATTATTTAGTTCCTAACCCGAGTTTGCTGTTGTAACTCGCCCTGTTGTTAAAAGAGGAACTTCAGGTTATTTAGTTCCTCGACCAGTGCAGCCCGAGATCAGCATGCAGATACACGCAGCCTGATTAGGACATACACTGGGAGTTAATTAATATTCAGTTGCGCTGAATTGCGAACGGTGCAAGTCTTGATCAGACTGCGCGGATGTGCAGGCTAATCTGGGTCTACACTAATCCATTGTCGTTCAAATTGAATATCACTGACTGATCACAAATATGCCATAAGCCCCATTTATTGGAAAATGATACATTGAGAAAAGTATGGAAAATATATTGTTGACCAGCCATGTACAAATAATTGATACGATGCATTGGTCTATGCTGGTTTGATAAGACAGTGTGTTCTTTTACCCTTTTCACACGTGGAGTGTATGTAAATTGTTTACCTGGCTGTGCGCATTTTACCAGAGACCGTTCTTTTGTTTGAGCCGTGAGTAAATTTCACGTGCGAACTTTACACGTGTGCTCACGACTTGTTGACCTGGTGGTGTGTATTTTAATCCGCGGATCAATCACTTGAATACTGGCTGTGTTGGAGGTAACATGAAGAATTTTCTTTTACATGTAGAAAAAGGTTGGTAAGAATTGTGTCGGACGCGGGGAGTACAGGTGGTTCTAGCGTGTCTTCGATGGTCAATTATTGTATGTATATACCTTTCTAAACAATGTAAAAAAGAATTAAAATGCGCCCGGGTCTGAATATTATGTAATTATAATAATCTATATACAAACAATAATTGACCATCCAAGGCACGCTGGAATGTGAACATTGACAAGGGGCATGATCACGTGGTTACAACAACAACAATGTCGCCCACTCCAAAGTAAGTATTATTTGATATATTTCTTAATATGCAACGGATTTTGATGAAATATGGAACAGCAAACGCGTCTTCATGATATGCATTTGGTGGTCTAGGGAGTTTGGAACAGACTTATGTCGTTTTTGCGAAATCGGAAATCAATTCTTCGCAAAAACGACAGAAGTTTGGGCGAAAATACAGAGACCACCAAATGCAGCTTAACAAGACGCGTTTGATGCGCCATATTTCATCAAAATCCGTTAGGTAATAAGGACACGTACTTTTAATCGGTACTTGTTGTTGTTGTTGTTAGTACCACGTGATCATACACCTTGATATACAGACGAATATTTGTTTTGATTCTGTCTTCAAATTTTACAACCTATCAAAATGCTCTGGTCTACTTTTGAACAGCCATCTCATTTACCGAATGCAAATGGTGTTTATCATGCCCCACCAGATAGTGGAGGGGGTATGCTTTAGTGTTACCAGGCGCGGATCCAGGATTTCGGGTTAGTGGGGGCGTAACTATTTTGCATACCTCGTTCAAGTTTCCATGTGGGACCCCCCTTGGTGAAATCCTGGATCCGCCACTGTACTTGACTATATTATCGAAGGTTTATTCAGCGAATTTTAGGGGGGGGGGCGCGCACCGGGTCCGCCCCCCCCTGAATCCGCCCCCCCCTGAATCCGTCCATGGTTACCCTTGTCCATCCGCCCGTCCGTTGTGGCTTCCTGACCCATGGGCATGTCTAAGTCATGGCGGAGTGCATTTTGTAAAGAGTATCTTCAAATCGCCATGGCTTTTGATAACATTTGCATGATTCAAGGACCACAATTAATAATATATCACAAGACAATGTGAATTACATGCTCAAAATTGATTCTTACCAGATGTGGAGTGCAAATTGTTTATATACTTTTCACAATATCCATTTAAATTGAAATTTGACCCCCTGATCATAGATTATCTCCCCCTTTTCGACTTTTCCAATTTTGGTTTGTAACTCGTAAAACTTTTAAACCATAATTGCTACAAACCTGAAACTTGGTATGTACATTCCATTCCTTATGATGAGTAGATGCGTAAAGTTTATTATTCCCCACAACGATAGTGGAGGGGGCATTTAGTGTTACCTTTATCTGTCCCGTCCGTCCGTCCGCCACCAACCTTGTAACTTGTAAAACATTTAAACAGTACTAGCTACAGATCTGTAGCCTATTTCACCAACATTGCAAAGTATACTTTGAGGGAGTAATCATTTATTTTTCCTGAAATGCATTATTTCATATAGAACTATCGACTGCATACATGTATATATTTCATGATTAGCAATTTGATGAATTATTACTGAATTTATTACATTATCACAGCCAAAATGGCTGTGATAATGTAATAAATTCAGTATAATAAAGATTCATACTAAAATTTAAAATTTCTCCCCAAAAGTATACTTTGCTAGAAAAGTATACTTTGCAATGTTGATGAAATAGGCTACTGAAACTTGGTATGCCGTCTTATGATGAGTAGATTCACAAGGTTTATTATGCCCCACAACTATAGTGTATGGGGGGCATTTGGTGCTACCCTTGTCTGTCTGCCCATCCGTCCGTCCGTCACCAACCTTGTAATTTTTTTTAAACATTACTAGCTATGGACCTGAAACTTTGTACTTCCTTACGATGAGTAGATGCGCAAAATTTATTTTGATTTTTGGTTTAACACCCCCCAGGTCATGGATTATCTCCCCCTTTTCGACTTAGAATTACACAATTTTCCTTTGTAACTCGTAAAACTTTTAAACCATACTAGCTACAGACCTACAACTTAGTATGTAGCTTCCTTATGATGGGTAGATGCGCAAAGTTTATCTTTATTTTTTTATTCAATCCCCGGGTCATGGATTATCTACCCCTTTTTGACTTGGAATTTTCAAATTTTAGCTTGTATCTCGTAAAACTTTTAAACCATAATTAAGCTACATACCTGAAACTTGGTATGTACATTCCTTATGATGAGTAGATGTGTAAAGTTTATTATTCCCCACAACAATAGTCCGTCCCGTCCGTCCGTCATCAACCTTGTAACTTGTAAAACTTTTAAACAGTACTAGCTACAGACCTGAAACTTGGTATGTAGCTTCCTTATGACGAGCAGATGCGCAAAGTTTATTACGCCCCTCAGCAATAGTGGAGTGGGTATATAGTGTTACCCTTGTCCGTCAGGTCTGTCCCGTCCGTCTGTCCGTCTGTCCGTCCGTCCGTCACCAACCTTACATTGGGACATTTCGTGTTACCCTTGTCCGTCCCGTCTGTCCGTTCTGTCCGTCCATCCGTACATCCATCCGTCACCAACGTTGTAACTTGTAAAACTTTTAAATGTACTAACTACAGACCAGGGGGCAGTTTCACTAAGCTTCTTACGACTAAAATGTTCGTAAGTGCAAAATTATAATAGTCTGTGATTTTCACATTAACAATGTTTTCTTGTAAACAATGATTGGCTTTACATTTATTGAGCATAGGCTGCATATGCAGCCTATGCTCAATAAATGTAAATCCATCAATTGAAATTTCCAGACGTTCCTAAATTTGCACTGACGAACATTTTAGTCTTACGAAGTTTAGTGAAACGGGTCCCTGGGTCATGGATTATCTCCGCCTTTTCGACTTAGAATTACACAATTTACCTTGTAATTCATAAAACGTTTAAACCGTACTAGCTACAGACTTGAAACTTAGTATGTAGCTTCCTCATGACGAGGAGATGCACAACGTTTATTTTGATTTTTGATTCGACCCTCGGGTCATGGATTTACTCCTCTTTTTCGACTTGGCGTTACCCAATTTTGCTTTGTAATAGCTACATACCTGAAACTTGGTATGTTCCTTTACTTATGATGAGTAGATGCGTAAAGTTTATTATGCTCCACAACTATAGTGGAGGGGGCATTTAGTGTTACTCTTGTCCGTCCCGTCCGCCACCAACCAATTTTCCTATTTTTGGCTTATAGCTCGTAAAACTTTTAAACCATAATAGCTACATACCTGACACTTGGTATGTACATTCCTTACGATGACTAGACGTGTAAAGTTTATTATGCCCCGTAAAGATAGTGGAGGGGGCATTTAGTGTTACCCGTGTCCGTCCTGTCTGTCCATCCCGTCCGTCCGTCTGTCACCAACCTTTTAAACAGTACTAACTACAGACCTGAAACTTGGTATGTAGCTTCATTATGATCAGTAGATGCACAAAGTTTATTTTGATTGTTTATTCTACCTCGGGTCATAGATTATCTCCGCCTTTTCGACTTGGAATTTTCCAATTTTGGCTTGTAACTCATAAAACGTTTAAATCCTAATAACTACACACCTGAAACTTGGTATGTAGCTTAATTATGATGAGTAGATGCACACAGCTTATTTCAATTTTTAATTCGACACCAGGACCATGGATTATCACCCCCTTTTTGACGTAGAATTACCCAATTTTGCCTTGTAACTTGTAAAACGTTTAAACCGTACTAGCTACAGACTTGAAACTTGGTATGTAGCTTTCTCATGGTGAGGTGATGCACAAAGTTTATTTCGGTTTTTTATTCAACCCCCGGTCATGGATTTCGACTTAAGAGTAACCCAATTTTGGCTTGTAACTCCTAAAACTTTTAAACCATAATCATGATAATAGCTACATATCTGAAACTGGTTATGTACATTCCTTTTGATGAGTAGATGCGTAAAGTTTATTTCGAATTTTAAATCGACCCGCGGGTCATGGATTAACTCCCCCTTTTCGACTTGTAAAACTTTTATACCGTAATAGCTACATACCTGAAACTTGGTATGTACATTCTTTATGATGAGTAGATGCGCAAAGTTTATTATGCCCCACAACGATAGTGGAGGGGGCATTTAGTGTTACCCTTGTCCGTCCTGTTTGTCCGTCCATCACCAACCTTTGTAACACATAAAACGTTTAAACCGTACTAGCTACACACCTGAAACTTGGTATGTAGCTTCCTTATGATGAATAGAAGCGCAAAGTTTATTTAATTATTTTATTTGATCCCCTGTTCATGGATTATCTCCCCCTTTGAAACTTTGATGGACAGATGATTTTGCATCCCTATATCCAATTTTCGCTATTCAATGGGATAACAAGAGACAAGGCAAGGCCACGAATGTCGGGTTTTTCTTCAAGGCGTAGACAATTGGTTAACAGGTAATTGGCTATTAATTAATGTTATTATGACCACGACTAAAAGTGACAACTGTCAGTGACCTTAGATGACAAAAGAAGCCAGTGTATGAGAAATCCTACATGCAGTTGCAGGCTGGCATACATGTATTAGTATAAGCTACAAGTGAACATCTGGGCTGTGGATGAGTGTTGTCCAATTTAACATTGAAAATGGCTACGTCTATTAAACAGACAAAAAGGTCAGATGATGGATAGTGGTACATGTGTGTGGTGGGCACCCGTTAGTTATGAAGCTGTGCATGTATGGTGGTACTATGTGGTAAAGAAAGTGAGAAACGGATATAAACACGAAAACGTAACCCTTTCAACCATAAGTAAATGCATGGGCTGCGATATGTTAATTGTGCAACCAATCCAATCATCGCAAAATGATGTTCAGACTATTCCATTTATAAACACGGGGTATTTGTTGTTCTCAAAAATATGAAAATTACTTTCAAACAGTGCAGATCCTGATGAGACGGTTCGTTACGAGCCGGCTCATCTGGATCTGCACTGTTTGCATAAGCCGATATAGCGGGCTTTTGGGTTCAAAGGGTTAATGTTGCAAATTGCTAAATCAATTACGTGGAAAAAATGTGTGCATGTTTCTCCATTCTCCTATAACTTCTTGAGTGCATGACCGATTGGCATGTTTCTCATCATTCATATTTTCATTCCCCATCTCCACCCATGCTCCCCTTGTGATTTCATATTCATTAAATGTGTGTGCTGTTCTCCATTCTCCTACGACTTGTTTACTGTACGCGTGATTGGCTTAAACTTTCATGTGCATGTTTATGATCCAATCATCACAGCGATGGAATACATGCCGTTGGCGACGTTCTTGTTTTATTTGATGAAATTGCATCAACTATTGAGTTTATTGTGAGGAAACAATTTTATGGAAATGTATCTCGAATGAACTTCCATATTCATCGTCATCCCTGCTTCAATTCTATATCCCACCTACATGTTTGTGACTGCCTTGTCTAAGGTCAACTGACTGATGTTTTCGAAACGTTTGCATGAAAGGTTTTGGGTATCTTATTGTTGACCATATGTGACAATATCTGAGACACAGTGCCTTTAAAGGTACATGCCCACTCAGTAAGCACAAGATGTTCTTTATATCAGAGACATCATCGGAGACATTTTCTGGCAAAATAAACATTCATTCACCATTACCCCACGTATGGACTGGCATTATTATACATTTGATATTAGACGTAAATTTGCATATGAAAATAGCCTAATAGCGAGTCACTATCAGTAAAATAAATACATGTATTACTAAATTATTATATCTGTATAGCGGGCGCTCATATTTTTTAGAACTGGTGGAATAGTGACACAATTATACACTTATTTAATTCCAATAAAGAACATTGTGTGCCTACTGAGTGGGCATGTACCTTTAAGACTAGATTTTGAAAGTGATTTTTGACAGTACGTATATCTTTTGATATACTGCGCACATTTTATTTAATATTCAGTCTCGGATTCTGTTTGCACATATTCCCCATTTTTGTGTTTACCAAAGTGGTGCCTGCAGTATTGAATGTAGCTAATATAAATGCATTGTATATTTATAATAGTATGTAGAGTATATTTGTAGTATAATACTTGGTATATAGTTACAGAAGAAATATAGTAGTCTGATAGTTAATAGCGCTCCAGATAAGGCGCGTATTGGCATATTTTACTCACTTATTTTAGCAGAATACACATATATTATCAACAGTGGGAGTACAAAATACTCACAGCAATGTGAAAATACGCATTGATTTTCAAATTATGTAGTGGGAATACTGTAAACAAAGTTGAAAATGTACTTAGTTGAGCTGCACTGAAAAAGCAAACATTACGTAAATGTTCAACTGTATTACAGTATGAATAAGTGAATAAGTAATAATACACTCAAATAAGTGAATGTTGAAATTTGTTTTGATAAGTTGTTACATATTTAATAATAAAGAACATCAATAATACATTTGTAAAATTAAAATACGCATTTAATTTGAAATCAGGGGGTACAATACTCTTTAGAGACAAAGCTTATCTGGACATATGAGTTAATATAATATGTCTACATGTTTGTGTGTGTATTTTGTATCAATAGATGTAAGATTTTTGATACAAAATAGAAGTTTAGAATATGGTATGTCTGAATTAAAGCACATGACAGGATTGTCCATCCAGTGCATTAATAGCACACGCATAGTTGTCCATCCAGCCATATAGTTTCTGAGGAAACTATTATGCACTGGATGGACAATCCTGTCATGTGCTTTAATTCAGACATACCATATTCTAAACTGTTTATACATTTAGAATATGTTGCACAATCTGATAATTTATGAACATTCCATATCCCGACCACGCTACTGATCGGGATCTAGAATGTTCATCAACTACGGTATGTGAAAATACATTTTAATAATTAAATTTGTTAACTGATGATCTGACGAACTTGTCACTATCTTATATTATTTGGTGTTGGATGCCAGACGAGTTGATCGAAGGACGAAACACTATTGGTCAACACTATTGGTCAAAACTGATGTAAATCGCCCTTTCATTTATTATTAACCCTTAGAATGCTGGGAACGGAAATTGTCGTCTGCTGTTGTTTTTATATTTTTGCCTTCTTTCTCAATACCACCTTAGAATGACTTTTCATTGGAAATGATTCTACAGTGATGTCAAAGCATATTTTTGATGAGAAAATGGAAAATAAAAAAATAAACACCAGACTACATGTAGGTTCGGCAGGATAAGGGTTAATAATTCCAGCACAAAAATATTTACACAATTCCCTAACATTTGATTGGCTCGTAGCAAGTCTCTGTCCAAAATTTATATCCCAGTAAACTCCCATGCCGAACTACTTTCCGTAACCGTCAGGCGCAGTTAAAATAATTCTTAAGAAAACGGAAAATAAACACATTTTCTTGATGAATTTATTTCAAATACTGGAATTATAAGGAATGAAAGGCCTTTTTGTGGAATTTATCGGGGATATAAACTTGGAAAAGTCGCGGGAATACTGGACGAGGCCTTAACAAAATTACAATTTTGGAAAAAAAATCAAAAAAAAAAATTGTAATTTTTTATCGCTTCGTCCAGTATTCCCGCGACTTTTCCAAGTTTATACCCCGATAAATTCCACAAAAAGGCCATTCATTCCTATAATAATCTACTTCTACCCACCAATCGCAGGGCAGTCTGGCGGCTGTTACGTGGGCGGATAAAAAAACTAACGCGGATGTCATGTGGCTCCTGTTTTCCACATACTACGGGTTCGCACTGTAATAGCTTAAACCTATTACTAACTACAGTATACATATATACATATAGTATAACTACAGGTAACTTCCAATACCCCTAGACAAAAGTCGACCTGTAATAACTTAAACCTATAACTAACTACAGATTACATATAATAAAACTAACGGTAACTTCCAATACCCCTAGACGAAAGTCGAACTGTAATAACTTAAACATATAACTAACTACAGTATACATATAATATAACTACCGGTAACACCTACAGTATACATATAATATAACTACCGGTAACAACTACAGTATACATATAATATAACTACCGGTAACAACTACAGTATACATATAATATAACTACCGGTAACAACTACAGTATACATATAATATAACTACCACCTACAGTATACATATAATATAACTACCGGTAACAACTACAGTATACATATAATATAACTACCACACCTACAGTATACATATAATATAACTACCGGTAACAACTACAGTATACATATAATATAACTACCGGTAACAACTACAGTATACATATAATATAACTACCGGTAACAACTACAGTATACATATAATATAACTACCGGTAACACCTACAGTATACATATAATATAACTACCGGTAACACCTACAGTATACATATAATATAACTACCGGTAACAACTACAGTATACATATAATATAAGTACCGGTAACACCTACAGTATACATATAATATAACTACCGGTAACACCTACAGTATACATATAATATAACTACCGGTAACACCTACAGTATACATATAATATAACTACCGGTAACACCTTCAGTATACATATAATATAACTACCGGTAACAACTACAGTATACATATAATATAACTACCGGTAACACCTACAGTATACATATAATATAACTACCACCTACAGTATACATATAATATAACTACCGGTATATAACTACCGGTAACAACTACAGTATACATATAATATAACTACCGGTAACAACTACAGTATACATATAATATAACTACCGGTAACTCCCAATACCCCTATAATATTGACATGTATAAAGAAAAGGATATTACGAAACACATGCAACTCACGATTCGTGATGTTAAATACTTCAGATATCACAGTACATCTGCCTGAATCTGAAAACAACCATATACTCTTACAGATCATACAGGCAAATATGTGCAATACGATATGTATCCCACCCTCGTGTCCATACTGTGTCTCATTTGTGACACAACACTTGTATGGTGTATGGGCATGGTGCGATTTATATGGCCAGAATGTCCGAATGGTGCACCTTTGGTTTAGCATGTGACACTGACTGTCACACCGACCGTGACACTGACTGTCAACCCGCCGACCGTGACACTGACTGTGACATATTGACAGGACAATGTACATGACTTGGCTAGCTTAGACAGACATGCATGTCGAAATCTGCCAAATAATCATAACCATTATTTTGTAGATCGATATCTATGCAATTAACACTTGATTTTCTTTGTTCTTTTTCAGCCTTAATTCATCCAGCAACCAATGATTTCTGCAATTAATTTATATTTTCTTACTCAATTTACAGTTTGCTGTGTAAAGGACATTTTAATTCTTGTCATTATTGTCATGTATAACATGTTGCAAATTCATGTATTCTGACATATACAATTACTTTTAATGTGTTGTTGTTTAATTGTCAGTAGTAATGTCCCTTTACTTGTCTGTGAATATTCTCATACATGTATTTACTTGTCTTTGAGTATTCCCCCTTTACTTTTCTATGAGTTGTCTACTTGTCTGTGTATTGCGTCCCTTTAATTGTCTGAGTTTTCTCCTTGTCTGTGAGTTGTCTCCCTTTACTTGTCTGTGAGTTTTCTCCCATGTTGATACAGCCAGTAGGTTTTAATGGTCATTGTCGGAACAGCGGCTACCATATGGACAGCAGAGATTGGTCAAGCGTGTGACACTAGAGTCTGAGAAAACAAGTTGGTTCATTCAGCATGTTCAGGACTGTCGGTTTGTATTAGCTGAAGGTAAGTAAACTACTGGTAAAACTTTCTGCAGCTGATATTGTCAGTGACTGCAAAAAAAAGGCCTACCGTAATAAGCCTAAATGTTCTGACACTACTTATTCTGGGAAAGCTGTATAATATATGGTTTCCCAAAACAGGGAGTATCCTCATACATGTATTAACCCTTTCCTTTCGGAATACACCTTTACGGGTATGAAATTAATTCAATATTTTATTTTTGTTATTTCTCAATGGATGTATATGTTGCGACCACTCGTTTGAACCGTCTCGACGAGACGGTTCAAACGGTGGTCGCGACATATACTTGTGAGCGCATAGAAGGAAAATATTTAGGATATTCTGCTGCAAACATAATGGCGTTTCCTCAGTATGAAAAGGGCTAAAGGTTAGTATATTGGTGAGTTAGCACTGTAACAATGCAGTGGGATACAATTTGAGTTGACTTTGTACAGGCGTATCGGTAATGTCTTATAATTATTGATGGTAAACAGAAGTTCAAAACATGTAAACTGACATGATTAACCCTTACAATGCTGATTTAAATTTTGTCGTCTGCTGCTAATTTTGTGTTTTCATTTTTTCTCCTCAAAACATAATTTGACAACACTTCATAATCATTTATGGAAATGATTCTCAGGCTAAAGTGCTGTCAAATCATGTTTTTATTGAGAAAGAAGACGAAACAACAGCAAACGACAATTTATGTTTCCCGCATTCTAAGTGTTAAATATATCATTAAATAAAGCCACCTCAATATCACAATGAAGTCCTGGTATTTTATATCCATCCCGAAATCTATGTTCAAAAATATTTATGTTTTACTGACATGTGTTATTTTTCTGAATTGTGTTCATATTAATGTGCCTTAATAATAATAGCTGGGCGTAACTCTGGTAATACCTCCCATTATTACATTGCGATTTTTGGCGTTATTTATTGTGAAAAAGTGAAACATTTTATGTAAATGATGGTGAAAATTGACGTCATTTTTGACATCATTTACAGACAGTGTTTTCGAAAAAATTTAAAATCAATATACTGAAATATGATGATACGACAGGTAATTATTCTTAGCGGGCTCGACCGACATACCTACTTGTTAATATTTCTCTACTACATGTACATGTATTAATTTATCAAATTTCCAACTTTTGTAAATAATGTTGTCTTCATAAAATAATATCTATTTGTGACCTGCCATGATGCAGTTGTTACAAGCAATGATTTGACCAGCGAAAATGTTCGTACGGAAGATTTCTAAGCTTTTGCTTGTAAAGCAAAAGCTTAGAAATCTTAAGTACGAACATTTTCGCTTTGACCGGATGAGCTGAATTGTAATGATCCAACGTGTTTCACTGACCAGGACGCTGGGAAGGTATGTATTTAACGATATAAAGCCATCCTTATTATACTATTATCATACGAAGTATGTCAAGGGGTATATAGTGTTTGCCATTCCGTCCGTCCGTACATTTTGACGTCCGTAAGATTTGCGTTAATTTTTTTATTTTTTTTGTCATCCAGGTGGCGGCCGGGGGTATCCGTGAGCCCATGCTCACTTGCTCTAGTTTTTTCTGAATTCATGTCTTAACCTTTTCATGCTGAGGATTTCCATTATGTTTATGGAAAATCCTAAATATTTTCCTTCTATGTGCTCAGAAGTATATGTAGCGACCACCATTTGAACCGTCTCGTCGAGATGGTCCAAATGGGTGGTCACAACATATACTTTCATTGAGAAATACCAAAAATAAAATATTGAATAAATTTCATACACGTAAAGGTGTATTCCGAAAAGAATGGGTTAACTGCACACTGGAGCCATGTGATCTTGTGTAGTACGGGTGTCTGGCACCAGATCAGGCTATTGTAATGTTATCAGGTAACAAGCTTTGTATTGGCCAAATACGTGCTGACTGATAACATATTGATGTATCATGCATTGACCTGATACAAATATCCGGGTTACAACAAATTGAAAACTAACGTTTTAATGGTCAAAGGCATCACATTACGTTAGCGAATTACATCAGTTGAATGTCTTCACGGAAAGTCAACGAAACTGTCATACCTACTTAGAATGTAGCCAAAAACGTTACCTGATGAATAGAATACCATGCTAGTGTTATATGTTATCAGTTAGTACGTATTCGGTCAATACAGGGCATGTTACCTGATAAGGTGCATTCCCGGCTGTTTGTGATAAATCTTCAATCAATCAACCAACCAACCAACCAATCAACCAATGTTTCACTAAATTACACGTAATATAGACCCTGATCAGCCGCTTATATGTGGCTGTGATTGGAGGCATGATATGTTTCTCTGACTGAATTACGATCAGTGCAGACCCTGATCACTGCAGGCTGGTCTAGGTTTACATTGGTTGCAACTAACAGAAGCCCCCATTTTTTTATATGTATGTGGCTGTGACTGAAAAAATGGGGGCTTATGTTAGTTGCAACCAATGTATAATTAAATAGAACTTACTGACTGCAATGCAGGATGACGCTGCCTAACCGAAATTTTCTGTCTGTAACGCAGGGCGACTTACAAGTATTGTAGTATTGTAAGACTTGTAAGTCGCTCTGTGTTACAGACAGAAACTACGGGTTGGACGCGGCCCTGCGTAACATACAATATATTCTGGTTAACCCAGTACAAGCTGAAGACACACATTTTTCTCATGGAAAAAATTATTATTTTTCTTATTTCTCAACAAAAGTATATATTGAGGCGACTCATTAGAACTGTCTCACCGAGATGGTTCAAATGAGTGGTTACAACATATAAATACGAATATATGTATGCAATATTAATATTTCAAATTTGTCATACCACTAAAAGCGTCTTCCGATAGGTTAATATGCATGCTATGTATTTAACCCTCCATTCCAGTTTATAAACGTACTCGATTCAATCCAAGAAATGGACAGATGGCCACAACAATTCAGCTTGACAACAGTGTGGATCCAGTCCATCTACTTAACATGATGCTCGCATATGTGGATCACGAGCGGTAAGTGGTTCAAATTTATGGGTCATATTTTGACAAAACCAGGCTTATTTCATTTAAAAGAGTACCTGGCAATCAGGATCAGGATCTTTAACTGCTGAAAGTTATTATGTACCCTGACAAACAATTTGAGGAACATATAGTCGTCTGTCTACTGTATATCGGAGATTTGCATTAATGTTTTCGACTGCCTACTCTCTCTTAGCAAAAGTTGAATTGGATTGAAACTTAAAAAACTTAATTGTCATACTTGATATGGATCAAACGTTTGTGTAGCTCCTGATCAGCTAGCACATGTATACAACATGTATACGGGCTCGACCGACATACATACGTGTTAATATTTATCTACTACATGTACATGTATTAATTTATCAAATTTCCAACTTTTGTAAATAATGTTGTGTCTTCATAAACTAATATCTATTTGTGACCTGCCATGATGCAGTTGTTACAAACAGTGATTTGACCAGTTTGACCTGATGAGCTGAATTGCAATGATCCAACGTGTTTCACTGACCAGGAAGCTGGGAAGGTATGTATTTAACGATATAAAGCCATCCTTATTATACTCTTATCATACGAGGTATGTCAAGGGGTATATAGTTTTTGCCATTCCGTCCGTCCGTACATTTTGACGTCCGTAGGATTTGCGTTAAAATTTTATTTTTTTTGTCATCCAGGTGGCGGCCGGGGGTATCCGTGAGTCCATGCTCACTTGTTCTAGTTTTTTTCTGAATTCATATCTTAACCTTTTCATGCTGAGGATACGCCATTATGTTTATGGAAAATCCTAAATATTTTCCTTCTATGTGCTCAGAAGTATATGTAGCGACCATCATTTGAACCGTCTCGTCGAGATGGTTCAAATGGGTGGTCACAATATATACTTTCATTGAGAAATACCAAAAATAAAATATTGAATAAATTTCATACACGTAAAGGTGTATTCCGAAAAGAATGGGTTAACTGCACACTGGAGCCATGTGCTCTTGTGTAGTACGGGTGTCTGGCACCAGATCAGGCTATTGTAATTTTATCAGGTAACAAGCTTTGTATTTGCCAAATACGTGCTGACTGATAACATATTGATGTATCATGCATTGACCTGATACAAATATCCGGGTTACAACAAATTGAAAACTAACGTTTTAATGGTCAAATGCATCACATTACGTTAGCGAATTACATCAGTGGAATGTCGTCACGGAAAGTCAACGAAACTGTCATACCTACTTAGAATGTAGCCAAAAACGTTACCTGATGAATAGAATACCATGCTAGTGTCTTTGGATATGAAGTTTATCTGGCTCGGCTCGGAAACGGTAGGAATTCCTCGACGAGGCCTCGGAATTCCTACGCATTTCCTACCTGTTATCTTGATATCAAAAAGACATTAACCCTGGTCTTCTCTATGTATAACCCTGCACGTGAATGCTCCACCATGCAATGCATAGATAATCGAAAATGACCACAGACATGGACAGAACGCGGACTTGTTTACGTGACGTCATCCGACCAATGGACTGTCAGTTTTCACTTCGTTGTAACCCGGATGTTTGTATCAGTTCAATGTCTGATACAATATGTTATCAGTTAGTACATATTCGGTCAATACAGGGCATGTTACCTGATAAGGTGCATTCCCGGCTGTTTGTCATACCACTAAAAGCGTCTTCCGATAGGTTAATATGCATGCTATGTATTTAACCCTCCATTCCAGTTTATAAACGTACTAGATTCAATCCAAGAAATGGACAGATGGCCACAACAATTCAGCTTGACAACAGTGTGGATCCAGTCCATCTACTTAACATGATGTTCGCATATGTGGATCACGAGCGGTAAGTGGTTCAAATTTACGGGCCATATTTTGACAAAAGCAGGCTTATTTCATTTAAAAGAGTTCCTGGCAATCAGGATCAGGATCTTTAACTGCTGAAAGTTATTATGTACCCTGACAAACAATTTGAGGAACATATAGTCGTCTGTCTACTGTCTATCGGAGTTTTGCATTAATGTTTTCGACAGCCTACTCTCTCTTAGCAAAAGTTGAATTGGATTGAAACTTCAAAAACTTAATTGTCATACTTGATATGGATCAAACGTTTGTGTAGCTCCTGATCAGCTAGCACATGTATACAACATGTATACGGGCTCGACCGACATACATACGTGTTAATATTTATCTACTACATGTACATGTATTAATTTATCAAATTTCCAACTTTTGTAAATAATGTTGTGTCTTCATAAACTAATATCTATTTGTGACCTGCCATGATACAGTTGTTACAAGCAGTGATTTGACCAGTTTGACCTGATGAGCTGAATTGCAATGATCCAACGTGTTTCACTGACCAGGAAGCTGGGAAGGTATGTATTTAACGATATAAAGCCATCCTTATTATACTCTTATCATACGAGGTATGTCAAGGGGTATATAGTTTTTGCCATTCCGTCCGTCCGTACATTTTGACGTCCGTAAGATTTGCGTTAACAATTTATTTTGTTTGTCATCCAGGTGGCGGCCGGGGGTATCCGTGAGCCCATGCTCACTTGCTCTAGTTTTTTTCTGAATTCATATCTTAACCTTTTCATGCTGAGGATACGCCATTATGTTTATGAAAAATCCTAAATATTTTCCTTCTATGTGCTCAGAAGTATATGTAGCGACCATCATTTGAACCGTCTCGTCGAGATGGTTCAAATGGGTGGTCACAATATATACTTTCATTGAGAAATACCAAAAATAAAATATTGAATAAATTTCATACACGTAAAGGTGTATTCCGAAAAGAATGGGTTAACTGCACACTGGAGCCATGTGATCTTGTGTAGTACGTGTGTCTGGCACCAGATCAGGCTATTGTAATTTTATCAGGTAACAAGCTTTGTATTGGCCAAATACGTGCTGACTGATAACATATTGATGTATCATGCATTGACCTGATACAAATATCCGGGTTACAACAAATTGAAAACTAACGTTTTAATGGTCAAAGGCATCACATTACGTTAGCGAATTACATCAGTGGAATGTCTTCACGGAAAGTCAACGAAACTGTCATACGTACTTAGAATGTAGCCAAAAACGTTACCTGATGAATAGAATACCATGCTAGTGTCTTTGGATATCAAGTTTATCTGGCTCGGCTCGGAAACGGTAGGAATTCCTCGACGAGCCTCGGAATTCCTACGCGTTTCCTAGCCTGATATCTTGATATCAAAAGACATTAGCCTGGTATTCTCTATGTACACTGCACGTGTAATACTCCATCCATGCAATGCATAGATAATCGAAAATGACCACAGACATGGACAGAACGCGGACTTGTTTACGTGACGTCATCCGACCAATGGACTGTCAGGTTTCACTTCGTTGTAACCCGGATGTTTGTATCAGTTCAATGTCTGATACAATATGTTATCAGTTAGTACTTATTCGGTCAATACAGGGCATGTTACCTGATAAGGTGCATTCCCGGCTGTTTGTGATAAATCTTCAATCAATCAACCAACCAACCAATCAACCAATGTTTCACTAAATTACACGTAATATAGACCCTGATCAGCCACTTATATGTGGCTGTGTTTGGAGGCATGATATGTTTCTCTGACTGAATTACGATCAGTGCAGACCCTGATCACTGCAGGCTGGTCTATGTCTACATTGGTTGCAACTAACATAAGCCCCCATTTTTTCAGTCACAGCCAACTAATGTATAATTAAACAGAATTTACTGACTGCAATGCAGGATGACGCTGCCTAACCGGAATTTTCTATCTGTAACGCAGGGCGACTTACAAGTAGTGTAGTCTTGTAAGACTTATAAGTCGCCCTGTGTTACAGAAAGAAACTACGGGTTAGACGCAGCCCTGCGTAACATACAATATATTCTGGTTAACCCAGTACAAGCTGAAGACACACATTTTTCTCATGGAAAAAATTATTATTTTTCTTATTTCTCAACAAAAGTATATATTGTGGCGACTCATTAGAACTGTCTCACCGAGATGGTTCAAATGAGTGGTTACAACATATAAATAAGAATACATGTATGCAAAATTAATATTTCAAATTTGTCATACCACTAAAAGCGTCTTCCGATAGGTTAATATGCATGCTATGTATTTAACCCTCCATTCCAGTTTATAAACGTACTAGATTCAATCCAAGAAATGGACAGATGGCCACAACAGTACAGCTTGACAACAGTGCGGATCCAATCCATCTACTTAACATGCTGCTCGCATATGTGGATCACGAGCGGTAAGTGGTTCAAAATTTATGGGTCATATTTTGACAAAACCAGGCTTATTTCATTTAAAAGAGTACCTGGCAATCAGGATCAGGATATTTAACTGCTGAAAGTTATTATGTACCCTGACAAACAATTTGAGGTACATATAGTCGTCTGTCTATCGGAGATTTGCATTAATGTTTTCGACTGCCCACTCTCTCTTACCAAAAGTTGAATTGGATTGAAATTTCAAAAACTTAATTGTCATACTTGATATGGATCAAACGTTTGTGTAGCTCCTGATCAGCTAGTACATTTATACAACTTGATAGGATCAACAATGTGTGTAGCTCCTGATCAGCTAGCACATCGAAATCAATATACTGAAATATGGTGATATGACAGGTAATTATTCTTAGCGGGCTCGACCGACATACCTACTTGTTAATATTTCTCTACTACATGTATTAATTTATCAAATTTCCAACTTTTGTAAATAATGTTGTGTCTTCATAAACTAATATCTATTTGTGACCTGCCATGATACAGTTGTTACAAGCAGTGGTTTGACCAGTTTGACCTGATGAGCTGAATTGCAAGATGATCCAACGTGTTTCACTGACCAGGGGCCCGTTTCACTAAACTTCTTACGACTAAAATATTCGTAAGTGCACATTTAAGATCGTCTGTAAATTTCAATTTATGGATTTACATTTATTGAGCATAGGCTGCATATGCAGCCTATGCTCAATAAATGTAAATCCAATAATTGTTTACAAGAAGACATTGTTAATGTGATATTTACAGACTATCACAAGTTTGCACTTACGAACATTTTAGTCTTACGAAGTTTAGTGAAACGGCCCCCAGGAAGCTGGGAAGGTATGTATTTAACGATATAAAGCCATCCTTATTATACTCTTATCATACGAAGTATGTCAAGGGGTATATATTTTTTGCCATTCCGTCCGTCCGTACATGTTGACGTCCGTAAGATTTGCGTTAATTTTTTATTTTTTTTGTCATCCAGGTGGCGGCCGGGGGTATCCGTGAGCCCATGCTCACTTGCTCTAGTTTTTTTCTGAATTCATGTCTTAACCTTTTCATGCTGAGGATACGCCATTATGTTTATGGAAAATCCTAAATATTTTCCTTCTATGTGCTCAGAAGTATATGTAGCGACCACCATTTGAACCGTCTCGTCGAGATGGTCCAAATGGGTGGTCACAACATATACTTTCAATACCAAAAATAAAATATTGAATAAATTTCATACACGTAAAGGTGTATTCCGAAAAGAATGGGTTAACTGCACACTGGAGCCATGTGATCTTGTGTAGTACGGGTGTCTGGCACCAGATCAGGCTATTGTAATTTTATCAGGTAACAAGCTTTGTATTGGCCAAATACGTGCTGACTGATAACATATTGTTGTATCATGCATTGACCTGATACAAATATCCGGGTTACAACAAATTGAAAACTAACGTTTTAATGGTCAAAGGCATCACATTACGTTAGCGAATTACATCAGTGGAATGTCGTCACGGAAAGTCAACGAAACTGTCATGCTTGCTTAGTATGTAGCCAAAATTGTTACATGATGAATAGAATACCATGCTAGAGTCTTTTGATATGAAGTTTATCGGGCTCGGCTCGGAAACGGTAGGAATTCCTCGACGAGCCTCGGAATTCCTACGCATTTCCTAGCCTGATATCTTGATATCAAAAGACATTAACCTGGTCTTCTCTATGTATACTGCACGTGTAATGCTCCACCCATGCAATGCATAGATAATCGAAAATGACCACATACATGGACAGAACGCGGACTTGTTTACGTGACGTCATCCGACCAATGGACTGTCAGGTTTCACTTCGTTGTAACCCGGATGTTTGTATCAGTTCAATGTCTGATACAATATGTTATCAGTTAGTAAATATTCGGTCAATACAGGGCATGTTACCTGATAAGGTGCATTCCCTGCTGTTTGTCATACCACTAAAAGCGTCTTCCGATAGGTTAATATGCATGCTATGTATTTAACCCTCCATTCCAGTTTATAAACGTACTAGATTCAATCCAAGAAATGGACAGATGGCCACAACAATTCAGCTTGACAACAGTGTGGATCCAGTCCATCTACTTAACATGATGCTCGCATATGTGGATCACGAGCGGTAAGTGGTTCAAATTTATGGGTCATATTTTGACAAAAGCAGGCTTATTTCATTTAAAAGAGTACCTGGCAATCAGGATCAGGATCTTTAACTGCTGAAAGTTAATATGTACCCTGACAAACAATTTGAGGAACATATAGTCGTCTGTCTACTGTCTATCGGAGATTTGCATTAATGTTTTCGACAGCCTACTCTCTCTTACCAAAAGTTGAATTGGATTGAAACTTCAAAAACTTAATTGTCATACTTGATATGGATCAAACGTTTGTGTAGCTCCTGATCAGCTAGCACATGTATACAACATGTATACGGGCTCGACCGACATACATACGTGTTAATATTTATCTACTACATGTACATGTATTAATTTATCAAATTTCCAACTTTTGTAAATAATGTTGTGTCTTCATAAACTAATATCTATTTGTGACCTGCCATGATGCAGTTGTTACAAGCAGTGATTTGACCAGTTTGACCTGATGAGCTGAATTGCAATGATCCAACGTGTTTCACTGACCAGGAAGCTGGGAAGGTATGTATTTAACGATATAAAGCCATCCTTATTATACTCTTATCATACGAGGTATGTCAAGGGGTATATAGTTTTTGCCATTCCGTCCGTCCGTACATTTTGACGTCCGTAAGATTTGTGTTAAAATTTTATTTTATTTTTGTCATCCAGGTGGCGGCCGGGGGTATCCGTGAGCCCATGCTCACTTGCTCTAGTTTTTTTCTGAATTCATATCTTAACCTGTTCATGCTGATGATACGCCATTATGTTTATGGAAAATCCTAAATATTTTCCTTCTATGTGCTCAGAAGTATATGTAGCGACCATCATTTGAACCGTCTCGTCGAGATGGTTCAAATGGGTGGTCACAATATATACTTTCATTGAGAAATACCAAAAATAAAATATTGAATAAATTTCATACACGTAAAGGTGTATTCCGAAAAGAATGGGTTAACTGCACACTGGAGCCATGTGATCTTGTGTAGTACGGGTGTCTGGCACCAGATCAGGCTATTGTAATTTTATCAGGTAACAAGCTTTGTATTGGCCAAATACGTGCTGACTGATAACATATTGATGTATCATGCATTGACCTGATACAAATATCCGGGTTACAACAAATTGAAAACTAACGTTTTAATGGTCAAAGGCATCACATTACGTTAGCGAATTACATCAGTGGAATGTCTTCACGGAAAGTCAACGAAACTGTCATACCTACTTAGAATGTAGCCAAAAACGTTACCTGATGAATAGAATACCATGCTAGTGTCTTTGGATATCAAGTTTATCGGGCTCGGCTCGGAAACGGTAGGAATTCCTCGACGAGCCTCGGAATTCCTACGCGTTTCCTAGCTTGATATGTTGATATCAAAAGACATTAGCCTGGTATTCTCTATGAACACTGCACGTGTAATGCTCCACCCATGCAATGCATAGATAATCGAAAATGACCACAGTCATGGACAGAACGCGGACTTGTTTACGTAACGTCATCCGACCAATGGACTGTCAGGTTTCGCTTCGTTGTAACCCGGATGTTTGTATCAGTTCAATGTCTGATACAATATGTTATCAGTTAGTACGTATTCGGTCAATACAGGGCATGTTACCTGATAAGGTGCATTCCCGGCTGTTTGTGATAAATCTTCAATCAATCAACCAACCAACCAACCAACCAATCAACCAATGTTTCACTAAGTTACACGTAATATAGACCCTGATCAGCCGCGTATATGTGGCTGTGATTGGAGGAGGCATGATATGTTTCTCTGACTGAATTACGATCAGTGCAGACCCTGATCACTGCAGGCTGGTCTAGGTCTACATTGGTTGCAACTAACAGAAGCCCGCATTTTTTCAGTCACAGCCACATATGTATGTGGCTGTGACTGGAAAAATGGGGGCTTATGTTAGTTGCAACCAATGTATAATTAAACAGAATTTACTGACTGCAATGCAGGATGACGCTGCCTAACCGAAATTTTCTGTCTGTAACGCAGGGCGACTTACAAGTATTGTAGTCTTGTAAGACTTGTAAGTCGCTCTGTGTTACAGACAGAAACTACGGGTTGGACGCGGCCCTGCGTAACATAAAATATATTCTGGTTAACCCAGTACAATCTGAAGAGACACATTTTTCTCATGGAAAAAATTATTATTTTTCTTATTTCTCAACAAAAGTATATATTGTGGCGACTCATTAGAACTGTCTCACCTAGATGGTTCAAATGAGTGGTTACAACATATAAATACGAATACATGTATGCCAGATTAATATTTCAAATTTGTCATACCACTAAAAGCGTCTTCCGATAGGTTAATATGCATGCTATGTATTTAACCCTCCATTCCAGTTTATAAACGTACTAGATTCAATCCAAGAAATGGACAGATGGCCACAACAGTTCAGCTTGACAACAGTGTGGATCCAGTCCATCTACTTAACATGATGCTCGCATATGTGGATCACGAGCGGTAAGTGGTTCAAATTTATGGGTCATATTTTGACAAAAGCAGGCTTATTTCATTTAAAAGAGTACCTGGCAATCAGGATCAGGATCTTTAACTGCTGAAAGTTATTATGTACCCTGACAAACAATTTGAGGAACATATAGTCGTCTGTCTACTGTCTATCGGAGATTTGCATTAATGTTTTCGACTGCCTACTCTCTCTTAGCAAAAGTTGAATTGGATTGAAACTTCAAAAACTTAATTGTCATACTTGATATGGATCAAACGTTTGTGTAGCTCCTGATCAGCTAGCACATGTATACAACATGTATACGGGCTCGACCGACATACATACGTGTTAATATTTATCTACTACATGTACATGTATTAATTTATCAAATTTCCAACTTTTGTAAATAATGTTGTGTCTTCATAAACTAATATCTATTTGTGACCTGCCATGATGCATGCAGTTGTTACAAGCAGTGATTTGACCAGTTTGACCTGATGAGCTGAATTGCAATGATCCAACGTGTTTCACTGACCAGGAAGCTGGGAAGGTATGTATTTAGCGATATAAAGCCATCCTTATTATACTCTTATCATACGAGGTATGTCAAGGGGTATATAGTTTTTGCCATTCCGTCCGTCCGTACATTTTGACGTCCGTAGGATTTGCGTTAAAATTAATTTTTTTTGTCATCCAGGTGGCGGCCGGGGGTATCCGTGAGCCCATGCTCACTTGCTCTAGTTTTTTTCTGAATTCATATCTTAACCTTTTCATGCTGAGGATACGCCATTATGTTTATGGAAAATCCTAAATATTTTCCTTCTATATGCTCAGAAGTATATGTAGCGACCATCATTTGAACCGTCTCGTCGAGATGGTTCAAATGGGTGGTCACAATATATACTTTCATTTAGAATACCAAAAATAAAATATTGAATAAATTTCATACACGTAAAGGTGTATTCCGAAAAGAATGGGTTAACTGCACACTGGAGCCATGTGATCTTGTGTAGTACGGGTGTCTGGCACCAGATCAGGCTATTGTAATTTTATCAGGTAACAAGCTTTGTATTGGCCAAATATGTGCTGACTGATAACATATTGATGTATCATGCATTGACCTGATACAAATATCCGGGTTACAACAAATTGAAAACTAACGTTTTAATGGTCAAAGGCATCACATTACGTTAGCGAATTACATCAGTGGAATGTCTTCACGGAAAGTCAACGAAACTGTCATACCTACTTAGAATGTAGCCAAAAACGTTACCTGATGAATAGAATACCATGCTAGTGTCTTTTGATATCAAGTTTATCTGGCTCGGCTCGGAAACGGTAGGAATTCCTCGACGAGCCTCGGAATTCCTACGCGTTTACTAGCCTGATATCTTGATATCAAGACATTAGCCTGGTATTCTCTATGTACACTGCACGTGTAATGCTGCACCCATAGATAATCGAAAATGACCACAGACATGGACAGAACGTGGACTTGTTTACGTGACGTCATCCGACCAATGGACTGTCAGGTTTCACTTCGTTGTAACCCGATGTTTGTATCAGTTCAATGTCTGATACAATATGTTATCAGTTAGTACTTATTCGGTCAATACAGGGCATGTTACCTGATAAGGTGCATTCCCGGCTGTTTGTGATAAATCTTCAATCAATCAACCAACCAACCAACCAATCAACCAATGTTTCACTAAATTACACGCAATATAGACCCTGATCAGCCGCTTATATGTGGCTGTGATTGGAGGCATGATATGTTTCTCTGACTGAATTACGATCAGTGCAGACCCTGATCACTGCAGGCTGGTCTAGTTCTACATTGGTTGCAACTAACAGAAGATATGTATGTGGCTGTGACTGGAAAAATGGGGGCTTATGTTAGTTGCAACCAATGTATAATTAAACAGAATTTACTGACTGCAATGCAGGATGACGCTGCCTAACCGAAATTTTCTGTCTGTAACGCAGGGCGACTTACAAGTATTGTAGTCTTGTAAGACTTGTAAGTCGCTCTGTGTTACAGAAAGAAACTACGGGTTGGACGCGGCCCTGCGTAACATACAATATATTCTGGTTAACCCAGTACAAGCTGAAGACACACATTTTTCTCATGGAAAAAATTATTATTTTTCTTATTTCTCAACAAAAGTATATATTGTGGCGACTCATTAGAACTGTCTCACCGAGATGGTTCAAATGAGTGGTTACATCATATACATACGAATACATGTATGCAAAATTAATATTTCAAATTTGTCATACCACTAAAAGCGTCTTCCGATAGGTTAATATGCATGCTATGCATTTAACCCTCCATTCCAGTTTATAAACGTACTAGATTCAATCCAAGAAATGGACAGATGGCCACAACAGTTCAGCTTGACAACAGTGCGGATCCAGTCCATCTACTTAACATGATGCTCGCATATGTGGATCACGAGCCGTAAGTGGTTCAAATTTATGGGTCATATTTTGACAAAAGCAGGCTTATTTCATTTAAAAGAGTACCTGGCAATCAGGATCAGGATCTTTAACTGCTGAAAGTTATTATGTACCCTGACAAATAATTTGAGGAACATATAGTCGTCTGTCTACTGTCTATCGGAGATTTGCATTAATGTTTTCGACTGCCTACTCTCTCTTACCAAAAGTTGAATTGGATTGGAACTTCAAAAACTCAATTGTCATATTTGATATGGATCAAACGTTTGTGGAGCTCCTGATCAGCTAGCACATTTATACTACTTGATGGGATCAAAACAATGTGTTGATCCCTGATCAAGGCTAGCCCAATCTTGATAGGGATCAACAGTGTGTGTAGCTCCTGATCAGCTAGCACTTATACAAACTTGGTTATTGGATTCAATCAATGTGGGTTGTAGGCCTCCTGATCAGGCTAAGCACATCTTATACAACATTGATATGGGAGTGTGTTCTAGGTCCTGATCAGCTATCACACTTATACAACTTGATAGGATCAACAATGTGTGTAGCTCCTGATCAGCTAGCACACTTATACAACTTGATATGGAGTGTGTCTAGGTCCTGATCAGCTATCACACTTATACAACTTGATAGGATCAACAATGTGTGTAGCTCCTGATCAGCTATCACACTTATACAACTTGATAGGATCAACAATGTGTGTAGCTCCTGATCAGCTAGCACATTTATACAACTTGATATGGAGTGTGTCTAGGTCCTGATCAGCTATCACACTCGTACCACTTGATAGGGATCTAACGTTTGTCTAGCTTTTTATCAGCTATCGCACTCATACAGCTTGATAGGGATATAATGTTTGTGTAGCTCCTAATCAGCTATCATATTCTTACAACTTCATAGTGATCTAAAGTTTGAGTAGCTCCTGCAGATCAGCTAGCACATTGATACAGCTTGATAGGGATATAATGTTTGTATAGCTCCTAATCAGCTAGCACATTCTTACAACTTCATAGAGATCTAAAGTTTGAGTAGCTCCTGCAGATCAGCTAGCACATTGATACAGCTTGATAGGGATATAATGTTTGTGTAGCTCCTGATCAGCTAGCACATTCTTACAACTTCATAGAGATCTAAAGTTTGAGTAGCTCCTGCAGATCAGCTAGCACATTCATACAGCTTGATAGGGATATAATGTTTGTGTAGCTCCTGATCAGCTAGCACATTCTTACAACTTCATAGAGATCTAAAGTTTGAGTAGCTCCTGCAGATCAGCTAGCACATTGATACAGCTTGATAGGGATATAATGTTTGTGTAGCTCCTGATCAGCTAGCACACTCAACAACTTGATAGTGTCATAATGTATGTGTAGCTCCTGATCAGCTAGCACACTTATTCATCTTGATAGGGATCTAAGGTTTGTGTAACTCCTGATCAGCTAGCACACTTATACAACTTGATAGGGATCTAAAGTTTGTGTAGCTCCTGATCAGCTAGCACACTTATACAACTTGGTAGTGATCTAAAGTTTGAGTAGCTCCTGATCACCTATCACACTCATACCACTTAATAGGGATGTAAAGTTGTGTAGCTCGTGATCAGCTAGCACACTTATACAATGTGATATGGATCTAAAGTTTGAGTAGCTCATGATCAGCTAGCACACTCGTACAACTTGGTAGTGATCTAAAGTTTGAGTAGCTCCTGATCAGCTAGCACACTCGTACAACTTGGTAGTGATCTAAAGTTTGAGTAGCTCCTGATCAGCTAGCACACTCGTACCACTTAATAGGGATGTAAAGTTTTGTAGCTCGTGATCAGCTAGCACACTCGTACAACTTGATAGGGATGTAAAGTTTGAGTAACTCCTGATAAGCAGTCACATTTCCGGCCTTAAATGACCATAACTGTTGATAGGCCGTTAAACCACAACAAACAAACTAACAAACAGCTAGCACAATCATACAAATTGTTAGGGATATAATGTTTGTGTAGCTCCTGATCAGCTAGCACATGTATACAACTTGATATGGATCTAAAGTTTGTGTATCTCCTGATCGCATTTGATCGCACACTCGTACAAGTTGATAGTGATCTACAGTTTGTGTAACTCTTGAGCAGCTAGCACACTCATACAAGTTGATAGTGGTCTAATGTTTGTGTGTATCCTGATTAGCTAGCACACTCATACAACTTGATAGGGATCTAAAGTGTGTATAGCTCCTGATCAGCTAGCACACTTATACAACTTGATAGGATCTAAAGTGTGTATAACTAATGAAATTTGCATTACAGTTTTTGAGATGGTATATCCACCAATGTTAATGATTTTCCGTTTATTTAGGTAAATGTGCCTAATAATTGCAATAATCCAAAAGGGTTTCATTTGAAAAAACAATCTTACTGAGTGTGACGACAATGAATTGGCTCATATATTAGGTATATAGATAAATTGTTAACTCGATGGGAACATATTAAGTTGTCATACAATTTCCTGCCTTTAATTAGTATCATCATATCACCAGGTGTAGATTAGTCAATACCATCGTCCGAGTGTTGGTCAGCAGTGTGGCTGGGATGTCCACTCCCATGAGCTGATACTCTACATATGGGTATGTACCATCATCAATTGCATGCATAAAACCCACTGATTTCCCAATCAACAATTTCATATCTTTTCAACAACTGTCTCTCATGTCTCGTCAAAAGTATATGTAGTGAGGACAAATTTGAACCATCTTAATGAGATGTGTGATGTGTGATGTCATTTATCATCCCCTCGCCGATATACCATAGGGGATATAGCGTTAGTCCATGTACATACGTGCATACGTACGTACATGTGTGTGTTAGTAACATATTTAATGTTTCAATAACTTATGAAGCACTTCAACGGTTTAGATAATATTTGGCCACAATGTGTGACTAGGGATGGTGCTTTGTTTTATATACGACCCACGTCCTACCACCCAAGGTCACTGTCACTGAGGAATTATGTTCACGTTGTTTATATTCAGGCAAAAACATTTGTTTCTTTGTTTTTATTATTAAGGTTGCCATCGATGGGATTATAGTTCGCAGACGATAACTTGCTACTTGTTTACATACAAACCGATCATAAACAAAACACACAATAGGTGAGACAGGTAAATATACCTGTGGCAATATTCCTTTTTAATATTGATTTTTGAGAATTGTTATGTAGTCGAGGGGTTACAGTGAAGATATCAATGCCGTAGGTAGTGAGTTCGAATCTTAGTTTGTCATACATGTATACACATATATTTTTATTTGTTTATATTTTATTATATATTTATTTTGTTTGTGTGTTGCTCTTACACATTACATTAACTAAGCATGAGATAGATTACATGTAGAACGTTAGTCTCTCACTTTGAAGAAAACTAATAACTAAATGCACATATGTGTGTACATGAAGCATCTTGGAGTATGTTCTCTCAGATCATGTCATATTGAGGTCAAACAGCAATAGTGATAACCCTCACCGTTTCACTTATTCCCTTCTCCAGCAAGCAGTCATAAAAAAACACAGAATAATATCGACAAAAGTAATGCGTTTTGTGAGGTTCGAACTCCTGACCACATAAAATGAACAAAAGTTTCGCTAACCTATGGATATTCTCCCGCTTCGATACCACTGATCCACACTACATGTCTATTTTGCGCACCAAGACACACTATTATATTTACATGCATGCACGTGCACTTTACCATGTACATGTAGTTAGTATACACGAAAACGAGGCTCTGATATGATAATACACCTGGTCTACCTATATTTGGACTCATCGATTGACCGCCAGCAACTTATTATCGTCTGTCATTTATAGCTTAGTGATAACGTTACCCTTGTTTATTCAAGTTTTCTTCAATAAGTTTCAAACCTCAAACCGATTTTGCTGAAACAGGGCACAACACATATGTTGTTATCCCCTCTCTGATAGGCAAGAGGGGATCTAGCATTAGTCCATGTATGTGCGTACGTACGTACGTGCGTGCGTTAGTAACATCTTTAATAACTTATGAACCGCTTCACTGATGTTGATAATATTTGGCCACAATGTGTGCATAGGTGTTTGTTTTGTTTGCATACGACCCACATCCGACAGCCCAATGTCAAGGTTTATGATTTATGTTCACGTTGTTTGTAAGGCAAACATGCTTTTTATGCCCCTGCCACCGAATGGTGAGGAGGGCATATAGTGTTACCGGCGTCCGTACGTACATACGTAACATACGTACCTACGTACGTATGTACGTATGTACGTACGTACGTACGTCCCGAAACCTTAACGCTCGGGTAAATGGCTTATAATTTCTGTTTCCTTGCTCGGATCTGCTTCACATTTCACACACGCATTGCTCCAATGCTCCTCTACCGCCCTGTGACAAATCCACATTCGTCCCGCCCCGGCTAAGCCCAGGGTCAAGGTCACATACTGTGTGCGTTCGAAACCTTAACGCTCGGGTAAATGGCTTATAATTTCTGCTTCCTTGTTCGGATTTGCTTAACATTTCACACACGCAATGATCCAATGGTCCTCTACCACGCTGTGACAAATCCACATTCGTCCCGCCCCCGCTAAGTCTAGGGGCAAGGTCACAGTCTTTGTGCGTTCGAAACCTTAACGCTCGGGTAAATGGCTTATAATTTCTGTTTCCTTGATCGGATCTGCTTCACATTTCACACACGCATTGCTCCAATGGTCCTCTACTGCCGTGTGACAAATCCACATTCATCCCGCCCCCCGCTAAGCCCAGGGTCAAGGTCACAGACTTGGTGAGTTCGAAACTCGAGTACGTATCTTATAATGCATGGATCTGCTTGATATTTCACACACCCATTGCTCTGAAGGTCTGCTATTATGCTGTGACAACAGATCCATGCTTCTCTGGTCCTCTGTGTTTGTTTTCAAATATGCCTCGTTTTCTTTGGCTGCCAGCGGGGGCATTCGTGTGCCGACAGGCCACATTTCTAGTTGTATTATTATTATCAAGGCTGTCAGCGAGAGGATTAGCTTAGTGATAACTATGCCCTTGTTTTTCATTCTTTTGCCTACAATTGGTCACATCTATGTATAAATTTACCATTTTCAGGCTCATCGATGTGTGTGTCATATTAATTGACAAGGCTCATGCAAGACTGGATGATTCCAGTAACAAGCTGACAGGGATTTCTGTTGTCCATCAACACCATGTATGTACCATTCACATAGAGAGGAAGCTCTCTAAGCTGATCACACTGGGAGGTCACCAGTGTGTCCGGTTTAGAGAGATTACACTGTAATTATAGCCCCGGTATATGAAGTATGTCAATGTGTGTATAGTTTTTGTCATTCCATCCGTCCGTTTGTCCGTGTGTGCGCCCGTCCGTCCAATTTGCGTTAGTTTTCGGGTAACCATCATCTCTGCAACGGTAAGTCGGATTGACTTCAAACTTTGTATACTTCCTTATCATCATCCATATTTTCATTCCATACCACGCCCATGTGGCTTTCGTGTGTCCAAGGTGAAGGTCAAATTACTTAAATTTGCGTTAAAGTTTTTTTTAAATATTTGCGTTAAAAGTTTGTGTAGATCCTGATCAGCCAGCACACTCATACAATGTGATAGCGATCTACAGTTTGTGTAGATCCTGATCAGCTAGCACACTCGTACCATGTGATAGGAATCTGAAATTTGTGTAGATCCTGATCAGCTAGCACACTCGTACAATGTGATAGGGATCTAGAGTTTGTGTAGATCCTGATCAGTTAGCACACTCTTACAATGTAATAGGGATGTACAGTTTGTGCAGATCCTGATTAGCCAGCACACTTGCACATTGTGATAGGGATCTACAGTTTGTGTAGATCCTGATCAGCCAGCACACTTGCACAATGTGATAGGGATCTAGAGTTTGTGCAAATCCTGATCTGCCAGCACACTCGTACAATGCAGTTTGTATAGATCCTGATCAGCCAGCACACTCGTACAGTGTAATAGGGATCTATAGTTTGTGTGTATCCTGGTTAGCCAGCACACTCACACAATATGATAGGTTTATAGAGTTTGTGTAGATCCTGATCAGCCAACACACTCATACAATGTGATAGGGATCTAGAGTTTGTGTAGATCCTGATCAACCAGCACACTCATACAATGTGATAGGGATGTACAGTTAGTTTCTGTAGATCCTGATCACACAGAACACTCGTATAATGGCATCTACAGTTTGTGTAGATCCTATTCAGCCAGCACACTTGTGCAATGTGATAGGGGTCTGGATTTTGTGTAGATCCTGATCAGCCAGCACACTCGTACAATGTGACGTGGACTAAAAAGTCGTTTAGATCCTGACCAGCCAGCACTCTCATACAATGTGGTTGTGATCTACAGTTTGTGTAGATCCTGATCAGCCAGCACACTTGTGCAATGTGACAGGGGTCTGGTGTTTGTGTAGATCCTGATCAGCCAGCACACTCGTACAATGTGATAGGGACCTACAGTTTGTGTAGATCCTGATTAACCAGTACACTCGTATAATGTCATTGGGGTCTAGAGTTTGTGTAGATTCTGATAAGCCAGCACACTCATGCAACGTAGTAGGGATGTACAGTTTGAGTAGATACTGATCAGCCAGCACACTCATACAATATGATAGGGATCTAGATTTCAGCCAGCACACTCATACAATGTGATAGTGATCTAGAGTTGGTGTATATCCTGATCAGCCAGCACACTCGTACAATGTGATATGTACTAAAAAGTCGTGTAGATCCTCATCAACCAGACATTCATACAATGTGATAGGGATCTAGAGTTTGTGTAGAAGCAGATCAGCTTGCTCACTCATACAATGTGATAGGATCTAGAGCTTGTGTAGATCCTGATCAGCCAGCACACTCGTACAATGTGATAGGGATCTACAATGTGATAGGGGTGTATAATTCGTGTAGATCCTGATTAACCAGTACACTCATATAATGTGCTAGGGATCTAGAGTTTGTATGAGTGCGCTGGCTGATCAGAATCTCTACACAATGTAATAGGGATCTAGAGTTCGTGCAGATTCTGATCAGCCTGCACACTCATGCAACGTGGTAGGGATGTACAGTTTGTGTAGATCCTGATCAGTCAGCACACTCATATACTATGATAGGATTCTAGAGTTTGTGTAGATTCTGATCAGTCAGCACACTCATATAACGTGATAGGGTTGTACAGTTTGTGTAGATCCTGATCAGTTAGCACACTAGTACAATGTGATAGGGATCTAGAGTTTGTATAGATCTTGATCATCCAGCACACTCGTACAATACGTTAGCAATTTAAAGTTTGTGTAGATTCTGATCAGCCAGCACGATCGTACACTGTGATGGCAATCTAATGTTTGTGTAGATCCTGATCTGCCAGCACACTCGTACTATGTGATAGGGACCAACAGCTTGTTTAGATCCTGATCAGCCATCACACTCATACAATGTGATAGGGATCTAGAGTTTGTGTAGATCCTGATCAGCCAGCACACTCGTATACAATATGATAGCAATTTAAAGTTTGTGTAGATCCTGATCAGCCAGCACACTTGTACAATGTGATAGGGATCTAGAGTTTGTGTAGATCCTGATCAGCCAGCACACTCGTACAATATAATAGCAATTTAAAGTTTGTGTAGATCCTGATCAGCCAGCACACTTGTACAATGTGATAGGGATCTAGAGTTTGTGTAGATCCTGATCAGCCAGAACACTCATACAATGTGATAGGGATCTTGAGTTTGTGTAGATCCTGATCAGCCAGAACACTCATACAATGTGATAGGGATCTACAGTTTGTGTAGGTCCTTGTATCGAAGCCACCAGCACACTAGCATACAATTGTGAAAGTAGGGATCTTGGAAAGTTTGTGTAGATCCTGATCAGCCCATAACACTCATAACAATGTGTATCGGGGTGATCTACAGTTTGTGTAGGTCCTGATCACCAGCACACTCATACAAATGTTTTGAGTAGGATCTTGAGTTTGGTGAACTATCCTGATCGAGCCAGCACACTACGTTACAATGTGATAGGGATTCTAGAGTTTGTTGTAGATCCTGAATTCAGAGCCAGCACACACGTACAATGTGATATGTATTTCTAAGAAGATTTTGTTTAAATTTGTTTTTGTGTTAGATCCTGATCAGCCAGCACACTTGTACCATGTGATAGGGATCTAGAGTTTGTGTAGGTCCTGATCAGCCAGCACACTCATACAATGTGATAGGGATCTAGAGTTTGTGTAGATCCTGATCAGCCAGCACATTCGTACACTATGATAGCAATTTAAAGTTTGTGTAGATCCTGGTCAGCCAGCACACTCGTACAATGTGATGGGGATCTAGAGATTGTTTAAATCCTGACCAACCAGCACACTCATACAATCTGATAGGGATCTAGAGTTTGTGTAGATCCTCATCAGCCAGCACACTCGTACAATGTGATAGGGATCTACAGTTTGTGTAGATCCTGATTAACCAGTACACTCATATAATGTGATAGGGATCCATAGTTTGTGTAGATTCTGATCAGACAGCACACTCACACAATGTGATAGGGATCTGCAGTTTGTGTAGATCCTCATTAACCAGTACACTCATATAATGTGATAGGGATCTAGAGTTTGTGTAGATCCTGATCAGCCAGTACACTCGTACAATGTGATAAGGATCTAGAGTTTGTGTAGATCCTGATCAGCCAGCACACTCGTACTATGTAATATGGACCTACAGTTTGTGTAGATTCTGATCAGTGGGTGGCAGGTGGGAGCACGCGATGGGTAATTTAATGATCGGGGTTCATCCTTACCGGAATCCCGACTGGAGACCTGGTTTGGCCCTCACATACGTCTTTGGCATTTTGTATGTGACAGTTGAATCTGGTTATACCCCTTATAAGAGTAATCCTACCGGTATTACATTTAAATAGGGGAAGGGGTCAAGTGACTTTGGTGCGGTATGGACCTGGCACCAGGTCAGGTTATTCTAATTTCAGGGCTGAATATGTTGTATCTTGATGTAAATATTCCGTTCTGATTTTGGGATTTTCCCCCCAATGCAGCAGGTTAAAACGGGATCGAACCTGTTTGCCCGGCCTTACATGACCTTAGCTGTTGATAGGCCGTTAAACACCAATAAACAAACAAACAAACAAAAAACTGATCAGCCAGCGCACTCATACAATGTGATAGGGATCTAGAGTTTGTGCAGATCATGATCAGCCAGCACACTTGTACTATGTGATAGGGATCTAGAGTTTGTGTAGATCCTGATCATTCAGCACATTCGTACAATGTGATAGGGATCTAGAGTTTGTGCAGATCATGATCAGCCAGCACACTCGTACTATGTAATATGGACCTACAGTTTGTGTAGATTCTGATCAGCCAGCACACTCATACAATGTGATAGGGATCTAGAGTTTGTGCAGTTCATGATCAGCCAGCACACTTGTACTATGTGATAGGGATCTAGAGTTTGTGTAGATCCTGATCATTCAGCACATTCGTACAATGTGATAAGGATCTACAGTTTGTGTAGATCCTAATCAGTCAGCACACTCGTACAATGTGATATGTATCTACAGTTTGTGTAGATCCTGACCAGCCAGCACACTCGTACAATGTGATAGGGATCTAGTGTTTGTGTAGATCCTGACCAGCCAGCACACTCGTACAATGTGATAGGGATCTAGAGTTTGTGCAGATCATGATCAGCCAGCACACTCGTACAATGTGATACGGATCTACAGTTTGTGCAGATCATGATCAGCCAGCACACTGGTACAATGTGATAGGGATCTACAGTTTGTGCAAATCATGATCAGCCAGCACACTCGTACAATGTGATACGGATCTACAGTTTGTGCAGATCATGATCAGCCAGCACACCCGTACAATGTGATATGGATCTACAGTTTGTGTAGATACTGATCAGCCAGCACACTCATACGATGTTATAGGGATCTAGTATCTGTGTAGATCCTGATCAGCCAGCACACTCGTACAATGTGATATGGATCTACAGTTTGTGCGTCTCATCAGACGCCACTTCGTACAAATGTGATATGGATTCTACTGTTTGTGCATATGATCAGCAGCACACTCGTACTGTAAATACGATAACAAGGTGCCAGTCATGATCACCTCACACCCGTACAATGTGATATGATCTACGTTTGTGTAGTACTGGGACACCAGCACCTCTACGATGATCTAGGGATCTAGTATCTGTGTAGATCCTGATCAGCCAGCACACTCGTACAATGTGATATGGATCTACAGTTTGTGCAGATCATCATCAGCCAGCACACTCGTACAATGTGATATGGATCTACAGTTTGTGTAGATACTGATCAGCCAGCACACTCATACGATGTGATAGGGATCTAGTATCTGTGTAGATCCTGATCAGCCAGCACACTCGTACAATGTGATATGGATCTACAGTTTGTGCAGAACATTATCAGCCAGTACACTCGTACAATGTGATAGGGATCTAGTGTTTGTGTAGATCCTGACCAGCCAGCACACTCGTACAATGTGATATGGATCTAGAGTTTGTGCAGATCATGATCAGCTAGCACACTCGTACAATGTAATAGGGATCTAATAGAGTTTGTGTAGATCCTGATCAGTCAGTACACTCATACAATGTGATAGGGATCTGGAATTTGTGTAGATCCTGATTAACCAGTACACTCATATAATGTGATAGGGATCTAGAGTTTGTGTAGATTCTGATCAGCCTGCACACTCATGCAACGTGGTAGGGATGTACAGTTTGTGTAGATCCTGATCAGCCAGCACACCCATACACTATGATAGGGATCTAGAGTTTGTGTAGATTCTGATCAGTCAGCACACTCATATAACGTGATAGGGATGTACAGTTTGTGTAGATCCTGATCATCCAGCACACTCGTACACTGTGATGGCACTCTAATGTTTGTGTAGATCCTGATCTGCCAGCACACTCATACAATTTGATAGGGATCTAGAGTTTGTGTAGATCCTGATCAGCCAGCACACTCATACAATGTGATAGGGCTCTAGAGTTTGTGTAGATCCTGATCAGCCAGCACACTCGTACAATATGATAGCAATTTAAAGTTTGTGTAGATCCTGATCAGCCAGCACACTTGTACAATGTGATAGGGATCTACAGTTTGTGTAGATCCTGATCAGCCAGCACACTCGTATACTGTGATAGCAATTTAAAGTTTGTGTAGATCCTGATCTGCCAGCACACTCGTACAATGTGATAGGGATCTAGTGTTTGTGTAGATCCTGCTCAGCCAGCACACTCATGCAATGTGATAGTGATCTAGAGTTTGTGTAGATCCTGATCAGCCAGAACACTCGTATTATGTGATAAGAACATATGGTTTGTGTAGATCCTGGTCAGCCAGCACACTCGTACAATGTGATAGGGATCTGCAATTTGTGTAGATCCTGATAAGCGAGCACACTCGTACAATATGATAGGATCTGAAATTTGTGTTCAAGTTCATGTCTCAAGTCCCTTAATGACATTAGCTGTTGCTGGGAAGTTAAAACCTCTTTCAGGTTCATGTATGCAATTTTCATTTAGGTCTAGGTTTCAATAAAATGTGTCAGACTAATATTTGGCGACATTGTGTGTCTAGACATGCTTCTTTGTTACACATAAACCCCTCGAACCAATGTCCAAGGTCAAGGTCACTGGGGACTTATGTTCAAGTTTCATGTTTACCACTTACGTTTGTCAATGTTTTATCGGTAACATTTGAACACTTTGCCAAATTTTGATAATATTTAGCTGCAATATGTGTCTATAGATGCTACTGCGTTGCACATAGGAGACACGCCACGCGATTTTGTACCGACAGACTGATGTACAGACATATTTTCCGTAAATTACTTCAGAAGTTGATACAAATCTCAGAGTACATGCGGAATATAATTCTGCATGTACTCTGATATGTTTTAATCAACTTTTGACTTCATTTATGGACAATTTGTGAAATTTTTGTAAATGTATTTCACGAAATAACGCAGTTGTCAGAAGGTACAAAATAACATCGCGTGTCTCATATCTGCTTTTCACAATTTCAAGAGTATTGCAGAATATGCAGTGTTCGCTATTCCATCAATGAAACAAGCAATATATCCTATGGAGGGTGCTATTTCACAAAACCCATTTGTCCAGTCAAAACCACATTTTTGTGTGATATTTCTTTTTATAATATTATTTTTTTCTGTTGACATTGATAAGTTTGTTATCTTCTCGATGATAGGCAAGATCGGATATAATGTTTGACTGTTAGTCCATGTACGGGTATATGTACGGAGTACGTACCGGCAGAGCTGCAGATAAGGTGTGCATTGGTGTATTTTACGCACTAATTTTAGCAGAATACGCATTGATTATCAAAAGTGGGAGTACAAAATACTCACAGCAATGTGAAAATATGCATTGGCTTTGTGATTTGCTACATTATAGCATATGTCAAACGGTAGAAAATGTGAAACTGAATGAGGGCTGGAACACACAAATATGGCCCTATTGGCCAACCCATGTGCCGTATAGGATACAGTTATACATATATTCCATCACATTTACGAGGTAATTATCCTGAGTGAGGGTAACAATGCCATTTCTTGATCTTATTGCAGGACGTGGTTTACTGTGACAGCCATCAGCATGGGGCCGACGTTCCACACACTTCCAACAGTTGGGCTGATTAAAGACTGTCAACAGTGTCACAGTTTCAATGGACACTTTATATCTGATTGAACATTTGTTTACACAATTATAATTATTCATGAACTATTGTGATTCAAAGATGACCACCGTTTTCAATTGGACACTAGTATTTAATTAATAATTGCTCTTGAAATATGAAATGTTAACCAAAGCATAGTGTTGTATATAACTGTAATGGCATAGCAAACACTCTACTTCCGGACCTATACTGTTTATAGTATTTAATTGTTGAACAAAGGTAAATGCAATGCAGTGTGACACATATAAGGCAGGTTTCATTCACCTAATGATTTTGAGTCACATTGCTAGTTCATACAATATATTGGCACACTGTTTTTTTTGTGTCATGTGACATACATCAAACTGTGGCTCGATTCTGTAAACTACATATATATCTTTAATCCATTACATTCGGAATACACATTTACGGGGATAATTTTTTTTAAATATTTTATTTTTGTTTTTCTTATTTCTCAGTTAAAGTATATGTTGTGACCACCATTTGAACCGTAGAGACGGTTCAAATGGTGGTCACGACATATACTTCTATGCAAATAGAAAGAAAATATTTCTGGGTGGTGGCTTGTGGCACCTTGTGGATCTGCCCGGCCTGCGTTTAAATCGGACTGGTAGGGTAGTTGACTACTCGGTGCATCCGACTGCCACTTATAGAACATAACCCATTCATGTTCTGGGTGGTTGATTGTGGCACCTTGTGGATCTGCCTGGCCTCCGTTTAACGTGGATTGGTAGGGCAGTTGACTATACTCGGTGCATCCGACTGCCATTTATAGAAAACAACTCATTCATGTTCTGGGTGGTTGATTGTGGCACCTTGTGGATCTGCCTGGCCTCCATTTAATGCGGACTGGTAGGGCAGTTGACTACTCGGTGCATCCGACTGCCACTTATAGAACACAACCCATGCGTGTTCTGGGTGGTTGATTGTGGCACCTTGTGGCTCTGCCTGGCCTCTGTTTAACATGGACTGGTAGGGCAGTTGACTACTCGATGCATCCGTCTGCCACTTATAGAACACAACCCATGCGTGTAGCTCTTCTGGGACTCGGACAGGCTTGTGGTGATACCCGTGTGGTTCTGCCTGGCTGCCGATATAGCGGATAGGCCGGGCGGTTGACCTATCTGGGTGTATCCTGCAGCTATTACCGGGTTCTGGATTCAATATGCGCATGGGTGAGATGATAGTTTCAGCAGTTAGGTTGAATCCGCATCCTGTGGTTGATTGTATTTCCACATGGCTATCTTAATTTCTGTTGGTTTATGGACAATGGATCAGATGCTATTCAAGTGTCTGTCATACTAATGCTGGTGATAAAAATATTGAAAACATAAGTTGCAAAGTGAGCATTCCCTTTAACAATACGGCGGCTGTCTTGCATTTTAATTTCAATCTGGTTTCATCATTCAAATATTCAAGAAACGGTTTACTTTTGAACGATAAAACATCAATTATTCCCTAATGTTTCCGTCCCACTATCTATATAACATACAATCAGAACGCGGGGAGAAATGGTTGTCTGTAACCGACATGAGGGTCGTTACAAAGAGCCTGGAGCATGGTATGATGGGGGTGAATTCTAGGTACAGGCAGTGAAAGCAGGAAACATACAGAGTCGCTACCTTGCGCATTTCAACGGTTAGTTTTCTTTATTAAGAATTAATGTTTTAAAATGCAACATTTTGTCTGTTAGTGCAATCAGAAATAAAGTCTGTTTATAACAATTTATGCACGCAGTTCACCAGTACATGTCTGGAATAGTCTGACAAGTGTATACAGTGTTTGCCAGATCGGTATGGCAAACACTGTCATGGCTGTCTTATTCCTTTACATCGCCTTATCACTTTGTAACTATTTACTCAACTAACCTAACATTCTCTTATATTTTGGGTGTGGGTCTGCATGTAAGGAAATGTAAAAGAAATGATATGGCTTCTGCTTCTGGCACACGTACTGATGCAAAATTTAAACCCGTTGGAGAACACAAGATAGCATCACTTGGTGTCTCACACTTCCACTGCAGGTGTCATGAATTCACTCACACCAAACCATTCTTCAGTCTCATTGTAACGCCCCTCATGTCGTTTCCAGAAGATCACTTCCCACTGTGTTGTGATTGCATTCTATGTGGACATATCTTGGTATTTCATTAGAATTGTCTCCAAGGAGACAATTCTAATCTTGGAGACAATTCTAATGAAATGCCAAGATATGTTTTCATATACTGCCATGACAAACCTTCCGTAGCAATTGTCACTGTTTTATTTGTCACCAAGAAAAACGCTTCTTGGATATTTGAATAATAAAACCACTGTGGAATTATCAAATGCAAAACCGCTGTCAATTAACTTAACATTGTTCTTTATGTATGTTGCCGCCATTAGCATGTTAGACAATTGGGTATCATGTTGTACATCGCGCATCCATCAACACTGGTTGGTAGTCGTGCTTTAAGTTGCAATCAAACATTGAATACGGATTCATACAAATATATTGCTAAAAGAAATTGATAACAAAATCAAAAGTTTTGTGCCTAGATATTAAAATGTTAAAAACTTTTTGCCTGGATACGAAAATGCTTTAATATTTTTCCTGGATATGAAAATGCTAAAATATGTGCCTGGATCAAACAATGCTGTAGTTTATGTGAAAATTGTAAAAATATGAACCTGAACTATTTTCTTTCCTTGTCAATGTCAGTTCCAGATAGTCTAGCAAATAGTTTACCAACACTGGAACATCACCGTTTACTTCCATTAGAACAACTTCTGGGGTATCCTTGACCTTAGAATTGGTGGAATGTGTGCATGGGTTTGTCTTTACGTTAGTTAGTTTCTCCTTGTTATAATCAATGTAAGTCTAAGTAACATGATGTCAAATCTACAAACTGCCAATTCTGATGTTGGTGATGCCCCGGCAATAGTTCTAAGGGAAGTTACTCTTGATTTGCCAAGTTCGGTAATAATTATAAGACTGTTCTATAGTTATAACCTATTTGTGTGAAAATGCATAAGAACCAGGTGTTTCAATGTTTGGTGACAAATTCAAAATTTACACTAGTTTGGTTGATTCATTGCTACGAATGTCAAGTCTGTGTTTCTGTTTGCTCATTTTGTTGTACATGTATATCTTTACAATAAACACTGTAGCTCCATTTTTAGATACCCGGTACTCCAAATTTCGAACCAAACATCTAACAGTTAGATTGCTTGAGCATGAACCTGTCAGATTTTGGGTATGTGATTTGCATAGATGCTTAGAAAGCTTTATAATCATGGATTCAGGATGACTGCTACTGTACTTGTGATTTGTGTTGAGTTCTTCCTTTATACCCATAACTCGACGAGTGTGAGGCTTTAAAACATCCTGAACATGTACGTATTATGCTCAAAATCACAGTTTGATTTGTTTAAGTCTTGAGATCTACTCGGGCTCAACCAATCAGGGAAAATGTACCTTACGTAACTCAAATTTCTATGTTTAGATTTAGATTTTAAAATTTCATAAGGTACATTTTCTCAAAAACCTGCTGGTTTCAATTTGAAAATTCAATAAGGTACGTTTTCTCATGAACCGGCAATGCTGGTTTCAATTTGAAAATTCCATAAGGTACTTTTTCTCATGAACTGGCTATGCTGGTTTCAATTTGAAATTCAATAAGGTACGTTTTCTCATGAACCGACACTGGGTAATTCATGGGAAAACGTACCTTATGGAAAAAATCTCAAAACCAGTCTTGCTATGCTGGTTTCAATTTGAAATTCAATAAGGTACGTTTTGTCATGAACCTACACTGGGTAATTCATGGGAAAACGTACCTTATGTAAAAAATCTCAAAACCAGTCTAGCTATGCTGGTTTCAATTTGAAATTCAATAAAGTACATTTGCTCATGAACCGACACTGGGTAATTCATAGGAAAATGTACCTTATGGAAAAAAATCTCAAAACCAGTCTAGCTATGCTGGTTTCAATTTGAAATTCAATAAGGTACGTTTTCTCATGAACCGACACTGGGTAATTCATGGGAAAACGTACCTTATGGAGAAAACCTCTAAACAGTTTAGCTAGGCTGGTTTCAATTTGAAATTCAATAAGGTACGTTTTCTCATGAACTGTCACTGGGTAATTCATAGGAAAAGGTACCTTATGGAAAAAGTCTCAAAACTAGTCTAGCTATGCTGGTTTCAATTTGAAATTCAATAAGGTACGTTTTCTCATGAACCGACACTAGATAATTCATGGGAAAACGTATCTTATGGAGAAAACCTCAACAGTTTAGCTAGGCTGGTTTCAATTTGAAATTGAATAAGGTACGTTTTCTCATGAACCGACACTGGGTAATTCATGGGAAAATGTACCTTATGTAAAACATCTGAAAACCAGTCTAGCTATGCTGGTTTCAATTTGAAATTCAATGAGGTACGTTTTCTCATGAACCGACACTGGGTAATTTAATGGGAAAACGTACCTTATGGAAAAATCTCAAAACCAGTCTAGCTAAGCTGGTTTCAATTTGAAATTCAATAAGGTACGTTTCCTCATGAACATCCTTGGGTAATTCATTGGAAAACGTACCTTATGGAAAAAGGCTCAAAACCAGTCTAGCTATGCTTGTTTCGTTTTGAAATTCAATAAGGTATGTTTTCTAATGAACCGACACTGGGCAATATATAGGAAAATGTACCTTATGGAAAAAATCTCCAAACCAGTGTAGCTATGCTGGTTTCAATTTGAAAATTCCATAAGGTACGCTTTCTCATGAACTGGCTATGCTTGTTTCAATTTGAAAGTTCCATAAGGTACGCTTTCTCATGAACTGGCTATGCTGGTTTCAATTTGAAATTCAACAAGGTACGTTTTCTCATGAACCGACACTGGGTAATTCATGGGAAAACGTACCTTATGGAAAAAATCTCAAAACCAGTCTAACTATGATGGTTTAAATTTGAAATTCAATGAGGTAAGTTTTCTCATGAACCGACACTGGGTAATTCATAAAAGGTACCTTATGGAAAAAATCTCAAAACCAGTCTAGTTATCCTGGTTTCAATTTGAAATTCAGTAAGGTACCTTTTCTTATGTACCGTTACTGTGTAATTCATGGGAAAAGCTACCTTATGGAAACAATCTCAAAACCAGCCTACCTATGCTGGCTTCAATTTGAAAATTTCATAAAGTACGTGCAAACACTGGGGAATTCATGGGAAAGTGTACCTTATGAAAAAAATCCCTTGCTGGTTTCAATTTGAAAATTAAATAAGATACGTTTCCTCATGAACCAACGCGTATTAATTGACATTATTATATATTTTATATCAGACGTAAATTTCCACACTGATATCAGGGGCGATAACCGTGTTTCCTTAAAATGTTAAAGGTACATTGCTCACTCAGTAGTCACAAAATGTTCTTTATATCAGAGACATCATCTGAGACATTTTCTGGCAAAATAAATATTTATTCACCATTACACCACATACTGATTGGCATTATTATACATTATGGACATAACTGTCCACACTGATATCAGGGGCGTTAACCGTGTTTCATTACAATGTTATCGGACATTACTATTTATACTCATTGTTTATTTGTTGATGTGCAATGATCATACTTTATAATCTGTCAAAAATATAATGTTTCAGGTGACGCATGTAATTAGCATAAATAATTAAACAAGAGGGTCATGATGGCCCTAATTCGCTCACCTGACTCCATGAACACCAGAGGAGAATGTGACATTGAGTTCATGTGTTTTAAAAAAATTGTGCTATTTTTAGATGGCGGTCATCTTGGATTAAGCGATGACTCTCATTTTACAAAATCTGAAAATGCTGAAAATGCTTCACCCAAGGATCTTAATTTCCTATGAAGTTTGGCCAGCATCCGCCATGTGGTTCCTGAGAAAAAGACGTTCAAAATCTTGAATAAATGGACCTTTTGGTGTCCATCATGGATGACATAATCATCCGATTCCGACAAATATTGCACCAGAGCAATCGCTTCATCGATACCTTCAATTTGATATATGGCATGAGCATATTCGGTCAAAAATAAAATTTGACCCCAATTTGACCCCACGGACCATGCCCATTTTTGACTCCGGGGTCACCATTTTCACAACTTTGAAAGAGCATTGTAAATCGATCATTCCTACCAAGCTTAGTCGAAATCCGGCCAGCAGTTCATGAGAAGATTTTTTAAGAATTTATGCTATTTTTAGACGGTGGCCATCTTGGATTAGCGATGACCTCCATTTTAACAAATCTGAAAAGGGTTCACCCATGGACCATAACTTTTAAGTTTGGCTACCATGGGCCAAGCGGTTCATGTGAAGAAGAATTTTGAAATCTCTAATAAAAGAACGACCTTTTAACATTTCGGCGGCCATCTTGGATGACATAACAATCCGATTTCGACAAAAAATGTACCAGAGTGATCGCCTCATTGATACCTTCGATTTGATATATAAGATGACCATATTCGGTCAAAAATAAAATTTGACCCCACGGGCCACGCCCATTTTTGACCCCGGGGTCACCATTTTAACAATTTTGAAAGAGCATTGTACATCGATCATTCCTACCAAGTTTCCTCGAAATCCGGCTAGCGGTTCATGAGAAGAAGATTTTTTAAGAATTTATGCTATTTTTAGACGGCGGCCATCTTGGATTAGCGATGACCTCCATTTTAACAAATCTGAAAAGGCTTCACCCATGGACCATAACTTTTAAGTTTGGTTACCATGGGCCAAGCGGTTCATGTGAAGAAGAATTTTGAAATCTCTAATAAAAGAACGACCTTTTGACATTTCGGCGGCCATCTTGGATGACTTACAATCCGATTACGACAAAAAATGCACCAGAGTGATCGCCTCATTGATACCTTCAATTTGATATATGACATGACCATATTCAGTCAAAAATAAAATTTGACCCCAATTTAACCCCACGGGCCACGCCCATTTTTGACCCCGGGGTCACCATTTTAACAACTTTGAAAGAGCAATGTACATCGATCATTCCTACCAAGTTTTGTCGAAATCCGGTTGGCGGTTCTTGAGAAGAATATTTTTTAAGAATTTGTGCTATTTTTAGACGGCGGCCATCTTGGATTACGCAGTGACGTCATTTTAACAATTTTGTAATCCCCCTACCTAAGGACCATGACCATGAAGTTTGGTGACTATAGACCCAATGGTTACCGAGGAGAAGACGTTTGAAAATGTTCACAGACGAAGGACGACGGACGACGGACGACGACGACGGACGAAGACGGACGACGGACACATTGCGGTAACAATAGCTCACATGAGCTTCGCTCAGGTGAGCTAAAAATACCATGCCGTATTTGCATATCAAAATAGCCTGATACCAAAGCGCGTCACTATCAGTAAAACAAATATTACTAAATGATTATACATGTATAGCTACGACTCGTAATCTTTAGAACTGGTGGAATAGTCAAACAAGTATACACTTAATTCCTATTTATAAAGAACATTCTGTGCCTACTGAGTGGGCATGTACCTTTAACGGCATTGATCATACTTTATAATCTGTATAAATAATTAAAAAATAGCATGCCTCATTTGCATGTATAGCGGGTACTCGTAATTTTTAGAACTGGTGGAATAGTGACACAATTATACACTTAATTAATTCCTATAAAGAACATTTTGTGCCTACTGGGTGGGCATGTACCTTACAGGATGGAGTCAATGGTGGATAAAAATAACCTTCCATCCTCCAACTCATTGCAAGGTGACTTCATGCAAAACAAATACATGTAATGCACATAAAACATAATTAACCGCAGACAGTACAAGCACATAATTCAGTCGGTGTCGGAATGTGTAAAAAATATGCATTTGCTGAAATATTTGCTATTGTCTTGAATGTTGTGTTTATTTTCTTTCTGAGACACAGTAAAACAAAAAAAAACAACAAATTGGTACCATTTTTTCCCCATAACTATCTGAATTCAAAATGGCCACTATTATTGTCAATAATGCTGCATAGGTGTGGCGTTTGCTAGATAATGTTGTTATACTTGTGTTTATATTTGTTAATTATTTGTCAAAATGGCCACCCAATCAAAAATATATTTTTATATAACATTGTTCACTATTGTGACATAGAACTACAACAATGAGTAGTGCTTAACTCATCATTACATTGTTCAATCAATATCATACATAACCAGTCACATGTCAGAGTCGCCGGAAGCAAATTAATATTGGGGAGGCGAATGTCGATCCGATGCATTTCTAGGAGACACCTTTTATTTGTTGGGCGGCGGTCGCCGCTCCTGCCGCCCCACTTCCGACGCCTCTGCATGTGTAGTCAAAACCGTTGCTATTCTCTTGATGATAAAACTGTTTGATTAAAACTGTGGCTATTTTGAAATACAAATCTGTATAAACAACTATCTAATTTCGTTACGTGATATCGTGATACAGGTTGCAATTACAAATTCCATTTACTGCATGATTCTGTAGATAATAATCAATTGTATTAACGAATTTGCTCGTGTTCAATTGAAAATAACACAAATTGTATTGTTATGACGGCCATTTTGAATTTTAAAATGGCAGACATATTTGTTATCAAACAGAAATGTTATATTATTTCATTTTTGGAATATATCCCATAAATAATTTGAGCATAGTGTGGTCAACATATGTTTATTCGTTTGACAAAAAGAGGATTATGTATCTTGAATGGCATCCATTTAGAAATTCAAGATGGCCGGAACACGTGTGACCGAAAATAATGGTACCAATTTGTTGTTTGTACTATGTACCATACTCTATCTTAACAACACATTTCCGAAGACTGTAGCAAAGATTTCAGCAGGTTCACATTCTCAAGGTGTATCGATCATCACGTGGTACTAATAACAACAAGTACTGAAACTTCCAGAATCCATCTGATTCAAAGAACGTATTCTTTTATATTGTCCTTATTACGTAACTGATGTTGATGAAATATGGCGCATCAAACGCGTCTTGTTAAGCTGCATTTGGTTGTCTTTGTATGTTCGCCCAAACTTATGTCGAAATCGATTCTTCGCAAATACGACATAAGTCTGTGCCGAACTCACTGGACCACCAAATGCAATTCGTGAAAACGCGTTTCCTGCGCCATTTTTCATCAAAATACATTGCATATTAAGGACAATATCAAATAATACTTACTTTGGAGTGGGCGACGTTGTTGTTGTTGTAACCACGTGATCATGCACCTTGATTCTGACAGCGACTAATTAGTTACTTGCATGCATACCATGTTTGGTTGTAGCCGAAAAGAGAAGTACATGTAACATTGTCATGGCAGCGTCATCTGCACAATTGCAAATGGTATAAACTTATTTCAATTGCAAGAGAGATCAGTAGCCTATTTCATCAACATTGCAAAGTATACTTTAGTAGCAAAGTATACTTTAGTAGCAAAGTATACTTTAGTAGCAAAGTATACTTTAGTAGCAAAGTATACTTTGAGGGAGAAATTTTCAATTTTATGATAAATTTATTAATTTTTATTATACTGAATTTATTACATTATCACAGCCAATTTGGCTGTGATAATGTAATAAATTCAGTATAATAATTCTGCATACTTTTAATCATGAAATATATGCATTTGTTAGTTTTATATGAAATAATGCATTTCAGGAAAAATAAATGATTACTCCCTCAAAGTATACTTTGCTAGTAAAGTATACTTTGCAATGTTGATGAAATAGGCTACTGGGAACTTGCAGATATCAGTCTGTCAGTTTAAAGTGTTACCCAAAGAGCGCTATTCAGAATGTTTAGACAACAATAAGTATTGCCCTTCTCTGTTCCTTGCTGACATCAGGAAGGATAGAGTGGAAGTTGATCTTAGAAAATGTCTAGATACAACATGCTAAAGAAATGGTGTGATTGTGAGGGGATTGTGTTAAGAGATATACCTGTATGTTGGTTGTTGAAAAAGGCGCATGCCATGACAAAGTGGTTCTAAAACTAAGCTAGTATCTCACTGGGTTACGACTGTTGGCGACAAATTGCGAACGGCATTCGCGAGGGAGGTTCCAAAATGTCTCGAAACTGGGTTCTCAATTTGCGCGACAAATGTTCTGTCAAAATAGTCACAGGGTCGTCGCGGGTGTCTCGAACCTGTCTCGAACTCTTCTAAATTTAGTTAAAATGAGTCAGAAAGTGCGAGAAATGTGAAACAACTTTGTAAGGGGTTGGCGACCTATGAAACTAAATTGTGATTGATTGGAGACAAAAATTAAAATTGCTCGAATGTCGTGCGAATGTCGCAATTTATTCGCAGTTTGTTCGCTTGACGTCTGATTACAAAATGATTGAAATTTGTCAATTGTAACGCAAAACTGTCGCTCCCTGCGAATTTTGGCCCAAATTTCGCGAACGTACCAATTTAGTGTGATTCCAAGTTAAAATTGAGAGATAGACGATACAGATCGTCTTACAACAGAGCTGTGCTACAAACTACATACGCGATGGGCATTACTAATGCCAACGACTCACCAATATATATATATATATAGGGGCTGCATTATACACGCAGAGGATTGTTCATTCTACATGAAAACAACATTGTTTACCAGACATTCATAATCACCAATAGACACCAATTCATTATCAACTATTCAAACATGTTCCATGGGGACATGCTTTTTTATTTATATATGCAGAAAAAAAATGAATACAATAGCCTTTAGTTATGTATATTACATTATGCCTTGTTTAACACATACTAACACTACTTATATAACAGTTTAACACATACTAACACTACTTATATAACAGTTTAACACATACTAACACTACTTATATAACAGTTTAACACATACTAACACTACTTATATAACAGTCTAACACATACTAACACTACTTATATAACAGTTTAACCTAAACGCTTTCACACCTTATGATCATCAGCGGTACATGTAACATGTATATTTAAATTAATGTTGAGATGCATTACGGGCAATTAAATATCACTAAAATTTACAGTAAAATGTCGGCCTCACCGCAGCCGTGGTTCGATCCCCGGCTGCGGTAATCCAGAGACCCGTGGTTCGATGACCGGCTGTGGTAATCCAGAGACCCGTTGTTCGACCTCCGGCTGCGATGAGGTCGATGACCAAGTTGCTGACCAAGTTGTTTAAGAAAGAAAATCGCATGGCATTGTAAAATGCGATTAACCTCCCTGCCATACCGAGTAGACAGGGAGGCTAGCACTATATCCGTATATAGTATATTATCCTGCGTCTTTCACGTACCAGGGGCCCGTTTCACTAAACTTCGTACCAGTAAAATGTTCGTAAGTGCAAAATTATGTAAAGTCTGTAAATTTCACATTAGCAATGTTTTCTTGTAAATAATTAATGGATTTACATTTATTGAGCATAGGCTGCATATGCAGCCTATGCTCAATAAATGTAAATCCATCAATTTAAATGTGCAGACGATCTTAAATTTGCATTTAAAAACATTTTAGTCGTACGAAATTTAGTGAAACGGGCCCCTGGTCTCGAAATGACGCTCATATGTAACCGTGACTGGAGAAATGGGGCTTATGGGATTTGTCACCAACGTAGCTACTGATCAGATAGCACATTCCTGTAGCGATATATTTTACTTTTTCGAAGCATGACAGGATTTTCGTCCATGGAATGGTGAACAGTGCAAATCCTGACCAGACTGTGCGGATGCACATGCTGATCTGCACAATGGTCGCAAAACCCATAAGCTCCATTTCTCCAGTCACAGCCACATATATAGCCCGGCAGGAACATTTAAATTCGTCTCTTGTGTATTCTCGTCAGGTTTAATTACACGTAATGTACTTAAACAAAGATCAATTGTGGTCAACGGACTAGTTTCTAAGATTAACCAAATTAATAAAATATTCCATACCAGTACGATTCTACTGAGCCCCGCAGTGAACGTAGAAGTGTTTTCTTTTTAATTCGTTCCCACGAAATAACAATTCGTTCCCTCAATTTAACAATTCGTTCCCACGGGAACGAATTGTTAATTCGAGGAAACTAATTGTTAAATTGAGGGAACGAATTGTCATTTCGTGGGAACGAATTGTTAATTCGAGGGAACGAATTGTTATATCGTGGGAACGAATTGTTAATCGAGGGAACGAATTGTTAAATTGAGGGAACGAATTGTTATTTCGTGGGAACGAATTCATAACACAAATATACATGTCCCCTGGGGGGCTCCGTACGATTCAAACAGGCGTATACAACTATATGTGGCTGTGACTGGAGAACTGTGGCTTATTTGTGTTGTCACCAGTATATCTCCTGATTAAATAACCCACTCCTGAAGCCGGATAACATTATTTTTTACCCTAGTTTCTTGACCAATGAAAGAACACCATTTCGTCTCTATCTATTAAATTAGTCATTAAATGTTCAGCCGCTATATTTAGAACTGATTGTACGCGTTGCTGCCATCAGTTCACATGACACAAAGCATATTACCACCCACACACATGCTCACTACGTGTCACACCGCCAATCACATACTAGTATAGCGATTCGAAATCACGTTTAGGGGCGGAGCTTCGCGAGCGGGCTGGTAAACAATAAGTACGTTATAGATCACATATTGAATTTTATGAACTATAACTAGTACATAATGCTTGGTATAAGCATGACGGTTGTTTCATTGATGGCATGGTGAACTGTCCGCAATGTTGTTTCGACTCCTATTAAATCAAGTAAATTATCAACTTTTTATTTTTCACGAACATATATCTTCGTCAATTCTTCACATATTTCGACAGCAAAATAAAATATGTTCGTTCACATATTGTTCTTCTGTGTACATGGTATAGTGAACATACCAAATTGTCGCTCTTGTTTATCACAATCTATGGTGGTATATAATATAGCAGAAGAAAAATTTGATCAAATAAATGGTGGGTGCATTTGGTTAATATAGGACAGTTGTAGTCCGGAATTCAAAGCAAATAAAACACATATTGTTACATGACTGCCGTTGTTTGACACTGCTCACAGTCGTGTTCAAACGTACAGCACGTGCTGTTTGACCAGGTATGTAGACAATGCTCATTCCGGGGCCAAACCAACACCTACGTAATGCGTGTGTCTCATGACGTTACTTGAACGCGCCATTACGCCAGTTCACAACGGTCGCAATGACATTTTGAAATTGATGCGGCTGCAACACGTCACGTGTACTGCGGCCCCGGAATATGTATGGCTAAATCAGCTGTTTGAATGGAGCAGATGATCAAAGTACCGAAAATACTGTATATATGCTCAAATTGCACGATATTTCTGACGGAAATGTAACAATAACGTTCGACCATGTCCAGCTTTGGGTAAACGTTATGCCGTGGCACGAGGGAACTGTTTAAAACCCAAGGCCGTAGGCCGCGGGTTCAAACAGTTCCCGAGTGCCACGGCAAACGTTTACCCACGGCTGGACATGGTCGAACGTTATTGTTACATTTCCGCCAGAAATTGTCGAACCTTATATTGGGACACTGTGCACTTAATCATTATGTTTTTATGCCGGAATTTCAACTGAATAATTCCATTAAGCACTGACTTTTAGAACATGACCATTTGTTTCAAATATAATAGTTTCGTGAATGCGATTGAATATTTTAATAAAGTATATCTGACCCTGTTTTTCCTAGTGTATTCTATGCTCCGCATCTGGTTGCCATCTGAGCCATGCTAGCATCATATACAAGCAATCCACCAGTTTCACCACATTTGACACAGATATATACGGAGCCCCACAGAGGACGAAGAATTATTTTTTGTATTAATTCGTTCCCACGAAATAACTGTTAATTCGAGGGAACGAATTGTTAACTCGAGTGAACGAATTGTTATTTCGTGGGAACGAATTAATAAAAAACAATCCATATCCTCTGCGGGCCTCCGTAGATATCTGATATTAAGATAGATATTAACAAATACACATAGTCTATAGTGACGAAGGAACGAAGCTTCGCGTGGAAACGAAGAAACGAAGTTTAAAAACGAAGAGACGAATTGTTCCTAATGAGCCACCATAGATACACCTTCGTACAATATACACGCAGTATGACTATGTACACTATACACAATATTACTATGTAATCTCTTGCGCACCTCGTTTGACCGATCCTCTGGAGCTATTCATAGAATTATTCAACTTTCAAAAACGTCAATTTTAATCCATATACAATAATCCGGTAATCGCACCTACAGTGGGGTCAGCGTGTAAGTGCACACACGAACGAACACAACAGGTTGGAATCAACCTGTCGTGTTCGTTCGTGTGTGCACTTACACGCTGACCCCACTGTAATTCATGTATAAAAACAAATGTAAATATTTTTCTGCATTTTTTTCTCATTTCGCATCAAAAGTGTATGTTGTTACCACTCAGTTGAACCGTCTCGGCGAGACGGTTCAACTGAGTGGTAACAACATACACTTTGGGTGGGTAGCGAACCAACCTGTCGTGTTCGTTCGTGTGTGCACTTACATGCTGACCCCACTGTAAGTCGTATGCGCAAGTGGCTTTGGCAATTATGACCAATGTAGCCTCATGCCAGCCTGCACATCCACGCAGTCTCATGGTGAAGGAATCCACTGTTTGTAATACAGACGGAATGACGATCGAACTCACTACCTGATATGCTGAATCCCTATTTGGATGCACGTGTGTTGTAACGGAGACGGTAGGTACTAGGGTCACTGAAGTAACCTCAGATTTTTTGGTTTATGTTTTTTTCGAAAATTGTAATTTGTTAAGGCCTCGTCCAGTATTCCCGCGACTTTTCCAAGTTTATATCCCCGATAAATTCCACAAAAAGGCCATTCATTCCTTATAATTCCAGCATTTGAAATAAATTCATCAAGAACATGTGTTTATTTTCCGTTTTCTTAATAATTATTTTAACTGCGCCTGACGGTTACGGAAAGTAGTTCGGCATGGGAGTTTACTGGGATATAAATTTTGGACAGAGACTTGCTACGGACCAATCAAATGTTAGGGAATTGTGTAAATATTTTTGTGCTGGAATTATTAATGTGTGTATGCGAGATGACCAAGATCTGCAATGGCTGTAAATATGGTAAAATCCATTTGCACAGCCAGCGGTCAAGTTATTAAAATATATTTAGCGCAGTTAATTCAGTGGACTGTATACGAATAACCGGGACCTCATAATGTCGGGATCATGGCCCGATCGTGTGTTTCATGCCGACGCCAGTTTGTCTCGACAATTCGGACGTGGACCGGAACGGACTTGGACCGCTTATAAACGGAGAACTATATAAGTGGAACTTTTGATTCATCAATCAAATTGTGAGCAGAAATATGTACATTGTTCGGTGATATTAGAAATGTTGTGTAGTTTTTATTTGGTACGATAAGACAGGCATCAGCTTGTATGACGGAACAAATCGAGAATTCGGTGACACTGAACTTTTCCAGTTGTGTAATTATTATTTAGTCTAAGCGTAAATATGCTTCAAACATATGTATGAATAAACGGGTAAACGGATAAATGATACTTATTTACATGTATTTAGTATATACATACTTATTCATACACACTAATTATTTTAATTTACTAAAGAAACACGCAGCCTCAATAAGTAACAAGACAGTGACAGTATAACAACCAAAGGAGACCGTACTTGCTACATATAAGCAAACAATTATAGAGTCAAACATCCGCTGGAGCTGTCAATGTGTAACTGTAAAATCGGTACTGATTGCATTTGACTTGTTTTGAACAGCCAACGGAATGGATAAAAAGCGCACAACAAAGCAAGATTCAATGATGAACCTGCTGCGACAAGATCTGCAGAAGATACCATGTCTGCAATCAATCAGTAGACATTCCATATCACTTCATCCCGGCTTCGACGATGACCCACTAGACCTGGATGGGAGCCTGTCGCCTCTCCGCCAATGGTTGTCGCGAAAGCACTCCACCACGTCTCCCGGTGCCCTGAACTCGAGGGGTTCATCATCCAGCCAAGAGTCGGGACCGCCCGTTCTAACTGACCATGAGCTGCGGAAAATTCAAATGCTCCACACGCTGAACAAGATGGGTAGCTACGTGTCGCGGAAGTCCGTGTACAGCGACTATGGGGAGAAGGCGGTGCTGGAGTCATCCTACAGTACGGTGAAGCGGGGAAGTATATCCACACGGGTGCTCCTCGCAGCACAGAGACGCAGCAAAAGGTCGAACATGAAAAAGGACAATGATAGCGCAAAGGCACAAAGTCCTCCATCAACTTCGGAGAAGATAAGGAACTTACGGCCGGTGCTACAGCATGCCAACACAGATGATATGTTTCCTGATCTAGAGTCAGAAAAAACACCAGAAATTATCATAAACGATGTTGACAATGCGGAGTTGCCTATAAATTCGGCCAGGACCAAACGGGTATCTATAGCCCCATTGTCACCGATGTTCAGGCCAAGAGTAAGGCGGTGCAAGGTAACGTATATAGAGGATCGTACATGGGTGATGATTTAATACGATATTTTAAACGAGCTTACTGATTTCATGAGAAACTCGGCTAACTCCGCTAAATCAGTCAACGAGTTTAAGAAATACTATGTATTAAATCACCCCAACAGGTAGATTATATTTACTTCATAAGCAAACATCATACATTGAAACTCCACTGATCACCTAGCTTGTTTTCTGTAGCGAGCTCATTTGAATATTTAATACACTAGTGTAATATTATTTTTCATTGCACTGTGTTTATACACTGCGGAAGCATATGGTATGCAATAAAATAAGGGTAAATACTTTGGTCATGTATTTCTGCAATAAATGTACAAATAATCATACTTTGTTAAACTTAGCGTTCGTTTAGTGTGAAACGATCACATAGAAATACGTTTTCATGTTAGCTGGTTGCTTTTCTTGTCATCTAATGACACTAAACCTTACGTCCAATGTACAGAAAATTACCGCTGTTGTATATACACATGCGTTTTCTAATGCACAAGTTATGTTGGTTTTAAAACAATTCACACAGATTATATGCATTTGGAAGGCTAGATTAGTGAAACGGATTATGACTGAACTTAGTTTTAATACACAAGATTTTAATTGCTAGTGTAGTTACACCATCGCCGGCGGTAATCTTGCTAAAATTTGTCAACTTATTTATTTGAAAAGTCTTGAATATTGTGCTTGTAATCAGGCAGGTTGATTGACTGAGACTGAGCTGTGCTACAGCTCAGTCTCAGACAATCAACTTGCTTGATTGCGAGTTGTCAATATATGTTCAGAACATCATGTATTTGTCTTATGTGGTGGGATCAGCTGTCTATCGGCCGATAGGACGCACACACCTGTGGTCATCTACATGCAATATCCTTGTTCCAAGTTTTTCTGCCGACGAACTTTTGGCTATTAAACACATTAAATCTAAAAACATATTTAAATGTAAATATTTTTTCATCAATAACAAAATAGTCACCCTCCCCCCAAAAAAGTCTTTGATGACATTCCATTAAATATTGATTTTATTTTTATTTTCCTATGGGAATTTAACATGGGGCTAAAAATAGATTTAATTTTTTTAACTTGTTTTCTTATTTACATCACTTCCAAACTATCTCGCCAGGTTTCGGAGTTAATTTCCTTTTGTTTTCGTTTTTCGACCTTCCTGGTCAGACTTCTCCTTTTCGACCCATGTTAAATTCCCGTAGGAAAATCGTTTTTTCGCAATAAAATCAATATTTTATGGATTTTCATTTGGGGAGGGTGATATTTTTGTTATTGATGAAAAAGTACGTACAGTTAAATACTTTTAAATTTAATTTGTTTAATGGCCAAAACTTCGTCGGCAGCAAAACGTGGAACAGACAGTAGGGATACCTACTTCCCGCCTCAGTGGATGTATCTGCCGTCTAATTCACCGTTTATACCTGCATTTTTCCTTCATTAGATGAATCCTATTTAGAATCAGGCCAAGTCTAAGTTATATTATGGTGTAAGATGACATGTTTATGAGTAACGATTCCGTGTGTTAGAGTTCATACAGCGGAGAATAGTCTGTGCAGCTTTTGGACACATTAATCCCCACTTGAGGAAATCATGTTATATCACTTTAATGTCTAATTCTCAATAAAAAACGTGCAGCGGGACAGTCACGACGAATTAGACTTTTCATCATCGACAGTCAAATCTGCGACTCCTGAATTAAATATGTGCTTTATGTTTGCAGTATAATTCCCAATATATGTTCAACACCACTATCCAGCAACCGGGCGAGAACATATTGATAAATTTATTGTTTTTTCAGGGGAAGCCCGCGAAGAGGTTTCGGAAACTGGCCAAGTTTTTGGTTCTCCTGCTTAGGACGTGGAAGATACACTCAAACGCGTAAGTCTCTTATATAGAGAATAGTAGGTTAGTGCCGTGAATGGGAACAATATCTGGCAAGGATTAGGAAACGGGATTTCATTCAAATACTTCCCGATGCCATTATGCACAATGGAACCAAACTGCCTTATTCCGAGCTGCAGAACTAAGTGATTGATGAAAAGGTTATATAATCATGAAACCTGATATTGAATTGTTGTTGTTAATGTTATTGCATTATCTAATACCCAGCTCACGATTAGTTCCGAGAGAGCGAGAGAGAGAGAGAGAGAGAGAGAGAGAGAGAGGGAGGGAGGGAGGGAGGGAGGGAGGGAGGGAGGGAGTAGAGGGAGAGAGAGAGAGAGCGGAGAGAGAGAGAGAGAGAGAGAGAGAGAGTTGGAGAGAGAGAGAGAGAGAGAGAGAAAGAGAGAGAGAGAGAGAGAGAGAGAGAGAGAGAGAGAGAGAGAGAGAGAGAGAGAGAGAGAGAGAGCATATGTGCACGTCACAACAAGCCGGCATGCTTTACGATTATGAACACATATTGTTACCACAGATACATGAGTGGAAGATTTCGACATTGCACACATAGGGGTTTCCGAATTAGAGAAGTTATACTGTGTATTATAATCAGAGAAAAAAAGTGCATTACTTTTACCAGAGGATGCCTGTATTTTAGAATTAACGACGTACTGGTGCTGAACAACGACTCTCTGGACATGATGACCCACGGCAACGTGCCGGACTTGCTGTTTGACGTCACCTCGTACAAGGCCGTCACTGAGGTACGTCCGGTGTCGTGGAGGGGGAGCACGATCTAGTTGGCTCATGATCTGTCAAAGGTTGGCGTATTCAGTTGCGGGAAGTAACTCTGCAAAACTCCCGTACGGGAGTTTTACAGAGTTACTGCCCGCAACTAGGCGCATGTGTGATTGTAGCTGGAGAAATTGGGAATATAAAGGCACTTAACTCGATTTTCATAAACCCAGAAAAATATTTATGGATACTTATAGTCGCCGCCATATCCGTCTGTTTGTGTTGTTGTCCGTCTGTCCGACACTTGTGTTTTCGACAACCTATAATTAATGTTTCCGTATGACACTTGGAACTTCATATGTTTGTTTTTCATCATCCATATTTTTATTCTATAGCTTATACACGCAGCTCACATGTCCAATGTCAACGTTAAATGACATAGACATCAAGGTGTATGATCACGTGGTTACAACAACAACAACAAGTACTGCAACTTCCAGAAGCCCTCCGGTTCAAGGCTCGTGTTCTTTTATTTTTGCCTTGATTTTGATTAAATATGGCGCACCAAACGCTTCTTGTTCAGCTGCATTTGGTGGTCTCGGTACTTTGGCCCAAACCTCTGTCGTTTTGCGAAGAATCGATTTCCGTGTCTACTGCTGACATGGAAATCGATTCTTCGCAGAAACGACACAAGTTTGTGCCGAACTCCCGGGACCACCAAATGCAGCTCATGAAGACGCGTTTGCTGCGCCATATTTCATCAACATCCGTTGCATATTAAGGAAAATATCAAATAACACTTACTTTGGAGTGGGCGCGCTTTCAACACTTTGATCCATTGTTGTTGTTGTTGTTGTAACCACGTTATCATGCACCTTGGAAATGTGCGGTAAATATTTTAGGGATACATCTCAAATCAGTGTTACTGATTTCTTGTTGTTGATTTTTTTTTGCCGTTTACCAGGGCGAGTCGACAAAGTAATCGCCCGCCGCAAACGTCATAACATTAAAGTTAATGCCATTTGTGGCCAGTAAATACTTTCACCCACCATGTGAATAACGATGTGAATATCATGCAGTTATTTCCCTTTAACCACGCATCGTCTTCCTTTCCGAGAGACTGAATGTGATCCTTGAATATTTCGGCCATTGTAAACTTGTAGAATTATAGAATTTATTATTGACACAATAGTTATTGTCTATATTTTAAAAGTATATGATACGACGGCGATAATGCGCCGACCGATCCGGGGGCCGTTTCACTAAACTTCGTACGAATACAATGTTCGTGAGTGCAAAATTATGTGCAAACTTTTCTTGTAAATCATTAGTGGATTTACATTTATTGAGCATAGGCTGCATATGCAGCCTATGCTCAATACATGTAAATTCACTAATTAAAATTTCCAGACGATCCTAAATTTGCACTTACGAACATTTTAGTCGTACGAAGTTTAGTGAAACGGGCCCCCGGACCGTGAAACTCAACTCTCCGAGCACACTCAGCCAAAACATACATATGAGTACGGTGTACCATCGTAATGTCGCTATCCGGTCGATACTACTATAGCACAATACTACAATGACGATACCACGATGCCACGATGGTGATAGTACGATAGCACGATCGCGATACTACGATATTACGATATTAATATGGCGATACTACGATCTCATTATGGCGATAGAACGATAGCACGATAACGATAGCGCGATATAACGATACTACGATGCCGATACTACGATACAATATCGTAGTGTATCGTGGTATCATGATATCGCGTTATCGTACTATCATAGTATCGTCATCGTGGCTTCGTGTTATCGCCATCGTAGTGTCGTGATATCTTACCATCGTTATCGTGCTATCGTAGTATCGACCCGGTAGTGATATTATGATCGCCTAAACGGAACACTGTACAGGATAGACACTATTGTACAGTAGTACAGGCTATGTTCAAATGTATTTATAATGCACTCTACAAATATCACGCAATCTGATTGGCTGATGGTCATACATTACAGGTATATCATTGTTGATGAACGGTCGCAAATTATTTCAATATGTATTCCTACACCAGTAGTAAAGGAGTGCATTACAAATAGGTTAACCGCATTGTAATTTTCAAATTTGCGGCGTATATCAGAAAATGATAGGTCGGAAAACATGTTTAATGGCTCTGCTAGCGCGTCGCCATTAAACAGATTTTCCGACCTATCATTTTCAGATAAACGCCGCAAATTTGAAAATTACAATACAGTTAACCCTATAATCGCTTTCTGACACAGGCGAAGCTATCGCAGGAGGCAAAGCGAATTCTGCAAAAGAAGCCGGACTGTCGGACAGACGAAGAAGAATATCATGTAAGATATACTTGCGTCTGTGACTGCATAGTATGGCAGTTGTGACCTGTACAGTGGGGTCAGCGTGTAAGTGCACACACGAACGCACACGACAGGTTGGTTCCAACCTGTCGTGTTCGTTCGTGTGTGCACTTACACGCTGACCCCACTGTATCTACCAGCGCATGTCTATTATGGCTATTATTTCCTCAAACATGGGTTTGAATCTCAAACCGGTGCTTGAAGTTCAAACCCGAGAAATAATTGTGCACATCGATACCTCAAACCCGAGGTCCAAATCCCGGTTTGTGAAGACAGTATCATCGCTATCTCGATCGTTATTGTCTCGCCAGTTGCACAATCATTCCCCAAATCCGGGTTTGAAGTTCAAGCCCGTGATTGAGAAAGTTCCAAAAACCCGTGATTGAGAAAGTTCCAATGCAATTCATGCGCATGAGCATTCCAGAACAGATGAGCGCCTCAAAAAAATTCCATCAAAATGTAGCACACTATATAACCAACGTGTTCAATCACTATCGATTCAGATGAGCCAGCTCGTAACGAGCCGCCTCATGAGGATCTGCAACAATTGTCAGTCTCATTAAATTCTAAAAATATCAACATTTTCTCATTAATAGCATAATGCCTTTTAACCATACGAACTATATAGCCAACTTGTACACATACTATAGATCCAGATAAGTCAGCTCAAAACTCCGTCAAAATTCAACCATTCAACCCTACAAACCAACTAGCCAACTTATCCAAATACTGTAGATCCAGATGAGCCGGCTCGTTATATACGAGCCGGCTCATCTGGATCTGCAGCATTTGTCGGCATTATTCAATTCTAAAAGAAGTACATGTACTTCATTAATAGAATATGCAAAGAAAACACACATGGACAATCCAATATCGGTTATTTAGGAGTGAAATGGTTAGCCACACGGAGGTTTACTGAAAGTCCGATTCCGAGTGGCCCTACAGTATAACACATTTTGCAGGTGCAAGTGGCATTGCGGAACTATAGAACCCTTGCCGAATATCCGGTCAAAATGCAGAGAATGATTGCTCAGCGGTCTTGGTTTGAGAGGTAGGCGTTTCAGTCAATCAACACCACATGCCGTAATTAAGGTGCATGGTCACGTGGTTACAACGCCAACAACAATGGTTAAAGTGTTGAAAGCGCGCACACTCCAAAGTAAGTATTATTTGATATTTTCCTTAATAGGCAACTGATTTTGATGACATATGGCGTAGCAAATGCGTCTTCACGAGCTGCATTTGGTGGTCCCGGGAGTTTAGCACATACTTTGCGAAGAATCGATTTCCGTGTCAGTAGACACGGAAATCGATTGTTCGCAAAAACGACAGCAGTTTGGGCCAAAGTACCGAGACCACCAAATGCAGCTTAACAAGACGCGTTTGATGCGCCATAATTTCATAAAAATCCGTTACATAATAAGGACAAAATAAAAGAATACGTACTGTGAATCGGAGGGTTTCTGTAAATTTCAGTACTTGTTGTTGTTGTTGTTGTTGTTGTTGTTGTTGTTGTTGTTGTTGTAACCACGTGAACATACACCTTGGTAATCAAAGTATGCAGATAGTGTAGTCCCAGGTGGGCTGGCTGTCAACGTGGTCTAATATGAGTTCGAAACTGCCACACTAATGGGGCCGGCGTCGTATGACGATGTTATATTAATTGTGGGGGTACCAGCGATTTATTACATCAAATTACCGCAGATGTTGCTGTGATATTCAGGATAATATAATTATGTGGCTGTGTCTGGAGAAATGGGGCTTATGGGATTAGTGGCTATTGTAGCTCATGATCAAATAACGCACTCCATAACACACGATCTATATTGATTATTGGAAACATAATGGGTGTTCCATTGACTGAATGTGAACAGTGTAGATCCTGATCAGAATGTGCGGATGCACAGGCTGATCTGGATATACACTGGTCGCAAAACACATTAGCCCCATTTCTCCAGTCACAGGGCCCGCAGCCGCTCAACTAGGCAAACTGCTCGGTTTCGAGCGTGTGATTCAAATAAAATACATTTTCAGAATCCTTAAGGTTGACTATTAAAGGTACATACCCACTTAGTAGGCACACAATGTCACTATTCCACCAGTTATAAAACTTACAATAGCCCGCTATACAGATATAATCATTTAGTAATATGTATATTACTGATAGTGACTCGCGGTGGTATCAGGATATTTTCATATGCAAATGAGACATGGTATTTCTTAATTATTTATACTAATTAAATGCGTCACCTGAAAAAAATAATATTTCTACAGATTATAAAGAATAATCATTGCACATTAAAAAATAAATACAGAGAATAAATAGTAATGTCCGTTAACATTTTAAGGAAACACGGGTATCGCTCCTAATATAAGTGTGAAAACGGGATACGTCTGATATAAAACGTAAAATAATGCCAATCAATATGTGGGGTAATGGTGAATGAATGTATATTTTGCAAGAAAATGTCGCAGATGATGTCTCTGATATAAAGAACAGTTTGTGCCTCCTGAGTGGGCATGCACCTTTAACAATATTAACCCTTTCAACCCTAAGGAACTGGAATGGACTGTGATATGCTAATGTTCCAACCAATCCAATGGTCACAAAATGATTTTCAGATTCGTCCATTTAATATGAAAAGGGGGTATTTGTTGTTCTCAAAAATATGAAAATTACTTTCAAACAGTGCAGATCCTGATGAGACGGCAAATGAGCCGGCTTATCTGGATCTGCACTGTTTGCATAAACCGATATAGCGGGCTTTCGGGTTTAAAGGGTTAACGTAGCTGGGTGCCTACGGAACTTTGTCTTTGGAACGTCCGGAACTTCCCGAATACATAAACTTATTTGACGGGCCGCAAAAAAAATCCGATGGCCGTCCGAAGCAGTTATTTATGGCGCGCTGAATGAAAAGGGCAAATAAACCCGCAGATTAGAATAAACTACGGTAATTAGTTTATTCCGCTTCCAAAATGACCGTTTTATTGACAGAAACAATTGAGCCGTTGGTCAAGAAAACCAACAACAGGCTGTTTACGACCAGCACTGTTCTGAATCAGTTTGCGCATGCGTGAAAACGTACGCAATTGTACATACCCTATGCTTATTAGTCTACATGTAAGCACTTAAATTTCAGACAGTTTTCAAACTGTTTTTAATAAATAAAATTGCAACCAGAGTTGTCTCGGATCAGACTGTAGTCAGATCCTAGTCTACGCTGGTTGCATATCCCGAAATAGTAGTTTACCAAATGCGCTATTCCGTTTAATAACAGCGGGCCAATATTTCATTTTCCGGCCAAAAATTTGCACAAACTCTGTCAGCTATTGTCAATAATGTTGAGTCGTAATTTGTTGATTTTCATCCAAATTAAACAACAGCTGTTCCGTATAGTCTGGAATATAGCATAGACAGTTCACGATTCACGAGTCCTCTACGTTCATGTTTTACAAACCAAATACGTCTGATAGTATATTTTCATTTTCTTATCAGTTAGTCGTTAAAGTACGGAGCCCCGCAGCGGACATGGATTTTTGTATTACTTCGTTCCCACGAAATAACAATTCGTTCCCTCAATGTAACAATTCGTTCCCTCGAATTAACAATTCGTTCCCACGAAATGACAATTTCTTCCCTCAATTTAACAATCCGTTCCCTCGAATTAACAATTCGTTCCCACGATATAACAATTCGATCCCACGAATTAACATTTCGATCCAGTGGGAACGAGCTGTTATTTCGTGGGAGCGAATTGTTAAATTGAGGGAACGAATTGTTAAATCGTGGGAACGAATTGTTAAATTGAGGAACGAATTGTTACTTCGTAGGAACGAATTGTTATTTCATGGGAACGAATTAATAAAAAAAAGAATTATACGTCCCCTGCGGGGCTCCGTATTATAGACTCTGTTTCAGATGATGTGTCAGATATTCAATATATGGTGTTTCGCTTTTGCACTGCAAATGACCTATATCAAGAAAACACACCATTTCATTTGATCAAATTCCAATGCGGATGGGTTTTTATTTTAACATACTAAGATTGTGATAAACAGGGGAGATAATTTGGTAATGCTTTTAGCTTAACAACACTAAATCGTCAGATATTATTGCGCGGAATAGTCAAAAGAAATATTGTTAAAGAAAATAAGCCATATGTGTTACATGTATGCCATAGACACTATTTGCTTGCAGAAACCGGTCAATTGATGTACTAATCTACTTCACAGACATGTTAATGTATTATTTACATCATTTTCAAGTACATATATATGTTTTGGGATTATTTTGTAAGTCGGAACACTTTTGTCATGTGAGGCGGTTTAAATTCCAGCCGCTTACGTTTCGCGCCACCACCAGGGTGGTCACAGGAGATTGAATTTATCTTTCTTAACAATAATTAAACCTATATTTTAATTACTAAATATCCAGAATGGGTGCAGGTTCTGGGGAAATAGGTCTCACAACATCCATGAGAAAAATAAATGTAGCAGAGAATAGCAAAATGTGTGGTAATTGGTTAGTTTATATAGGAAAATTCAATGGTGGTTGCCCACCTTTTACTCTATTACTGTACCAGGGGCCTGTTTCACTAAACTTCGTACGACTAAAATGTTCGTAAGTGCAAATTTATGATCGTCTGGAAATTTCAATTGATGGATTTACATTTATTGAGCATATGCAGCCTATGCTCAATAAATGTAAATCCAATATTGGTTTACAAGAAAACATTGTTAATGTGACATTTACAGACTATCATACTTTTTCACTTACGAACATTTTAGTCTTACGAAGATTAGTGAAACGGCCCCCAATTTCGCCCATGTATCGTGATATCAGATGTTCCCGGAGAGAAACGTTCACTACTGCCTGTTCCACGTGTTGCTGCCGACGAACTTTTGGCTATTAAACACATTCAATCTAAAAAATATTAAAATGTAAGTATTTTTTCATCAATAACAAAAAGTCACCCTCCGCAACTTTTTTATTCGATAAAATTCGATCAAATATTGATTTTATTGTGAAAAAACGATTTGTCTATGGGAATTTAACATGAGAGCTAAAAATAGATGTTTTTAAAATAATATTTGCCTTGTAGATCGATTTTCAAAACTCTAGCTTTTGTTTTCTTTGTTACATCATTTCCAAACTATCTAACCAGGCTTCGGAGCCGTTTTCCAAATGGGGAGGGTGACATTTTGGTATTGATGAAAAAGTACTTACATTTAAATAGTTTTTAGATTTAATGTGTTTACTAGCCAAACGTTCGTCAGCAGAAACAGACAGTAGCCAATGTGTATGATCACGTGGTTACAACATCGACAAGTACTGAAACTTCCAGAAGCCCTTCGATTCAAAGTACGTATTCTTTTATTTTGTCCTTATTATGTAACGGATTTTGATGAAATATGGCGCATCAAGCGTCTTGTTAAGCTGCATTTGGTGGTCTCGGTACTTTGGTCCAAACTTCTGTCGTTTTTGCGAAGAATCGATTTCCGTGTCTAAGTATGTGCCGAACTCCGGGGACCACCAAAATACAGCTCATGAAGACGCGTTTGCTGCGCCATATTTCATTAAAATCCGTTGCCTATTAAGGAGAATATCAAATAATACTTACTTTGGAGTGGGCGCACTTTTAACACTTTCAGCCCTTGTTGTTGTTGTTGTTGTAACCACGTGATCATGCACCTTGGTAGTCGTCTGGAACGAGTTCCTGCATTGGCAATGTTCCTACCCAGTATCCGGGTAGCTGCTATCTGTCATGTATTTTGCACACTTGAAATATCTGAAAACATGAATACATTTCAACAATGAAGTTAGGGCAAGTGAACTTGCATTTACACATATGACAATTAAGCATCTATTTTGAGATGTCCTACAGTGGGGTCAGCGTGTAAGTGCACACACGAACGAACACGACAGGTTGGTTCCAACCTGTCGTGTTCGTTCGTGTGTGCACTTACACGCTGACCCCACTGTATGCTTTATTTATGTTCTTGATTTTCCTTTCTTTCAGTTATGACCCAAAACGTGTAATAGTACGAGAGGGTCACGTGCCCATGTGTTTCTACTTTGTGCTATCCGGCTCAGGTAAGATCTGCCGTGTAGCCTATTTCACCAAAATTGCTAAGTATACTTATCTTAATGAGTACACTTTGAGGGAGAAATTTTCAATTTAAGGATAAATTTATTAGTTTTTATTATACTGAATTTATTACATTATCACAGCCATTTTGGCTGTGATAATGTAATACATTCAGTATAATCATTCTGCAAACTTTTAATCATCAAATATATGCAGTCGTTAGTTCTATATGAAATAATGCATTTCGGGAAAAATAAATGATTACGCCCTCAAAGTATGCTTAGCTAAATAAGTATGCTTAGCAATTTTGGCGAAATATGCTACTGGAAGATGTGCATTCGTCGTTTGGAGCTACATATAAGGCATAACATCTTATAAAGGGGGCAGGTGGGGGCATGGGTTAAAATAACCCGAATTCTATGTCTGTAACGCCCTGCGTTAAAGACAGAGAATTCGGGTTAGTGTTAAAATTGTTAGCTTGTCAATGGCATTTCTTATTTTGTCATGCGCAATCTCAACAAAATATTTACTATTAACTGTTACTTGTCCATTTTGTTAACTGCTACCGATATTTTTTATTTGTGTTGCCTAATACTTGCACGTTTTATTTTATGTTGTCAAATTATCCCCCAACCCATGCCACCCCACCCCACCCCATCCCATCACATCTGTATGTATACACATACACTACTGACCTTGTTTTGCATATTCAGCGATCGTGTCGACGACAGAGGACGGGCGATCTCGAACCATGATGTTCCTAAGCAAAGGCGACAGTTTCGGCGACATCGCCATATTGAACAGGGCTCGCCGGGAAACGACCGTCATATCGCGCGAGAAAATTGAACTGCTGTGTATGGCGGACACGGTAAGCGGTTTCTGAATACTTCAACACTGAATATTTACACCTTCTATAAATTCATAATGCAAACGCCCATTCGACGTATTGCGTTTACATCCCAATACAATACATTAGACACACGTCGCTGTTCCAAGAATTGCGACAAAATGACGTAAAACAAGGTTATTGTTAATTTTAACGCCATATTTGGTTATTTACAGTTTTGAAACTATCAGAAAATGCAGTGTAAATATAAGTAATAAAACCATGGGCTGTTGCGTTTACTGGGGTAGATAATACATTTGACCTGTTTAAAGTTTTCGAGGAGTCCGGACTCCTCGCAAGCTTTAAACAGATCAAATGTATTATCCACCCCAGTAAACGAAACAGCCCTTGATTTTATTCCTTAAATAATAAATATATGATCTTATGCAACTAATGGTTTAATATGATAATTGTTAATCGAGTCTACTGATTTCATACGGAAACCAGTAAAGGAATTTAATAAATAACGTATTAATTAAAAACAAGTTAGATTGTAATTAGTTGTATGAGACGAACATCATGCAGGGAAGCTGTACCGATCGCCTAACGTATTTCAGTAACGATATACAGGCCCGTACGCAAGGGAGGGGGGGGGGGGGGGTGGAGGGGGAGGGGGGAGGGGTGCGACGGGTGCGTACGCACCCCCCTAATTTCGCCGTGGTCCCGCTATTTTTCAAACAGTAATCTCAACAAATCTTGAAATGCATTAATATACAGGTAATTTGCATGCAAATGCCACAGTTATAATCCGAATTTAAATGACATAAAATGCAGGAGAGTGCATTTCAGGCCATCTAGGTTTAAACAAATTCAGGGGGGTGCGTCAGGGCGAGCCCCATGTAGTGGCGCGAGTACGCTAGGGGGGTACCCGTACCCCCTAGCGTACTCGCGCCACTACATGGGGCTCGCCCCTGACGCACCCCCTTGACGCACCCACCCCCAATAGAAAATCCTGCGTACGGGCCTGGTATATTGCAATATGTATTACATTAACTAGTGTATTTTACGTTTATTATACTGTATAATTGTACTGCGTACAGTGTATGCAAAAGCGTTCTGAACTTACTTTGAATTTTCGATGGGAAATACCGTATTTCTTTCTATCTCGCTATCGGTTTGCGCCATCCATTAAGAGAGGCAATTTCAGAGCGGATTAATACTGTTTATATATTTAACATACCAAACAATCAACTGCATATCCACTGATAAGATAGCTTTTTTGTTTATGAGCTAAAATACACGTTCTGTGGAACTCTGAGAATACGAGATTGATATCAACGTACCCAGGCATGTACGATCAGTGATAACGATATAGTACCACGTATTACCAGTTAACAAGTTGCTTCTTAAGGAGCCCCGCAGGGGACGTAGAACTGTTTTTTTTATTAATTCGTTCCCACAAAATAACAATTCGTTCCCACGAAATAACAATTCGTTCCCTCAATTTAACAATTCGTTCCCACGAGAACGAATTGCTATATCGCGGGAATTGTTAATTCGTGGGAACGAATTGTTATATCGCGGGAACGAATTTTGTTAATTCGAGAGGACGATTTGCTAAATTGAGGGAACGAATTGTCATTTCGTGGGAACGAGTTGTTATATCGTGGACACAGTAAAATAGTAACGAACTGTTATATCGTGGTAACGAATTGTTAAATCGAGGGAACGAATGGTTAAATTGAGGGAACGAATTGTTATTTCGTTGGAGCGAATTAATAAAATAAATCCATGTCCCCTGCGGGGCTCCGTAGCTTCTTACTATGCGGCCAGCTACACTGTATGCACCTTCTTACTATGCGGCCAGCTACACTGTATGCACATGTACATATGATAACCATGTCTTCTAATACAATCGGCCTAGCTACACTGTATGCACATGTCCATATATAACCATGTCTTCTTAACTAATGCCGGGGCAGCTTACACTTGTATGCACATGTACATATGATAACCATGTCTTCTTACTATGCGGCCAGCTACACTGTATGCACATGTCCATATGATAACCATGTCTTCTTACTATGCGGCCAGCTACACTGTATGCACATGTACATATGATACCAAGTCTTCTTACTATTGCGTGCCCAGCTACACTGTATGCACTTGTACATATGATAACCTTGTCCATCTTACTATGGCGGCCAGCTAACACTGTATGCACATGTCCAATGATAACCATGTCTTCTTACTATGGCGGCCAGCTACACTGTAAGCACATGTATCATATATAACCATGTCTTCTTACTAGCGGCCAGCTACACTTTATGCACATGTCCATATATAACCATGTCTTCTTACTATGCGGCCACTACACTGGTATGCACATTCCATATGATAACCATGTCTTCTTACTATGCGGCCAGCTACACTGTATGCACATGTACATATGATAACCATGTCTTCTTACTATGCGCCAGCTACAACTGTATGCACATGTCCATATGATAACCATGTCTTTCTTACTATGCGGCCGGCCAGGCTACACTGTATGCACATGTCCATATGATAACCATGTCTTCTTACTATGCGGCCAGCTACACTGTATGCACATGTACATATGATAACCATGTCTTCTTACTATGCGGCCAGCTACACTGTATGCACATGTCCATATGATAACCATGTCTTCTTACTATGCGGCCAGCTACACTGTATGCACATGTCCATATGATAACCATGTCTTCTTACTATGCGGCCAGCTACACTGTATGCACATGTCCATATGATAACCATGTCTTCTTACTATGCGGCCAGCTACACTGTATGCACATGTCCATATGATAACCATGTCTTCTTACTATGCGGCCAGCTACACTGTATGCACATGTCCATATACCATCTTCTTACACGCCACTAACATGACTAGCCAATTGTCGCATATGAATAACATGTCTTCTTACTATGCGGCCAGCTACACTGTATGCACATGTCCATAGACCATGCATCTTACTATGCGGCCAGCTACACTGTATGCACATGTCCATATGATAACCATGTCTTCTTACTATGCGGCCAGCTACACTGTATGCACATGTCCATATGATAACCATGTCTTTTATTTGTTTAAGGATTTCGAAAAGAACGATACTGATATAATTTGAGATTGACATCTAGATTTGTATACAGTGAGCGCCTTGAAAAACTACGGAGCCCCGCAGCGGACGTAGAATTCTTTTTTTTATTCATTTGTCGCCACGAAATAACAATTCGTTCCCTCAGTTTAACAATTCTTTCCCACGAATTAACAATTCGTTCCCTTAATTTAAAAAATTGTTCCCACGAGAACGAATTGCTATATCGCGGGAACGAATTCTTATATCGTGGGAACGTATTGTTAATTCGAGGGAACGAATTGTTAAATTGAGGGAACGAATTGTCATTTCGTGGGAACGAATTGTTAATTCGAAGGAACGAATTGTTATATCGTGGGAACGAATTGTTAATTCGATGGAACGAATTGTTAAATTGAGGGAACGAATTGTCATTTCATTGGAACGAATTGTTAATTCGAGGGAACGAATTGTTATATCGTGAGAACGAATTGTTAATTCGAGGGAACGAATTGTTAAATTGAGGGAACGAATTGTTATTTCGTGGGAAAGAATTAATAAAAAAAATCCGTGTCCCTGCGGGGCTCAGTACCTGTGGATGTGCTCGTAAGGTCGATTTTTCGTTGCTGAAGTTCCATAATATATAATGTTACATATTTTTGATAGTCGAGTGACTATGAAATAATATGTATTAAATGTGCTTTCCTTCGGAGGTTAGTATCCTCTCGATGATAGACAAGAGGGGATATAGCGTTAGTCCGTGTACGTACATACATGCATACGATAGCAACATTTTCCATTTTTCAATAACTTATGAACCGCTGCACCGATTTTATTACTGTTGGCCACAATGTGTGTCTAGGAATGGTGCTTTGTTTTACATACGACCCACGTCCGACCGCCCAATGTGAAGGTCACTGAGGACTTATGTTCACCTTGTTTGTAAGGCAAATTTGTAAGGCAAAAATGTTAAAGTGTTTTTGTTTTTTTGTTATCAAGGCTATCAGTACGACACAGGTTCGACCACCAAAGATCAAGGCGGGGACTTGTGTTTGTTTTTTTTATCAATGATACCAGCGAGTGGATAGGCTTCGTTTAACGATGCCATTCCTTGTTGGAAATTACTATAATTGGTTATTTCAGTGTGCGGCGTTGACCATTAACATAAGTGCAAAATTATGATAGTCTGTAAATTTCACATTAACAATGTTTTCTTGTAAACAATTATTGGATTTACATTTATTGAGCATAGACTGCATGTGCAGCCTATGCTCAATAAATGTAAATCCATTGTATTACTGTTTTCAGGACTTTATCGACATATTCATGTCCGGAGGGTTGACAGATCCCGATGACCCATTTTTAAAGTACGTATATATGGGCTCGACGCTGGAATTACCTTAGAGATATATGACGAAAAACAGCGATATGTTAAGGCTGTTGCTGATACTGTTTGAAAAGAAAACACACAGACGTATTATATTTCTTCTGAATGGTGGCATATTCCTGCCATCAACGCTGTGATAATGATACATCCAAGTCGTATTGAGATCCATTACAAGTTATTATCTTAACTACATATTTTTCGCGTCAAGATGACTAACTATCTGATCAGGAAGTGAGATATTGGAGATATCTCGCACAAACTCTCGTCAAAACGCGATACTGCCCACGAGTGACCCAATTTGTAATGTTGATTTTAAGACAGTATGACCACTTACATTAAAATCCCAATTCTATTCAATTCAATACCACATTGTTTACGATATTTCGTCTAATTATCTTGTCCAATTTGTATCGTCCTGAACAATTAGTAAGTCGATTGTATGCGAAACCAGGGCCCGTTTCACTAAACTTAGTGCGACTAAAATATTCGTAAGTGCAAATTTAGGATCGTCTGGACATTTTAATTCATGGATTTACAGCATAGGCTCAATAAATGTAAATCCAATAAGTGTTTACTATAAAACACGTTTATGTGAAATTTACAGACTATCATAATTTTGCACTTACGAACATATTAATCGTACGAAGTTTAGTGAAACGGGCCCCAGTATGTAGTTAAGATGACATATACAGTGTATTAAGACGACTTTCATATCAGGCTATCATGTTAAGCCGATGGTAGAGTAAAACACATATGTCACCATAGTTCACAGGGGCGGTTACTTGATTTATGTCAACTTTCATAAATTTCATATTATTTTCTGCAATTTTTCTTATTCCTCATCAAAAGTATATGTTGTTACCATTCAGTTGAACCGTCTCGACGAGACGGTTCAACTGAGTGGTAACAACATACACTTTGGGTGAGAAATAAGGATAACATCATATCTTTCCACGTAAACAATGGGTAAAAATCTAAACTCGACCAATTTAGAGGGGGCGTGTGAATCCGGCAGGTGATCAAATAAAACAGTATATATCATATCGCAGTGACGAGAATATAAACAGCGTTTTTATTAACATTAGTTAAGTCGTGTAATACATAGAGTTGTATATATTGCATTCTGAATGTGTAAAGTAAGAACAAACATATCTGTATTTTTCAGTGTCCAATAATGTATATACTGTTAATTTTGTACGAGTATTGGTAATATTTCAGTTCCATCCATTTCCTGCAAGGCTGGCCGAAAGAGAAGTTAATCGAGAACCCCAAGAAGTGCATCTTCAGCTTCTTCAAGTAAGATTTTATTAGATATGTCACAGGACGAGAAAGATGTGCACCGGTCCGCCTCCGGACCCAGGACCTCTGGTTTACCGTACCGTCGCTCTCACCGACGACTGAGCTAACGTGGCACGAATACACACCTTTTCCCCATGTTGAGATACATACCGTGACATACTTCTCAGCCAAATTAAAATTCGTCCCTGAATTCTATATACAAATTTAATTCGTCTCTGAATTCCATTTTTTTTTTACTTTGTGGGCAGTCTATATCAGTCACGGTGCCTCAACGAGGCACCGTGACTGATATAGACTACCCACAAAGTAAACAATGTCACAGGACCAGAAGGATGTGTCTGATTTGATCGCGAACACTGTTACATAGCGTATCAACAGGGCGCATGCTAACAAGGGTCGACACCGGTCTTCAGCCACATTCACAATATAAATATGGAGTGTGTACATTGCGCACTTATAGCGTGTAAGTGCACACACGAACGAACACGACAACCTGTCGTGTTCGTTCGTGTGTGCACTTACACGCTGACCCCAATGTATATTGCGATTTTTAGAATTTGGTTGGAAATAATTTGCATAGATGAGCTCGACTTCACCTGTGTGCTACTTATGCTTATGTATACCATCGTCTTCGTGTATGGCCGGATTAGCTCGGTAGGTAGAGCGTCGGACTGCGGATCAGGAGATCCCGGATTCGTATCCCACCTCGACCGCTGCGAATGGCCGATTCGGTGTGTCCTTGGGCAAGACAACTTCGTGCTAGCCTAGTCCTATCGGATGGGGACTTAAATAGTTGATCGACATGCAAGGTCACCGAGTCAGTGCCGTCGTTAAATCAACGCATTTACATTTGCATTTTCGTGTTTCAGGCGAGGCACCATCCTGGTACATGACAGTAAGAAAAGTGATTGGATATTCGTCGTCAAGTCGGTAAGCGCAACCTCAGGTGATACGAGTTATTAGTTATTCCAATAACGAGTTACAGTGGGGTCAGCGTGTAAGCGCACACACGAACGAACACGACAGGTTGGAACCAACCTGTCGTGTTCGTTCGTGTGTGCACTTACACGCTGACCCCACTGTAGCCGCCTCCTTCCATCGTCTTCTTCAGTTATGGAGTCTTCATATGAAGTATCACATGCGTTTTAAATATGTATCAATACTTTAGGTATATTAAAGGTACATGCCCACTCAGTAGGCACAACATGTTCTTTATAGGAATTAAATAAGTGTATAATTGTGTCACTATTCCACCAGTTCTAAAAATTATGAGTGCCCGCTATACAGATATAATCATTTAGTAATATTTATTTTACTGATAGTGCCTCGCGGTGGTATCAGGCTATTTACATATGCAAATGAGGCATGATATTTTTTTAATTATCTATACTAATTAAATGCATCACCTGAAAACATTACATTTTCGACAGATTATAAAGTATGATCATTGGACATCAACAAATAAATAAAGAGAATAACTAGTAATGTCCGTTAACATTTTAAGGAACCACAGTTATCGACCCTGATATCAGTGTGTAAATTTACGTATGCTATACAATGTATAATACTGCCAATCAATACGTGGGTTAATGGGTAATGAATGTTTAATTTGCCAGAAAATGTCTCAGATGATGTCTTCGATATACAGAATATGTTGTGCCTACTGAGTGGGCATGTGCCTTTAATATTCAATGTGAATAATATTTTTCAAATAATGCAGAATGTTGCTGAACAATGTCGATTGCATTTCAGATAAAATCACATGTAAAACAAGAAATTATGCTGCATTTATTACATAAAATTAGTTTTCACAGTGTAATAAAAAGCATAATACACTAGTGTAATAAATATGAAATTAGGCAGCTGCAGAAAACATGATATATTACCAATACAGCTTCAATGTATACTATTGTGCTTATACAATACATATAATCTTACATTTCTGTTGATTTAATATGATGTTTATCAAACTCGTTGACTGACATAGCCTCGTTTCTTATGAAATCAGTAAACTCGTTTAATATATAAATATCATATTAAATCACCACTCATGTAAGATCATCTATATATATGTGACAGATATGTGAGGCCATCATTTTGCATAAAGTAAATAAACCAATGCACATTTACAAACTCCTTTAAACAGGGAAGTGCCAGTATTCTAAAGAAGCTGCGATCAGTGGACATCGACAAACCGCAGAGAGTGAAACGGCGCATGGACTTCCGGGAAGAAGGTACGTACACAAAGCGATATATCGAGGCTACAATTAGGCCATACAAACAGTACATTGGTTCTCAGATATCGCCGCGTCAGGAAAATGCATGCCCATGCCCATGTCTTGCCACGTTCATAATTGTCTCCTGCCCCATGTCTTCACACGTTGCTAATTTTCTCCTGCCCCATGTCAACACGTTTTATACTCTCCTGCCCCATGTCTTCCCACGTGTCTTCACACGTTGCTAATTTTCTCTCCATGCTTTCACACGTTGACTTTTCTCCTGCCCCATGTCTTCACACGTTGATACTTTTCTCCTGCCCCATGTCTTCACACGTTGCTAATTTTCTCCTGCCCCATGTCTTCACACGTTGATACTTTTCTTCTGCATTCTTCACACGTGCTAATTTTCTCCTGCCCCAGCTTCACAAGTTGCTATATTCTCTGCCCCATGTCTTCACACGTTGCTAATTTTGTCTCTGCCCCATGTCTTCACGTTGCTAATTTTCTCCCTGCCCCTACCCCACTGCTAATTTCTCCTGCACACTTTCCACGTTGATATTTTTGCCCTCCCCATGTCTTGCCAACGTGATTATCTCCTGCCCCATGTCTTCACACTTCTAATTTTCTTCCTCCCCATGTCTTCACACGTTGCTAATTTTCTCCTGCCCCATGTCTTCACACGTTGCTAATTTTCTCCTGCCCCATGTCTTCACCCACGTTGCTAATTTTCTCCTGCCCCATGTCTTCACATTGCTAATTTTCTCCTGCCCCATGTCTTCACACGTTGATAATGTTCTCCTGCCCCATGTCTTGCCACGTTGATAATTTTCTCCTGCCCCATGTCTTCACACGTTGCTAATTTTCCCTTTATCTTCCGCCCCATGTTCTTCAACGTTGCCTAATTTTTCTGTGCCCCCATGTCTTCCACAACGTTGCTAATTTTCTCCTGCCCCATGTCTTCACACGTTGCTAATTTTCTCCTGCCCCATGTCTTCCCACGTTGGTATTTTTCTCCTGCCCCAATTTTGTCTCACCCATTGCTAATTTTTCTCCTGCCCCATGTCTTCTTCACACGTTGATAATGTTCTCCTGCCCCATGTTCTGCCAAGTTTTTGGATTAATTTTCTCCTGCCCCATGTCTTCACACGTTGCTAATTTTCTCCTGCCCCATGTCTTCACACGTTGATACTTTTCTCCTGCCCCATGTCTTCCCACGTTGATACTTTTCTCCTGCCCCATGTCTTCACACGTTGCTAATTTTCTCCTGCCCCATGTCTTCACACGTTGATAACTTTTCTCCTGCCCCATGTCTTCACACGTTGCTAATTTTCTCCTGCCCCATGTTCCTTCACACGTTGCTAATTTTCTCCTGACCCCATGTCTTCACACGTTAAACTTTTCTCCCTGCATCTTCCCAACGTTGATCTTTTCTCCTGCCCCATGTCTTCACACGTTGCTAATTTTTCATGCCCAATGTCTTCACAGTTGCCCCCATACTGTCTTCCCTGCCTCACGTTGCTAATTGTCTCCTGCCCCATTGTCTTTTTCACACTTGCTAAATTTTCTCCTGCCCCATGTTTCCCCCACTTGTTTCTTAATTTTCTCCACCCCTTGTCCTTCACAACGTTGCCTAATTTTCTCCTGCCCCATGTCTTCCCACTTGATCCCACTTTTCTGCCTGCCCCATGTCTTACCCACGTTGATACTTTTTCTCCTGGCCCCCATGGTTTCCACGTGATCTTTTCTCCGGCCCCATGTCTTCCCACCTTGATAATGTTCTCCTGCCCCATGACTTCCCACGTTGATAATGTTCTCCTGCCCCATGTTTTCCCACGTTTATAATGTTCTCCGCCCGCCAGTGGTTGACCTGATGAAGTGCGAGGGCCACCTGAGTCACGAGGAATACATCCAGATGATGTACGAGGAAGAGGTGCGGGCGCTGGACGACCAGAACCTCATGGCCCGCGTCTACGCCCTGCCAGACATCAACATCCGCACCAACGACGCATACAACGAACTCAAACAGCTCAGGGAAGAGGTACGTGCAAGTCTATCCCGCTCTATGACTTCCTATATTGACAGATATGTGCCATTTCGCATTGTCGACTTTCTCCCTAGTGATTTTGGGGAGCTGTTTCAGAGAAAAAGCGTTATGCCATATGTCAGCAACGAACTAAAACAGCACAGCGAAGAAAAACGTGCAACCATTTCTACTCTGTGAATGTTCCCTTAGATTCTAAATTCTGAGATACTATGACTGCAACGAACAGCTCAGGCAAGAGATACGCGTAACCCTCCCGTCTTTAAATAACTGGGATGAACACTTGTTAAATGCTAATCCTATTACTGTTCCATTGGTTACGAAAGGTAGTGTTGTTAACACTGAAAGACAGTCCACACTCAGTGTAGATCTTCATGATACCGTTCAGAGATTCGGAGATCCTGTAGCCGATTTCATCAAAATTGCAAAGTATACTTATCTAGCAAAGTATACTTTGAGGGAGTAATCATTTATTTTTCACAAAATGTATTATTTCATATAAACTTAACTACTGCATATATTTAATGATTAACAGTATGTAGAATTATTATACTAAATGGCTGTGATAATGTAATAAATTCAGTATAATAAAAATTAATACATTTATCCTAAAATTGAAAATGTCTCCCTCAAAGTATACTTTGCTAGATAAGTATACTTTGCAATGTTGGTGAAATAGGCTACAGGGCACGAATGTGCAAGTACACTACAATCGCAATGTAGTTTTCTAGTCGTCGTGTTTTCCGATTAACATGACGCTCCTGGGTTTCCCTGGTATTTGTTTTGTCTATGGATGTATTGAAAAGCGTTAACATTTCGTTGCATATATTCATACCAAGATTGTGAGCCAGGCCTGGTTTTCTTATAAAAGCTATCAGAAATATTTTGCTTGTCATTGCTTAGTGAGTTCGTCGATCTCATTCACAGTTCGCTAATAGCAACACGATGGCACGGGCCCTGAGCTGCATAGAGAAGATGACCGAGGCGGGTGATGTGATCGCCAGTGAGGCCCGATCGGAGGCGGGCGCGGGCAGTGTGGCCAATCTAGCTACGCCAAATCCGTCCGCCTTCAATGGGAAACATCGTCGCATGTCACTCGCCGCCCTCAGTAGTATGGTATCCAAGGTAGGGCATTGTTTCTCTTTAAATACACATTCAATGATTGGCATATAATCACGAAAATAGAGAGCTTCCACGAGTTATGATTGAATATGATACATGTGTAGATTTATGCGAGTTTAGCGACTTCATAGGAACGAGTTATGATTGAATATGATACATGTGTAGATTTATGCGAGTTTAGCGACTTCATAGGAACGAGTTATGATTGAATATGATACATGTGTAGATTTATGCGAGTTTAGCGACTTCAGGAACGGTTTATGATTGAAGATACCTGTGTTTATTTTGCATAATAGCGACTTCTTAGGAACAGTTATGAATTGAATATATACATTGTGTATATTTATGCGAGTTTAGCGACTTCATAGAACGAGTTATGATTTGAATATGATACATGTGTAGTTTATGCAGTTTAGCGAACTTCATAATGAAACGAGTTAAGATTGAATATGATCATGTGGTAGTTTATGCGAGTTTTAGCGACTTCATAGGAACGAGTTATGATTGAATATGACATGTATTTAAGCGAGTTTTAGCGATCATATTAACGGTTATTTGTTTGAATATGATTCATTTTAGATTTAAAGAGTTTAGCGACTTCATAGGAACGAGTTTATGATTGAATATGATACATGTGTAGATTTATGCAGTTTTAGCGACTCCAGAACGATTATGATTGAATATGGATACTTGTAGTTTTATCGAGTTTTAGCGACTTATAGGAACGAGTTATGATTGAATATGTTACTTGTGTAGATTTCTCGAGTTTAGCGACTCATATGAACGAGGTTTGATTGAATATGATACAGTGTTTAGTTTATGCGAGTTTAGCGACTTCATATGAACGATTTAGATTGAATATGATACATTTGTTGGTTAGATATAGCGAGTTTAGCGACTTCATAGGAAGAGTGTGATTGAATAAGATACTGTTGTAGAATTTTATGCGAGTTTTTAGCGACTTCATCCATGAACAGAGTTATGATTGTTATATTGAATACATGTTGAGATTTATGCAGTTTAGCGACTTCTAGGAACATTATGATTGAATATATACATAGTTTGTTTAGTATGCGAGTTTTTTTTTAGCGACTTCATATGAACGAGTTATGATTGAATATGATACATGTGTAGATTTATGCGAGTTTAGCGACTTCATATGAACGAGTTATGATTGAATATGATACATGTGTAGATTTATGCGAGTTTAGCGACTTCATAGGAACGAGTTATGATTGAATATGATACATGTAGTTTAGCGAGTTTATTGAACGAGTTTAGTTAATATGATTTATACATGGTTGAGATTTATCGAGTTTACGACTTCATATTGAACGAGATATGATTAATTATGATTAATTGTGAGATTTATGCGAGTTTAGCGACTTCTATGAACGATTATGATTGAATATGATGTAGATTCATGTTTACGACTTCATAGAACGAGTTATGATTGAATATGATACATGTGTAGATTTATGCGAGTTTAGCGACTTCATAGAACGAGTTTTTATATGAATAGATACATGTGTATTTATCGAGTTTACACTCTATGAACGAGTTATGATTGAATATGATACATGTGTAGATTTATGCGAGTTTAGCGACTTCATAGGAACGAGTTATGATTGAATATGATACATGTGTAGATTTAGCGAGTTAGCGACTATAGAACGATTATGATTGATAGATACATGTGTAGAGATTTATACGAGTTTAGCGACTTCATAGGAACGAGTTACAATACAGTGTATGCCTTATGTTATGTAATTACGTCGCTATCACTGGAGAAATTGGCTTTATGGGTTTAGCGCCAGTGTACATCCAAGTTAGCCTGTGCATCCGCACAGTCTGATGAGGGTCTGCACTGTTCGTCATTACATCAATGAAGCACCAGTCATGCTTGTAGCAAGCAATATAAATCATTATCAGCCTACATGAGAGTGTTTAATATAAAAGAAAATGGTTTAAACTTTTAGTCCATAGGCGACGGAACCGGAAACTCATTGGATGGCGGGGGGGGGGGGGGGCATCGTAAGGGCCCGATGGTGCTAGGGGGTGCGGGGGCAGTATATACTCCCCCGGGAATTTGTGAAATCTAAGAGGCGGGAAACGCCATTTCCTGCATTCTCAGCAAGCTTGAGGATGATAATATGTGCTTTATTACAGAATTATTGAGAGGGCCAGGCCTCCCCAATACAATTATTAGTGGGCCCCCCTCCCCCCCCCCCTCCCCCCGCCCTACCCGCCCCCTCCCCCATTTCCACCGCCCCTGTTTACAACGATTACAAACAAGCGCGAGAGCACTTATACAAATGCTTTCGTTGGCATAGTTATTTGATCAGGGGTTACACTAGTCACAAATGCCATAAGCCCCATGTCTCCAGTAGCAGCAACATATACCCATAAGTAAAAATTGCAGACATGTAGTGTGACGCTACTATGCCGGAATTACAGTGAAATCTAATCAAACAGGACGCTTATATATCTCCATTGTATTAGTTTGCGACGTGAGCTTGATGATGATGATAAAGAACGTCTATATCATTTATGTTTCAGCGGCCATTCATTCTGCAGTCTGGAAAAGGTATGTATGCACCTATAATTCCAGCACAAACATATTTACACACTTCCTTAACATTTGATTGGTCCGTAGCAAGTCTCTGTCCAAAATTTATATCCCAGTAAACTCCCACGCCGTACTACTTTCCGTACTTTCCGTAACCGTGAGGCGCAGTTAAAATAATTCTTAAGAAAACGGAAAATAAACACATTTTCTTGATGAATTTATTTCAAATGCTGGAATTATAAGGAATGAATGGCCTTTTTGTGGACTTTATCGGGGATATAAACTTGGAAAAGTCGCGGGAATACTGAACGAGGCCTTCCGGCCTTCGTCCAGTATTCCCGCGACTTTTCCAAGTTTATACCCCGATAAATTCCACAAAAAGGCCATTCATTCCTATATTGGGCTGCGGTTTCATAGAGAATAGTAGGTTAGTGCCGTGAATGGGAAAACATATCTGACAAGGCTTAGGAAACGGGATGGGCGAGGCTCTGCCGAGCACATCCCGTTTCCGTGCCGCGCCAGATATGTTTTCCCATTCACGGCAATAACCTACTATTCTATTTATCCTGTTAACACCTACAAATGGCTTTAAAATGCAAAATATAATAACCCCAGCCACCGCACATATTCATACGCAGTGATTAGGTCGTATTGACAGGATATCAACAATGTTTCACGGCACCGTGTTTCACCGCACATACGCACTGTGTTGACGGGATAAATGTGGTTTATGATTATTGTGGCCAGTCAAACTCTTGATCGGCTAGCACACTGTCGTAGTGTGACCAGGCATTATTATATACTTGTGCTTGAGGCACTGCTTGCATTTCCTAGTCCTGGTTGCTGTGCCGTCAGCTAGTTAAATATATAGTATAAATTGCCCACCTTATCTGCCTGATGCCCGGCAAAGAGGATAGGAATTGGGAAGTAGTGTAATCTTCACAACAAACATGTTTTTGTATCTTCATTGAAGAATCAGTGGAAGAAGATGACGAACTCCTCAATAGAATTAGCCCCTTCAGTCTCTGACTCCTTCAATTGTGTAAGCTCTACCGGATGACACAATTGGAGGGGTCAGTGGAAGAAGGGGGCTAAGTCCCTCGTGGACTTAGCCCCCTTCTTACACTAACCCCGTCAGTTAAACTCATCGATGACAAATGAAATGTCCAAATTGCCAGGTCGACGAAAATCTGTTCTACTAAACCCGGATGACAACAACAGCAGTCACGCGGAGAAGCACGTGTACACCAATCAGATGGTGGACGACTGGCAGGGGAGATCACTCCTATCGTTACCAGAGACCAGTATTGATCTGAACATCAAGCACAAGGGAATCAAACCAGTATTCGTGGAGGTCCAAACTCTGACAAAGGGACAGATATTTGTAAGTATAGGTCTGTTAAGGACCAGGGGCCCGTTTCACTAAACTTCGTACGACTAAAATGTTCGTAAGCGCAAATTTAGGATCGTCTAGAAATTTCAATTGATGGATTTACATTTATTGAGCATAGGCTGCATATGCAGCCTATGCTCAATAAATGTAAATCCAATAATTGTTTACAAGAAAACAGTGTTGATGTGCAATTTGCAGACTATCATAATTTTGCACTTACGAACATTTTAGTCTTACGAAGTTTAGTGAAACGGCCCCCTGTTCATTCTGATCACCATGTGATTCAAACATAATTGCTTCGTAAATGTGAAGTAATATATATGTATAACATTTATCCCGTCAACACAGTGCGTATGTGCCGTGAAACACGGTGCCGTGAAACATTTTTGATATCCTGTCAATACAATTTGGAGATGCGGCTGGGGTTATTTTTTGAATTTTAAAGCTATTTGTAATGTTGACGGGATAAATAGAATAGTAGGTTAGTGCCGTGAATGGGAACAATATCTGGCGCGGCACGGAAACGGGATGTGCTCGGCAGAGCCTCGCCCATCCCGTTTCCTGAGCCTTGCCAGATATTTTTTCACGGCACTGACCTACTATTCTCTATGTGGCTATGATTAGAGCAATGGGGCTGACCAGGGCATGTACTGTTCGCCATTCAGTCAATGAAATACCCGGCCCGATTCTAACTTATAGTGTTGATCCTTATCAGGCTTCACGAGTGCGCTAGAAGATTAGAAGTTGAATACCCACAAATTCCATAAGCCACATTTATCCAGTCACAGCAACATTATGCGAACATTGCCTCGTTACTGTATCCGTATCCTATCCGGCACATGGATTGGCCAACTCGGCCATCTTTGTGTGTTACAGGAATCAGCCAGTTTCACATCTAATGGCGTTTGAAAATCGTGTGTCTGAAATCGTTGTAAAATAAATAAATAAAGTTTAAAACTTTGGGTGCGTTTGTACCCTTGCACCCACACTGGCTACGCCACACCAGACTGGTAATACGTGTCTATGTCTTCGTCTTGAACACGAATAATGTAGACACTGATCAGGCTGGTTGACGTGCAGGGAATGTGACATGTCTTCATTGTTTATGTATTTCAGGGAATGTCTGATATTATCTTCGAGAACCAGCCGAGCCTGAGCCTGGTTAGTAACGGTGCAGAGTGCGTCATGATCGAGAAGAAACTGTTTCTGGAGCACGCTACCATCCCCGTCATGATCAACATCAGGGAAATGGTATTCATCTTCTACTTAGTATTTAATTTAGAAAGTGTCATCATTTTCTAAATGGACATTAATTAACAGAAAACATGTATTCATCTACAGTCGCAACCACATGTGCGCCTGATGTATCATACCCACTGTTAGTTCTGAGTACAAACCCTAATTACAACATATTGCCTATAAATGTTAGAGAATACTAAAGGGCGCGAAATCGCCCAGGGGGTATACAAAAGTAGTTCGATATGAAAAATATAGTGCGGGCGTTTTCAGGTCACAGACACGGTTTGCTTGCAAATCTTGATTCATTACGACCCAGTTTCACTTCAGGAACATTTTGGGGTGCTATTAACACCAGTTTCCAGCATATTTGTAACACTTAAAAAAGAAAACACTGAACCTGTTGGTCACGTGATGTAAACAGAGTTTACGTGGCCAAAAATGTAAACAATATTGGGGGACATGACGAGGTTGGATTCTTTCTTTCTTAGGAGTAAGTGAACATATTGTTAAATTCATGCAGAACCAGTACAGACTGGCTGCATGTCATGTACAAGTAGGTCCCACAGCATCCATACTAATACTGACAGTAGGAGAGACTGACCTTCAAGTACTGGATGGGATTCGGTTAATTATATAGTAAAACTATTTGGTGTGTTCTAACCTAAAACTGCATGTTTTAGGTTAGAACACACCAACTAGTTTTACTATATAATTAACCGAATCCCATACAGTAAGTCCAGTCTGTCCTATTTTACTAACCCATCATACGCATGCTGCATTTCCAGACCTACCCATACCCGTCGGAGGAAGCCCTACAGGCGAACCTGGAATCGCAGTGCTACTGGGACATATACAAGAAGGACATATTCGACACCTATATCCAGGAAGTGAGATTGAAGAAAGTGAACGTTCACGATTCTATGACTAAACGTGATTTATTGCAACCAATATTCTGAGATTAGGCTAGAGGACGGAGAGCATTGCCATAAATTGCAAGTGTGTATGTCTATATAGATGCATGTCACAAGGTCGCTTTCAGCCCATATATTGTATATTGTTGTACATACGAAGTACATGTAGTTGTGAACAGTAACTCTTGAAATCTTCTCCCGTACCGTCCGTAGTTGCGGACGGTACGGGAGTAAACGGGAGTTACTATTCGCAACTACATATTAAGAAGATGCGCGATACCTCATGAAAGTATTTACAAGATTTAGGATATTTTTCGTATTTGACGTCGAAAGTTGCCGACATTTATCACAGCAAATGCGGATTATTAAAAATCCGCATTTGTTATGAAAATTCCGTCAACTTCCGACTTCATTTACAGAAGATATCAACGTTTCTGTAAATATGGATCATGAAAAATCACGTGTCTTCTTCGTACAAAATCACATGGCTTGTCTCGCACGTGAATTTCACTGAGAAACGTGTATTTTCCATCGCGATATGAATGTTGAATATTGTGAATTCAAATAGCGGTGGAAACTAGAGAGAACTGAGGACATGGTCATATATTGTCGGTGTGTATACTGTATACGCGTACGCGTACAGTAGAACCTCTCTCATTTATCTCAGGTGATAATACCTGTTCGTGATCGCATAGCACACAACTATGGCTCAGAATGATAAAATGTGTGATTTACAGTGAAACCTCTCTAAGCCGGACACCCTGGGGACCTCCCAGTGTGTCCGATTTAGAGAGGTTTCACTGTATGTCTCAACTGCCCTGCATTCTTGTAAATTATGATATGATGTATACAATTGTATACAATTGACACACATATTATGTAGGCATATTAGACTGTCAGTAAATAAAGAACAGAACAATAGACCACTATAGAGCATTGCCACAATTTGCCCAATGTTCATGTATCTACAGTCGAACATCCGTGAACGGCCACCTCTCTAAAGCAACAACCTCTCTGTAACAGCCGCTATTTTATATCCCAAAATGGATGATTTTCTCTATATCTAACCCGTAGAATGCTGAGCACGAAAATTGTTGTCTGCATTTGATTTTGCCTTCTTTCTTAACAAAAACATGTTTTGACAGCACTTTAGAATCATTTACATTGGAAATTATTCTAAAATGTTGCCAAAGCATGTTTTTGATGATAATTACTGAAGAAAATAAATAAACAGCTGACGACAACATTTAAGTCAGCATTAACCTCCCTACAACAGCCACCTCTCTACAGCAGCCAGTTTTGCGTCTTCCCATGGGTGGCTGTTGTAGAGAGGTTACACTGTACTTATATTTAATTTAGTGCTTCTTCAATTCCCGCCGCCGGGAAAGTAAAATGTTGGCGACCACGATATGACGTGGAAAATTGGATAATAAACGTATTATCAGCAAATAAAGAAATGAACTAGAACTTATATATGTTCATTATTTTCCCGTGTATCTACCATGTTTTTTTTCCTCAGCCGATGCAAGTTTTACGAGTTTCACCGAAAAGTAATGATCTGCGCTTGTGATATGACGTCGAACATTGGGCAAAATGTGGCTCTTTAATACTGGAGAAATTATATGCGACCAGTGTTACCCCAGATCAGCCTGCCCATCCGCACAGTCTGAACAGGTCATATACTGTTTGCCATTCTGCCAGTAAAGCACTTGTCCTGCTTGTAACAAACAGTATATATCCATATATGCTAGAAGATCAAGGTTATAGACTGATCAGAAATGTCATAAGACCCATTCCTCAAATATGCGCAGTTGTGCGTCAACTAGCAGGAACTGTGACTATAAAACTCCGATCCTGTACTTCAAATCTGGAAGTTTGATTGGCCGAGTCTGTGTTGTTCTCATGATTGGCTAGCCAATCAAACTGCTAGACTCTGAGTTCAAATTTCGAGAACATATCCACGATTCCACAACTGGAAGTGATTTTTATTTTTATGCCGTAAACACAGTGCGTATGTGCCGCGAAATACGGTGCCATTAAAAAGTGTTGATATCCTGTCAATACGATGTAATCACTGCGTATGAATACTTATGTGCGGTTGTCTATTTGTAGGTGATGACAAAGATAAATAGAATAGTAGGTTAGTACTGTGAATGGGAATAAATATCTGGCGCGGCACGAAAACGTGATGGGCTCGACAGAGCCTCGCCCATCCCGTTTCCTAAGCCTTGCCAGATATTTTTTCCCATTCACGGCACTAACCTACTAGTATCTATAGTGCAAGCAATGCTTGGAATTCCCGATATAGGACACGACCCGCAGTCATAGGCCGTTGACATATATGTGGTTATGACTGGAGAATAGGAACTACGGGTTTTACAACCAGTGTATATCCAGATCTACGAAGCCCCGCAGGGGACGTGTTTTTTTTTTATTAATTCGTTCCCACGAAATAACAATTCGTTCCCTCAATTTAACAATTCGTTCCCTCAAATTAACAATTCGTTCCAACGAAATGACAATTCGTTCCCTCAATTTAACAATTCGTTCCCGCGATATAACAATTCGTTCGCACGATATAGCAATTCGTTCCCTCGAATTAACAATTCGTTCCCACGAATTAACAATTATGGATCTACAGTCTACATCTACAGTCGCAAAACACATAAGCTCCATTTCTCCAGTCACATATCTACTACTGTTTCGCTAGTCGCCAGTGTTGACGTACTGTTGACGCAAATTTCAGTTTGAACTATACCCACATGTAATGATACCCCTTATCATCTACTTTACCTCGCATAATGACGTGAAAACAATATGGAACATTCACTAAATTATGTGGTGACATTTTTAACCCGCATCTCATTATAAATATGTGCGTGAGAGCCAAACTGGGACGAATGGATGGCAAAACGACATTATAGGAATGAATGGCCTTTTTGTGGAATTTATCGGGGTATAAACTTGGAAAAGTCGCGGAAATACTGGACGAAGGCCGGAAGGCCTCGTCCAGTATTCCCGCGACTTTTCCAAGTTTATATCCCCGATAAATTCCACAAAAATGCCATTCATTCCTTATAATTCCAGCATTTGAAATGTATTCATCAAGAAAATGTGTTTATTTTCCGTTTTCTTAAGAATTATTTTAACTGCGCCTCACGGTTACGGAAAGTAGTTCGGCATGGGATTTTACTGGGATGTAAATTTTGGACAGAGACTTGCTACGGACCAATCAAATGTTAGGGAATTGTGTAAATATTTTTGTGCTGGAATTATTGCTAAATGTTCAATAATGTTCTGATAACTATCCGACTAATTCACAACGTATCGGGGGCCCGTTTCACAAAACAGACTACGACTAAAATGTTCGTAAGTGCAAAATTATGATAGTCTGTAAATTTCACATTAACACTGTTTTCTTGTAAATAATTGTTGGATTTACATTTATTGAGCATAGGCTGCATATGCAGCCTATGCTCAATAAATGTAAATCCATCAATTCAAATTTGCAGACGATTCTAAATTTACGCTTACGAACATTTTAGTCGTAAGAAGTTTAGTGAAACGGCCCCCAGGATCTACACAGTTCGCCATTCCATCTATAAAACGTTCACCGTGCTTCAAAGATCGATATAGATATTTATCAGACTACACCAGTGTAGTTACGGACGGTACGGGAGTACATTTCAAGAGTTACAGTTCGCAACTTATTTTGTTGTAGCACGTAAAACTGCGAACATTGACCCTGATATGCACAACAACCTCATTAAAGATGATATATGCCGCTATTTGTATATAGAGCAACAAACCGATTCGGGAATGACTGACAGAAGCACGTGTTATATGCTCACTAACCGAGGCTATCCATTTCCAGAATCAAATATGTAGCTGTGACTGAATAAATTGGGCTTATCGGATTTGTGATCAGTGATAATGATATATATATTGCTTGTTAGACGCATGCTGTGTGTTGTATTGGTGGAATGGCGAATAGTGCAGATCCAGATCAGACTGCGGATGCACAGGCTGATCTGGATCTACACTGGTCGCAAACCCCATAATTCCCATTTCTCCAGTCACAGCCTATGTGTGTAACTACTGTCTGTTTCACATTTTGCTGCCGACGAACTTTTGGCTATTAAACATATTAAATCTAAAAAATATTTAAATGTATGTACTTTTTCATCAATAACAAAGAAGTCACCCGCCTGTTAAATTCCCATAGGAAAATAGTTTTTCTTTCGCAATAAAATCAATATTTGATGGAATTTCATCAAATAATTGTTTTTGGGGAGGGTGACTTTTTTGTTATTGATGAAAAACTACTTACATTTCAATATTTGAATGTGTTTAATAGCCAAAGGTTCGTCGGCAGAAAAACGTGGAACAGACCGTCGGCTTATGGCATTTGTGGTTATTGTAGTTCATGAGCTGCTAGCACTCTCCTGAAGGATCTGTATTGTTTGCTGAAAACATAGTGAATGGCAAATAGTGTAGAACCTGACCAGTGGCCAAAATTCACCACAATTACGAACTGCATTAATCTGCTTTTGTGTACAAAGAGAGAGCATACTTATGTATGTGTACTTAACTGTATTATTTCATAAAAACAAACGCCTGGTTTATGCTGATGATTAAATACAGAGCATTAATACGTTATCTGGCATTATTTCGATAATAATGTATTGACATTATTATATATTTTCTATCAGACGTAAATTTCCACACTGATATCTGGAGCTATAACCGTGTTTCCTTAAAATGTTAACGGACATTACTATTTATTCTCTGTATTTATTTTTTGTATGTACACTGACATACTTTATAATCTGTAGAAAACATACTAACTCCTAATTAGGAGACAATAAGTCCTAATTATGAGAGAGTATCTCATAATTAGGACTTAATATCTACTAATTAGGACTTACTATTAGGACTTAATATCTCCTAATTAGGACTTACTATCTGTAGCAATGCTAAAACTGTTTTATCTCCTAATTAGGAGATATTAACTCCTAATTAGGAGATAATAAGTCATAATTAGGAGATAGTAAGTCATAATTAGGAGATACTATCTCATAATTAGGACTTAATATATCCTTATTAGGAGATACACATAGTTTAGCATTGGCACCAGGACGATTCCATACAAAAGACATACAATTGGACTGGAACATATGTATCCGGATCAGGGATTACCCCCCTTGTCGTACCGCCGTATTTCTCCAATACTCCGATTTCGAAAATCTGTCCTATTTGTCGTAAGTGACGTCGAAAATTAGCAAAACATTCAGAGCATATGCGGAATTGAACCTCTGCAGATAAGTGATTATAGTCTGTTTCACGAAAGCTGCCCAAATTTTACGGCTATATAAACAATTCAAAAACAAGATTTCTTTTGATAATATTAAATTAAAGGAAAAATTAAGAATGAGCCTTCTTTTTATTTCGTGAAATTCGGTCAAATATTGATTTTATTACGAAAAATTGATTTGTCTATGGGAATTTAACATGGGCGAAAAAGAGGTAAAGCAGTGTGGGAGGAGTCAAAAAACGAACAATTTTGGAAATTGACTCCGAAACCTGACTAGATAGCTTGGATATGATCTAACTAAGAAAACAAAAGTTAAATTTTGAAAATCGGTCCAGTATTTCTAAAATTCAAAAAAATGTCCCCATGTTAAATCCCCATAGACATCTTCACTCCGTGAAGATGTCTATGGGGATTTAACATGGGGAAATTTTGTTTTCGCAATAAAATCAATATTTGACCAAATTTCACGAAATAAAAAAAGGCTCATTCTTAATTTTTCCGTTAATTTAATATTATCAAAAGAAATCTTGTTTTTGAATTGATTATATAGCCGTAAAATTTGGGCAGCTTTCGTGAAACAGACTATAGATAAAATAGATAACTACTTACATGCAGTTGACAAAACCCTAAAGTTTGTTTCAACTTTCGGCGAGGTAACACCAGAGGCGTCGCCGAATATTATAGATCTCGTAGCCCGACCCTCTACAGGACAAGTTTGTTTCAATACTATCAGCTTTCGACGTCATCAAGTTACGGAAAACACAACAGCGAAAAACGGAAATGTAATCAAGGAAATAAAACCATAGCGTCGCCAAATATTAAACAGCTCTGAGCAATAAATATTTTCTCTGTCACTGGTATCACACCCGTTATCCGGAGATACGCAACTAGGGGAGGAGAACATGGAAAGGGGAACGCACAAACTAGTGGGAATTTGGAGGGTTTGTAAAATTAGCTAAAACAATATATTTTATGCATGATCAGAACAATCTGAGCTTGCAACGTTGAGGAAGAATGATTGAAGCACATGTAGCAAAAATATTGAGCTCGAACGCCGTCGTAAAAGTTGAAAATTTATAAATTCAATATAGGATTTTATTTTTTTTTGTCATTTTTGTTTAAAAAATCGTCTTTCCTGCACCAATCGTATGCTTTTCAGCACTATCAGGCATACAGTTATGTTTGCTGATCATTTACACTGATACCTTGAAAGCGACAGCGACCAGGATCTTCTGAGAAAAAAATGGCGGCCGTTTTATGCACCGTGGTATAGCGCAAAATGGTGCACAAAAACTATGGGACTGGAGGACACAAATTGGGGGACGAGTGCACACAAACTGTGGAACGCGCTGCACAGAAAATGCCAATATACGTGGGTTTTAAGTTGCAAATTCACGTATGTATTTACAAAAATATTATATTTGCAGACGAGGATCCACGAATATTTACGCAGGGGCCGGTCCAAATGTGTCTGTAAGGAATTTATGCAAGTTTTTAATCAATATTCACCACAATTATGCATTGTTTTAGTAAGTTCGCTGTTCAATGCAGGCTTCTTTAGCAGCGCTCGTTTATTAATGGGCGAGCAGAGCCTCATTTCGTATGCAATCAGTAAACCCGTTTAATACATATCACACATTAAACCATAGGTCACCACCTAAACTCGCACCACACTTCGTTTATAACTTGAAGCACGGGGTTTGGGAGAATCAACCATGCGGAACTGAGTTAACCATGCTAATCGATGACCAGGCGAAGTAGTGCAGCCAAGGTCAGGGCCGGATCCTGGATTTGGAGAAAGGGGGGGGGGCGTGGGTGAGGGGGGTATGGGGGTCCTCCCCCAGAAAATTTAGAAAATTTGAGTGTCTCTGATGCATTTTCCTGGCATTTGAGAACAGAATACTGATAGCCTTTTCTAATCTGAATAAAAAAAATCATTGCTTCGTCAAAAATAGGGGGGGGGGGGGGCGTACGCCTCTCACGCCCCCAACCCCTTGATCCGGGCCTGCAGGTGCAACTCAATCTTATTATCATTGGCGTTAGCATGACGTTTGGCAATGATAACCATAATGAGAGTGTCCTGTGTATTCTTGAGGCAGATAGCGACACATTCCAGTCGGAATTATCCCGGAATAAGGACCGACTCTCATTGCAATTGAGATACTGCACAGTCCGTCAGCGGGCTGCAAAACACACATAGAGCACCCACCGCCACAAGTTTAAGAACTTTCCACCGGTAAAGACAGTGATGCTGGAGCGCGAGTGGCCTAGGGTGTAGCGAGATGGACTGTGGATCGGAGGTCCCCGAACTGCGCAGGTTCGAGACGCGGTCGGAGCCGGCGTGTTGTGTCCTTGAGCAAGACACTTTGTGGTGGTGATCGTGTAAATATACACACATGTAATACATGCATGGTGACTGTCTAGATGGTACAATGTACACAGATAAGACGTACCGCAGTTACCCTTGGTGATGGGAAATAAAGAGATATCTCGCTAGGACGAGGGTGCTCCGAGGACACCGGAGGAATATATATACATACAATACAATTGCAGTGTTACTTAGTATAAGTATGGTGTTTATATGTTGTATATACACATCACGGTGCTCTCCGACAAACAGTGGGTGCTACAGAAACAACAACGATTGCGTCACAAACATTCTATGACGGACGGAATGGTCGTAGGACGAACGAATGCACTTGTGAATCGATGGATTGGTTATCGCGGACAAAACTTTATGGCGACCCCCCGAAATTCTGCGGATGAAATCATGTCGACTTGTCGTATGCCGTGCAAGCTTGCTGTGGTCTTTCTCCGGGTACTCCGGGTTTCCTCCGAGTTTAGGTGGTGACCTATGGTTTAATGTGTGATATGTATTAAACGGGTTTACTGATTGAAATACGAAATGAGGCTCTGCTCGCCCATTAATAAACGAGCGCTGCTAAAGAAGCCTGCATTGAACAGCGAACTTACTAAAACAATGCATAATTGTGGTGAATATTGATTAAAAACTTGCATAAATTCCTTACAGACACATTTGGACCGGCCCCTGCGTAAATATTCGTGGATCCTCGTCTGCAAATATAATATTTTTGTAAATACATACGTGAATTTGCAACTTAAAACCCACGTATATTGGCATTTTCTGTGCAGCGCGTTCCACAGTTTGTGTGCACTCGTCCCCCAATGTGTGTCCTCCAGTCCCATAGTTTTTGTGCACCATTTTGCGCTATACCACGGTGCATAAAACGGCCGCCATTTTTTTCTCAGAAGATCCTGGTCGCTGTCGCTTTCAAGGTATCAGTGTAAATGATCAGCAAACATAACTGTATGCCTGATAGTGCTGAAAAGCATACGATTGGTGCAGGAAAGACGATTTTTTAAACAAAAATGACAAAAAAAAATAAAATCCTATATTGAATTTATAAATTTTCAACTTTTACGACGGCGTTCGAGCTCAATATTTTTGCTACATGTGCTTCAATCATTCTTCCTCAACGTTGCAAGCTCAGATTGTTCTGCTCATGCATAAAATATATTGTTTTAGCTAATTTTATAAACCCTCCAAATTCCCACTAGTTTGTGCGTTCCCCTTTCCATGTTCTCCTCCCCTAGTTGCGTATCTCCGGATAACGGGTGTGGGTATGACCTCTACAGTGCAATTCTATAGGTTCAACGTTCGACGTAATCTATTGAAAATACGATCGATTTTCGAACGCAATACCGCCGAACGATCAGCGATACTGTGAGGAAAATACATGCAGTACTACACCATTACCTGCTAACCTTACCATTATTTGTCATTTGATTTATTTCAAATTACTACGTAACTGGGGACCGTTTCACTAAACTTCGTACGACTAAAATATTCGTAATTGCAAAACTGTGATCGTCTGTAAATTTCACATTAACAATGTTTTCTTGTAAACAATTATTGGATTTACATTTATTGAGCATAGGCTGCATATGCAGCCTATGCTCAATAAATGTAAATTCATCAATTGAAATTTACAGAGGATCCTAAATTTGCACTTGCGAACATTTTAGTCGTATGAAGTTTAGTGAAACGAGCCCCTTCTGTAGCCGAATTCACCAAAATCGTTAAGTACACTTGTCTTGCTAAGTACTTTGAGAGAGAAATGTTCAATTCAGTTTGCGTTAAATTAATTAGTATTTTATTTAATGAAATATTTTCTGATCTGGAAAATGACTGTGATAATGTAGTAATTGCAGTATAAAAATTATGCATAATCATCAACATAACAGTCGTTAGTTCTTTGTGAAATGCACTACAGTAAAAAATAAATAATTACTCCCTCAAAGAAGACATATAGATGCATGTAAGTATACTGAGCAATTTTGGTGAAATCGACTACTGTGCAAGATTAACCCTTTCAACCCTAGAGGTCAGAAAGCCAAATTGTGCAAGCACTGTAGATCCAGATGAGCCGGCTCGTAACGAGCCGTCTCATCAGGATCTGCAGCATTTGTCCCTATTATTCGCCTTTAAAAAATCCACATTTTGTCATCAATAGAATACTCCAAAAATTAGTATGAAACGACAGTGTCGGATATCCGGGGTCAAATGGGTTAACGCAGATGGTTGTGTAGAGCCGTACTAAAACCATATTGGAAGCTCAAGCGGAACAAGGTTGGATTCCGTCTGTGGAGAATATATAGGCTAATGGTGTGGCTGAACCTGGAACGTTTATATTGCTGACACTAGCCGTTCTCAGATCTCACCAATAGTGGAACATGTGTTTGGAACATGTGGCAACTTCGAAATGGAACTAAAAGTTGATTCTTTGTAAATGCAGTTATATAGCTTCCTGGGATGTTTGGAGATTGTAGGTGGATTTTGAATGAAGGCTACCCAGTGGTACATGTATATGTTTTGAATATGTGATAATTTCTAAATGGAAATGAAAGTTGTTTTATTGTAATAAAAAGTTGCATACATTCCTGGAATACTAGAAGTTTTCAGTTAACTTTTGAAAGAAATTAACTATAGGAATGAATGGCCTTTTTGTGGAATTTATCGGGGTATAAACTTGGAAAAGTCGCGGGAATACTGGACGAAGGCCGGAAGGCCTCGTCCAGTATTCCCGCGACTTTTCCAAGTTTATATCCCCGATAAATTCAACAAAAAGCCCATTAATTCCTTATAATACCAGCATTTGAAATAAATTCATCAGGAAATGTGTTTACTTTCCGTTTTATTGAGTATTTTAACTGCGCCTCACGGTTACGGAAAGTAGTTCGGCGTGGGAGTTTACTGGGATATAAATGTTGGACAGAGACTTGCTACGGGCCAATCAAATGTTAGGGAATTGCGTAAATATTTTTGTGCTGGAATTATATATCTTTGTCTGTTTTGATATTTTGTATGGCGCATTGCCTGTCTCATATACTATGAACATCTGGTAATTTTGAAATAAAATTGAATATTCTTTGTACTACAATGTATTAGCTTTCTGTGATAATTTCTGAGATAAACAAAATATATAAACATATTAAATATGCCCGCCACTTGAAGTATTTAATAAAAAAAAACATCCGAATTTTCGGACAAGGCAACAGAAAGAATAAGATTATATTCGTAAATTGTTCCATATTGCCACATCAAAGCATGAGACGACAGTTCACTGTGTTGTCAAAACGTATTTAATCAAATGTGCCAGCTATGCCATAACTGCAGGAACCTTATGGGTCTGTGACCAGTATAGCCCAGTATCACCAGTATACTCTGATCAAAAACGTAGTTGCGGGCAGTAACTCTGCAAAACTCCCGTACCGTCCTACGGACGGTACGGAAGTTTTGCAAAGTTACTGCCCGCAACAAATGCGGACGTACATGTACATGGTCGACTTGTGAGTAAAGCGGCAATATTTCCAATTTGCGTTAGCAGGCAACTTCAGGGGCCCGTTTCACTAAACTTCTTACGACAAAAACGTTCGGAAGTGCAATTTTGGAATCGTCTGGAAATTTCAATTGATGAATTTACTCAATAAATGTAAATCCAATAATTGTTTACAAGAATACAATGTTAATGTGAAATTTACAGACTATCATAATTTTGCACTTACGAATATTTTAGTCATAGGAAGTTCTGTATCAGAATACAGTAGCTACACTGATCAAGAACTAAATAACATTGTTTTATTGTGGCGATACATTAACGTGGCGGTGACTTTAGAAATCGGGCTTATGACATTTGTGGCCAGTGTAGATCCTCGTCAGATAGCGAACTACTGTTTATTAGAAGCTTGACTGGTTTTTCAGTGATTGAAAAACGGACAGTGTAGACCCTGATCAGAGACTACACTTGCTTTGATCGCTTTGATCGAAAAAGCCGTATAAGCCCCCATTTCTCCTGTCACAGTCACGACTGTCGAACATAAAAACGACATTTTGGCAGCACAAGGAATATGAAATGCAACCGAGGCAGGTTTACGAAACGAATTAAAGAAACAATGAAAAGAATGTAAACGGCATTGTATAATTAATTACCCGCCAATCAATACACAAATCCGTGCGACGTACCACCTCACGTGATGGAGATGAAAGAGCAGAGATCGGGTATCGAGACGCGCGACGTCGGTACGCCGTCAACTTTCACCTACAACAACCAGCGAACACCCCTAGCGCAGCCGCCATCAACACCGGAACCCCAGCCCCAGCCGACGGCACGGCATATCGAGGCTAAACTGACGGTTGAGCCGTCGACGCCGGAGAGGGAGGTGTGGGACGGGAAGATTGAGTTTATACTTTCCTGCGTGGGGCAGTGTATTGGGCTGGGAAACGTCGTCCGGTTCCCGTACCTGTGCTACAAAAATGGCGGCGGTAAGTTTCTGGGGCCAGTTTCACTAAACTTCGTAATACTAGCATTTACACGGACAGCTAATGTAGGAAAATCGATATTGAAATAGCAACTATTTGAGTAATTGTGATAACTGCAAATACCCCGGACAAAATATAATGTCGTCTGTCGATGACGCCGTCATCATAACTGTAACAGTTCCAGAGTTATTTCGAGAATATTTTCTTTTTAATATTTAGGAGTGGCAATATGAGAGAAACTCTTATACACTTGCCCACTTGATGTTGCAATTGATGTAGAGAGAATTTCAGAATGAGGGTGGGCATACACGGGGAATTAGACACCTGAACTCATCAGGAGCGGCAATTAGATCGTGTAAGAATTCATCGGGTGGGGCTAGTAGATGTCCACAAGCCTGCCCTTTCGTGTATGCTCGCTCTATTGGAAAACACCCATTCGACACCCATAACTTAGAGATTCAATTCGGAGAGACTCGAATTAGACTGTTAGTCTAGTTTCAATGTATATCTACTGTCTGTTCCACGTTTTGCTGCTGACGAACTTTTGGCTATTAACCCTTTGAACCCGAAATCCCGCTATAGCGGTTTATGTAAAAAGTGCAGATCCAGACGAGCCGTCTCATCAGGATCTGCACTTTTTGAAAGTAATTTTAATATTTCTTAGAACAAAAACACCCCCTTTTCATAAATGGACGAATCTGAAAATCATCTGAAACCATTGGATTGGTCGGAACATTAGCATATCACAGTCCATTCCAGTTCCTTAGGGTTGAAAGGGTTAAACACACTAAATCTAAAACAATATCTATCCTATGGGAATTTAAAGGCAAAAAGGGGCTCCAAGATGACGAGGAAGGTAAAAAAAAATAAAAAAAATTGGAAATTGACTCCGAAACCTGGCGAGATAGATTTGAAATAAAGGAACTAAGAAAACAAGTTTGATTTTGAAAATCGGTCCACATTTTCTTCGGAAAAAAAATCTAGCCCCATGGGAAAATCCCATAGGAAAATCGTTTGTTCGCCATAAAATCATTATTTGATGGAATTTCATTAAATAAAAAAAATTGTGGAAGGTGACTTTTTTATTATTGATGAAAAAGTACTTACATTTAAATATTTTTTTAGATTTGATGTGTGCAATAGCGAAACATTCGTCGGCAGCAAAACGTGGAACAAGCAGTAATTACCAGGGTTTGCCTCCCAACCACACCGCTTGTTCGGGAAGTCATTGATCCATTAACCCTGTCACCCCTAAGTAACTGGAATGGACTGTGATATGCTAATTTACCGACCAATCCAATCGTCACAAAATGATTTTCAGATTAGTCCATTTATGAAAATTGGGGTGTTGTTTCTTGTAAAAAAATATGAAAATTACTTGCAAAAAGTGAAGATCCTGATGAGACGGCTCGTTACGAGCCGGCTCATCTGGATCTGCACTGTTTGCATAAACCGCTATAGCGGGCTTTCGGGTTCAAAGGGTTAAAGGCGATGTGTCTCGGCTGATATCTCAGCTGTTCAATATGACTTTGTTGTCCGTCTATGTACTGCGAATTGTTTTATTCGATCAAATTGTTCAATATGATGTTCTTTTTATTAAATACCAAACTCCAATTTTAAAGGCGATTCATTGGTACAATTGGAGAAATACGACACAAATCTGCCATTAAATTCCAACACTTTCTGTGCATATTTGAGAATCTGTCTCGCATCCGCACTGTCTGATCAGGATCTGCACGTTTCGCCATTCCATCAATAAAACACCCATCATGCTTTTAACAACCAATGTAGATCGTTATCAGGCTACAGGAGTGTGCTATTTGATAGGGAGATACACTTATCAAAAATCACATTTCAACAGTCACAGCCGCATTTGCCAACCCCGTCTCGTCACCTACTGTCTGTTCCACGTTTTGCTGCCGACAAACTTTTGGCTATTAAACACATTAAATCTAAAAAATATTTAAAAGTAAGTACTTTTTTATCAATAAAAAAAATAGTCACCCTCCCCAAAAAAATGATTTCATCAAATTCCATCAAATATTGATTTTATGCGAAAAAACGATTTTCCTATGGAAATTTAACATGGGGAGTCCATTTCCAAAACGTTTTTTTTGGAAATTGACTCCAACACCTGGCGAGATAGGGTTAGGATTAGGGTTAGGGTTAGGGGGGTTGGGTTAGGGTGAGGGGGTTAGGGTTAGGGGGTTGATTTTATTGCGAAAAAATATTTCAATCACGTGCACGCAGACTGACGTCATTTCCCATTAACCAACCAAATCACCGCGTGTCACGTGATTCGATCTTTTTAAAGATGGCGGCTAATATTAATTTATATTCAGGAAGTGAACGTGTTTGATTTTAAAAAGCGAATTTAGGTTAGTGAGACGCGTTTTTTGTGCAGTTAACGCTCGAAATCTTTGAGATTTATGTTAATGTATTAGCAACTGGAAAAATCTATGCCGAAAACCCACCCCATGCAGCGGTTTCGACTGGCTGTAACAAATTGTATAGGCGAGTAAAACATTACGAATTAGCGTGGCTTTTTCTATGTAGCAGACTTCCAAGCGCTACCCTTGAAGGTGGTCTCCCACGATTGAAATAGTGAGATGGTTTAGAAATTACATGTAAGCGATGTAGGCTTTTGCTCTCACGCTGGTAGAGTGACTGTGAACTGTATGTACATAGTGACAACGCATGGAAGTAAGCCTTTTAGGATGTCATAAGACATGGACATAGAGAATAGTAGGTTAGTGCCGTGAATGGGAAAAATATCTGGCAAGGCTCAGGAAACGGGATGGGCGAGGCTCTGCAAATGCAAATGAGGCATGATATTTTTTAATTATACTTTATATGATATAAATTGTATAGTAATGCCAATAAATACGTGGGGTTTTATGGTGAATGAATGTTTATTTTGCTTGAAAATATAATTTCTACAGAATATACAAAACTATCTATAAAGAATAGTCTGTGCCTACTGAGTGGGCATGTACCTTTAATGTTGAACATATTGTCCTCCCCATTTACAGGTGTATTCCGATCTGTATTTGCTGAGCTGTCATATAGCCCCCAATAAACCAACCAGTTAATCAATACAGAATTACATACCTGGACAGTAAATATTACTGTCTGTTTCATATACTTCTATTGTTTTTTACAATTGTAAATTATTAAAACGCTCAGTAAACAGAACGTCAAAAAGAATAAATCGGCATACCGAATCCGCCGTACATGCGCACACGTGCTCAAACGACCTGAATAGTAGTGCTGTATAAAATATAATATCTTAATGAATATTGCATATATCATGATCAAATAAAAAGCATTCAATTCATCATACAAATACCATTGTCATAGTAACAAAATATTACTTTGACAAAGAATTTCCCGAAGACAGGTTTTCTCGCGACGCGGCTCATATAGTTCGCTGCCGGTATTTATGCTGTTTATTTGAGGTCACAGGCATCTGTTGAATAACTCTAAAAATATGAAATAGTTTCAGTTAATGATATAAAATTGCAGTAGAAACAATTTACCGAGCAATTTAGTGAAATTTATCACAATAATATGACCAATTTCCTAGAATTATTAATCGCATATTTGCATAATCTGGAAACTTGTCATATTAGAAGTGACGCGAAACAAGACGACTTGCATTGTTGCGACCAGAATAGGCTGCTTTCGAACCATGTATTAATACAGTGAAAGCTCTTTAAACCTGACACCATTTGCAGCCATGTGTGGGCAATGTTGATGGGTTTCACTGCTATTTATGTGTGGGCAATGTTGATGGGTTTCACTGCTATTTATGTGTGGGCAATGTTGATGGGTTTCACTGCTATTTATGTGTGGGCAATGTTGATGGGTTTCACTGCTATTTATGTGTGGGCAATGTTGATGGGTTTCACTGCTATTTATAGATGGCACTCTGCGTTCTTCCTGATTTACTTCCCGATTTACTTTGGAATCTCGCTCTGTTGCCCTGTTTTAGGAATTTTATTGGTGGTTTTCAGTCTTCAGTTCAGAGGCATTTCTCTTATGTTCTGCTAGTTTACTACAGTCGAACCTCCCCGAACGGCCACCTCTCTACAACAACACCCTATCTATAACAGCCGCTATTTTACATCCCAAATGGATGATTTCCTCTAACCCTTAGACTGTTGAGCATGAAAATTGTCGTCTGCTGTTGCTTTTGCCTTCTTTCTCAATAAAAACATGTTTTGACAGCATTTTAGAATCATTTCCACTGGAAATGATTCTAAAATGTTGCCAAAACATGTTTTTGATGATAATTATCGAAGAAAATAAATAAACAGCGGACGCCAACATTTAATTAAGCATTAACCTCCCTACAACAGCCACCTCTCTACAACAGCCAGTTTTGCGTTTTCCCATAGGTGGCTGTTGTAGAGAGGTTGCACTGTAGTTTAAAAAATGCATAGATGAATTTCACCATGCTACACGTTATTCACATGGATAAGCATCTGTAGATGTCGATGTGACTGGAGAAATGTGATTTATGGGTTGTGCGGCCAGCGTAAATCCAGATCAGCCTGTGCATCCGCTTGTATACCCAAACTTGATGTACATTATAATTTAATAAAATATGTTTGTACCAATCCAGACATTAGCAAGGCATGACTCCACAACTGGTAACTCAAAGATCATGTCAATACGCACTTTCGCCGCAAATCGGACGGATTCAATCATACATAGGACACAGGTGAAAGACTCGGACCTGTGACACAAAAAGATGCCCATTACAAAAAATTCCATTACCCCACCCACTTGGTTCTCATACAGATAAATAACATAGTACTGTACGAGACCAAGTAGGTATTGGATTTTTTTGTAATGGGCATTTTGTTTGTGTCACAGGTCCGAGTCTTCCACCTGTGACATAGGAGACACGCCATTTGCACCAAAACATGTGTGATTTTGTATGAAATATATTTCCAGAAACTGTGATATTTACTGTAATTGACATCGAAAGATGACGAATGTCGTCAACTTTTGACGCCATTTACGTAAAATGTCGTAACTATTATAAATATTTTTCATGAGATATCGCACATGTTCTTAGGTACAAAATCAGATGGCGTGTCTCAATTACGTACGTGAAAGCAGTCCAAATTAACAGGGGCGCATGATGTACAATACCCACCATAATTGCTATTATACATATTTCCCAATCAGTAAATGTTACTTCCCTTTGTTTGATACAGGTAAACACAGTCGGCCATTGGGGGCGGGGGGGGGGGGGGGGTGGGAGGGTTGGGGCAATAATTCCATTAGGCATATTCCCATTAGGCCCTATATATAAGGAATTGTTAAATTGAAGGTACGATTTAGTGGGAACGAATTTGTTAAATTGTTAAATTGAGGGAACGAATTGTTATTTCGTAGCAACGAATTAATACAAAAAATAATCCTATGTCTCCTGCGGGGCTCCGTACCTACAGACAAATATTGGAAATATTCCCATTATCGGAATTACTGAATTTTGCACACAAAAAAACAACCTACTATAGTAGTTGCATTTACGAGGGGTGTTCCAATAATAATGACATTGATGCTTTATTTCGCTCAGATCGTGCAATCCATGTGTGAAAACACATTGTACCGGTAGTGTAGTCATTAACTCGTGTCACAGGTAAACATCGGACTCATACATGTACGTTCACTGACCTCGGTGCAATGTACATGTCTGTATAGCTTACTCGTTACACTGTATAGAAAATGTATAGAAAATGTATAGAGCTGAAAATGCGTTAGAGATTAGGGCCTATATAATAGAAAGGTCTCTGCTGGGTCTGAAGGCAAACGACATCCACCAAGAGGTGTGTGAGATTTATGGGGAAGGTCAAATATCCCTCACAACAATTTTTAGGTGGGTTGCTAAATTTCAGTCGGGACAACAGCAGTTGAAAGATGCTGCTCGTCCGGGTCGTCCTAGGACATCTACCACTAAAAGTAATGTATAGAAAACTCGGGTTATTCACAAAAACGACGCTAGGTTGACTGTAAGGCAGATAGCGCGAATGACGAACTTGTCATTAGCACGTGTTCATGAATTTTGAAGAAACACCTAAAAGTTAGGAAGATAAATGCGAGATGGATACCCCATTTGTTGACAATTAAGCAAAATAACGCCCGGTTAACAATGGCAAAAAAACTTCTTAAAATATATCCATCATACAATAAAAAGGCTTTTGCAAACGTAGTTACTGGTGATGAGACGTGGGTTCATTATTTTGAACCAAAACGGAATGTCTCAAACAGAATTTGGGCCACGAAAAATGCAAGACGCCCATGCATTGCCAAAAGAACTAGAACAGTTAAGAAGTTGTTGTATGCAATATTTTTCACAAATAATGGTCCAGCCATACAAAGCACGGTCCCAAAGGGTAGAACAGTCACAGGAATGTTCTATAAAAATGTACTGAACAAATTGAATAATTATTACAAACGCCGTCGTCCTACAACAGGTCTAAATACGTACGCCTTCTCCACGACAATGCTGCAGATAACAAGGCACGTATTGTGACAGGGATTTTGCAGAAAGAAAAGGTCACAGTTCTTCCCCACCCACCTTACTCTCCAGACCTGGCTCCCTGTGACTATTTCCTCCTTCCAAGACTGAAATATCACTTATCTGGAAAGAGATACAACTCTAGGTCTGCCCTTGGGTCAGCCAGTTATCAATGGCTGGTGGGTATACTTCTTCAGGACTATGAAAAATGTTTTCAGAACTGGATCGAGAGACTCAAAATGTGTTTTGTCCAAGGGGGAGTATTTTGAATGGACTCGTAAGATAAAATAATCGCAAATACTTTCAGTTTCCCTCGTGCATATACGTTGTTTGAACAAACTATATTTGTTTAAGAACTAAATTTCATATCTATGGAAGCGTCCTGGTGCCAATGCTAAAATATATTTATCTCCTAATTATGAGATAGTATGTCCTAATTAGGAGATAGTAACTTCTAATTAAGAGTTAGTGTCTCCTAATTAGGACTTACTATTTCCTAATTAGGACCTAATATTTCGTAGTTATGAATTAGTATATCCTAATTAGGACTTAGTATCTCATAATTAGGACTTACTATCTCCTAATTAGGAGTTAGTATCTCCTAATTAGGAGATAAAACATGTCATATCATTGACACAGATAGTAAGTCCTAATAAGGAGATACTAACTTCTAATTATGAGATACTATCTCCTAATTAGGAGTTACTATATCCTAATTATGGCTTACTATCTTCTAATTAGGACTTAATATCTCCTAATTAGGATAGGAGTTAGTATCTGCTAATTAGGAGATACAAAATATGTTAGCATTGCACCAGGACGCTGCCATACATATCAGAGTATGGATATCTATTCAATATTATAATTTCCCCTATTTGTCACATTCAGTTTTGCCCACAAAGATGGCGGATAAGGTAGACTACTCCATGTCACATTAGATCATCTGGTGCCCGTTTCACTAAACTTCGTACGACTACAATGTCCGTAAGTACAAATTTAGGAGCGTCTGGAAATTTCAATTGATGCATTTACATTTATTGAGCATAGGCTGCATATGCAGACTATGCTCAATAAATGTAAATCCAAAAATTGTTTACAAGAAAACATTGTTAATATATAATTTAGAGACTCATAATTTTGCACTTACGAACATTTTAGTCGTACGAAGTTTAGTGAAACGCCCCCCTGGGAACTATGTATTGCAGGAGCATTCCTGGTGCCATACCTACTGGCAATGCTGTTCGGCGGGATACCCATGTATTTTATGGAGCTGTCCATCGGCCAGTTGCTCAGTACGGGCGGTATTGGTGTCTGGAAGATATCGCCCGCCTTCAAAGGTAAGTATCACATGACATGACACATATGAGACAAACACATATTTGCAAAAGTTATGATATTTTCCGTGAATGATATGACCAGTTGACGAAATTTTCAGAGCAAATGCGGGATATGGTAAAGTTTGAAAATAATTTTCATGAAAATGTCTTAGGACATGTCCTAAGGTAGAAACTCACATAGCTTGTCGTCTCATATCAAGTCCAGAATGACCGCTGATATCATCAACTACTTTAGCACTATATAGTGGTATCCTTGTTGTACATTTGCCTTACAGACGGAATGTGTAGTATAAGTTATTGTTCACATATTGGCTTTTTAAGGAATTAAATGCGAGGAAGCGCTAGCGACCGCAGCATTTTGTGAAAAATATCATACTTATATTTCAGTCAAGTTTACAATGTAATGTCCCATTATAATATTTATTTTCAATTTCCTGTAGAACAGTTATTTCCTTAAATCTGGTAAAATATAACTATTGGGGTTAAATGTAGCAATATGTGAAATAAGTGGAGCTCAATGCTGCCCAGCGATTGGCTTAGACAGTAGAGCGAACTATAACACTTACTATAGTGTACCGTAATATCGTTAGTACGTATAATTTAAAAAAAATGCGGGGTACAGACAATCGCCATCCTGCTCGTCTGTATGCATGTCTGTCTGTGATATGCGTTAAGGTTTTCCGCTACTGACAATCTCTGTTACCGTAAGTCGGATTCGCTTAAAACTTCCTATACTTATTTGCTATCATCCATTGTTTAATGGCCAAAACATGCTGCCCCTGTGACGATGTCAAGATCGAAGGAGTTGCGTTAAAGTGTTAGGGGTACATCCATCAGTGTTACTCCTTTCTTGTTATTTTATTTTTATTGATATTATCCATATATTATTGACACAAAAATTCGAAACACAATTTACCATACCATTTGGCGTATGATTTTGCGTTCTTTCATTGGGAAACATTCTGCAAATGACTCATTCATTTACGTGCAAATACAATATATATGTTAGCAGTCACATCGGCATAGCCAGGAGGCGCATGTTAACACCCCCTCACCCCCACCCCCCACCACACCCACTACAATCTGGGGGAAATAACAACACTATACATACTATAATAAATCGAAATCACAATAAATCGAGGAAATTGGGTATTCAAATCAACATTTTATTCCGCTCCCTCACCCCGTTCCAAAGTAGATCCACAATTCGCACCACTCCCACCCCCCCCCCCCCCCCCCCCATTCCCCACTGTAGTCATCACGTGCTTCTCCACGAGGGAGCCTGAGAGACCACGAGTGGCTGCAACACCATGCAACTATTGTTTGTAGTCTGTTACCTTTACAGGTGTCGGGTACGCGGCGGCGATAATGGCGGGCTGGTTGAACATATTCTACATCGTGATCTTGGCCTGGGCCCTCTACTACCTGATCTCCTCGTTCACGGCTGTGTTGCCCTGGTCAACCTGTGCCAACTACTGGAACACTGCCCGCTGCATGTCCCACTACGACCGCGACAGACTCCCGTACAAATGCTCCAACGACACCTATTCGTTCGAGGTCAACAGCAGTGTCGGTGCAAATATGACGTCAATGGTGACGAATTACACGGGGTTCGAGTGTAAACAGTATTACGACGGGAATAGATATGCGTCCCCCGTTCGGGAATTTTGGGAGTGAGTACATAGTATCACATTATAATAGAACCGTACACAATTTTGTATATGAATAGACGCACTCGTGGTATATTATTGTTAACTAAATGAGTATCCCTTAATTATTAACTGACACATTGTATTGAAATAGTGGTTACAATATACATGTACGTAGCCCCGCAGGGGACATGGATTTGTTTTATTAATTCGTTCCCACGAAATGACAATTCGTTCCCTCAATCTAACAATTCGTTCCCTCGAATTAACAATTCGTTCCCACGAATCAACAATTCGTTCCCAATGGAACGAATTGTTATTTCGTGGTAACGAATTGTTAATTCGTGGGAAGGAATTGCTAAATCGAGGGAACGAATTGTTATTTCGTGGGAACGAATTAATACAAACAAAATAATTCTACGTCCCCTGCGGTGCTCCGTAACAATATGGTCGAACCAAACACTATTGCATCTGAATGACAGACTACCACGGATCTCACTTCTATCATGTGTCCCACTGATTCATTTTCTCAGAAGTATGGTAGATCTAGACGCTTTTGTATAATACTATGTCTTCGGGCGACCGGTCCGGTGTAGACGAACTCAGTGTGATTTGCTGGTAGAAAACAGACACATTGATTTAAGTGCACATTTAGCTGACTTACAGTGGAATCTCTCTATATTTAGAGATATTCCTCTGGATTTGACAGGTAAACGGTACTTTGACTGTTCCCTACTACCATAACGTGATTCTTTCAGGCAAAAGGTTCTACAGATATCGTCGGGTATAGATGAGCCGGGCGAGGTGCGATGGCCGATCGCGCTGTGTCTCCTGGCTGTGTGGATCATGTGCTACTTCTGTATATGGAAGGGTATCAAGTGGACGGGCAAGGTAACAATTATAACAAAGCATACCCGTCTACTGATCGCTCAGGGATGAAGCCAGCCATTTGGGGAAGGGGCCATTTTCAACCATTTTGGGAAAAGTCGAACTAAATTGGGAATTTTCCATCTCAATGTTTTAGTCATTTCATGTCAATGATAAACTGTCATCCCAGTAGAATAAAATTAATACATGTATTTCTATTATTTCTTATCAATTGTATATGCTGTTACCACTCTTTTGAACCGTCTCGACGAGACGGTTCAAAATAGTGGTAACAACCTATACTTCAATTGAGAAATAATGCAAATAGAAAAGAAAATGTTGGTAAATTTTGATACCTGATTTTTTTACTTTTCAATTGGGATCTTTTTTCAGAGTTTGGGAAGAAAAAACGGCCCCTAGCATTGGGGAAGGGGCAGGAATTCGGCCCCTGTGAGTATGGTTAATTAATCCCTGTCGTTGGTTATGTATTGCAGAAGGCGGCATCAAACACACATGAACAGGACGTAGCTGGAATGGGAAATTACAGATCGATGTTTAATATGTGACTGTGACTGGAGAAATGGGGCTTATTGAATTTGTGACCAGTGTAGCTCCTGATCAAATAGATATTGATCTGCATTGTTTGTCAGAAGCATGACATGTGTTTCGTTGACAGAGTGGCGAGCTGCGCAGATCCTGATCAGACTGTGCGGATGCACAGGCTGATCTGGATCTACGCTGGTCGCAAAACCCATAAGCCCCATTTCCCCAGGCACGGCCACATATATGTATCTTTGTTTGTAAGGCATGTTACAATATATGGGTTCGAGAATGCATTGCCCACGTGCATATGTTGGTGGTATATTTTTTACATCACAGTGGATCAGAACACAGTTTCGGTGGTACCAGCCCCTCCTCGCGCATGCGGTAAAACACACTTCCGTTATATGTAATATGGCTACTGCATATAATAGTTTTGCATCGACAATAAGTCCCCCCCCCCCAACCCCCCAAAAAAGCAACCATCTTTAAATATTTACCACATGGGTATCTGACAATTTCGATATTACGGCTATATTAAAATAAATACATACATGTAGTTCATTTATTAGCAAATCTAAATTCCCAATAACAGTGACATGTATTGGTTACGTTTGTTTTCAGTGTAAACCCCGATCATCCTGCGCATGCGCACATGCTGATCTGGGGTTAAGCTGGTCGTGACGTACAAAGCACGTCTGCTTGCACGCCGCGACCGAAATATAGTAATACTGCAAACCTGACTCGAATGCAATTAGATTTTGGAGCTTGCAAATTTTGCCTGAAAATCGGTGAAAAGTGTTCATGACTGTGCCTGTAGGAAATGACCTTTTAATATCAACTGTGCGGTAAACATCCAGTAGCCTATTTCACCAACATTGCAAAGTATACTTTTCTAGCAAAGTATACTTTGAGGAAGAAATTTTCAATTTTAGGATACATATATAATTTGTATTATACTGAATGAATTACATTTTGGCTGTGATAATGTAATAAATTCAGTATAATAATTCTGCATACTTTTAATCATCAAATATATGCAGTCGTTAGTTCTGTATGATATAATGCATTTCAGGAAAAATAAATGATTACTCCCTCAAAGTATACTTTGTTAGAAAAGTATACTTTGCAATGTTGGTGAAATCGGCTACAGGTCTGTGTCAGCACAAATGGCATGCTGCTAATTTCTTCAGTTTGCAATCATGGAACGTCACCAATCCGAATACCTTGGATAATGCCCCCCACGGTACCCGGTTTGTTTTGTAGGAACATGAATCATTGTGTTCAACAATCTCCAAAGATCTATCGGAGATCTGTGTTTATATTGTCAATTAAAATCCCTGAAATGCAAGCATGATTCTGCTTTAAAGGTTGTCTACGTGACGGCACTATTCCCGTACTTCCTGATGACGATATTGCTGATACGGGGCGTAACTCTGCCGGGAGCCATTGACGGCATCAAGTTCTACTTACTTCCCAACTTCAGCAAAATCACCAACTCCAAGGTTAGTTGAGTAACCTGTACAAGGTGCATGATCACGTGGTTACAACAACAACAACGTCGCCCACTCCAAAGTAAGTATTATTTGATATTTTCCTTAATATGCAACGGATGTTGATGAAATATGGCGCAGCAAACGCGTCTTCATGAACTGTATTTGGTGGTCCAGGGAGTTTGGCAAATAATTATGTCGTTTTTGCGAAGAATCGATTTCCGTGTCGGAGACACGGAAATCGATTCTTCGCAAAAACGACATAAGTTTGGGCGAAAATACAGAGACCACCAAATGCAGCTTAACAAGACGCGTTTGATGCGCCATATTTAATCAAAATCCGTTACGTAATAAGGACACTATAAAAGAATACGTACTTTGAATCAGATGAACTTGTACAAGCAGCGTTAAGGAGACGGTCTACACCAGTAGCTTATTTCACCAACATTGCAAAGTATACTTATCTAGCAAAGTATACTTTGAGGGAGAAATTTTCAATTTAAGGATACATTTATTCATTTTTATTATACTGAATTGATTACATTTTGGTTGTGATAATGTAATAAATCCAGTATTTCATACATGTGGCTGTCACAGGAGAAATGGGGATTATTTGTTTTGCGACCAGTGTAGACCCAGATCAGCCTGTGCATCCGCACAGTCTGATCAGGATCTACACTGTTCGCCGTTCTATCAATGAAACACCCGCCATGCTTCTAACAAGCAATATATATCGTTAACATGCTAGAGGCATGTGCTATTTGATCAGGATCTACACTGGTCATAAATCCCATAAGCCACATTTCTCCACATATAACAAACGCCTCTTTATATTCGCTGATTAAAAGTATGTGGTGTACTGTATTTATTACATTATCACAGCCAGAGACATCACTCCACTGTAAATATTCGTTATTTATTTAAAATGCAAATTTTGATGTGATCCTTTTCTTCGAATAAATAGTGTATACTGTTATGTAGATTTGCATTTTGTGTCTCTACATTCTTGTAACCAATGTTTTTTGTCATATTTAGAGCACGAAGAACAAAACTGTGGTTGGTTCCATTTTTTACGACAATTCCTTTTGGCCGCCATCTTGGATTTCAAAATGGCCGCCCTGAAATGTTATATTCATTATATATACACTTCTAATACAGGTAGAATATTGATTTTTTTTTTGTGATAATCATCTTTTGACTACACACAATAAAACCAGTGTTATTTTCATTTTTAACAGGTCCCATGGCGGCCATCTTTGATTCAAAAATGGCAGCCCTGAAATCGTATACAATATATTGTAATATTCATATCTACATTTTTAATGCAGGTAGAATGTTTTTTTTCGGCTATTCCATCTACATACGTCAAATAATAAAACTGGGATATGTTCCACTTTTTCTGATAACTGGTATGGCGGACATTTTGTTTTCAAATTGACCTCCATGAAAATAATATTTCTTGTGTCTTCACTACGTACTGTCTTTAGTAAAGTGTATTTATAGTTAGGCTATGTTGACTGTTTTGCTATGTTCTTTGAACAGAAGTTCTTTATATCATCAAAGAAAACATGAATTGTTCCTATTGTATTCTAATTTTCAAAATGGCTGCCGTGAAAATAATATAATTCTGATATAATCATGAACACACATTAGAACTGTTTTTTTCCCCAGACTATAATCATTATTGAAAGTAAAAGATATTTGACTAAAGTCAATTTCAAGTCACTGTTTATGACAAACATGTTAGATTTCAAAATGGCCACTGTGTGTATGCAGGATTGTTCTTAATTATGGATACTGTGCTTTCAATCAGTTCCATCACCATCTACATTAAAGTCTACATCTTGTTGGTGTTCCTGAAAGGCAATGCTGGCACGAAAGTGTAGAAGCAATGTCGAAAAGGCAGTAATTATGTGATTAAATTAATTGTTTGGCATTAAAACGCCATGTGCACATGTTCTGTGTAGACGATGTGTGTAAAATGTCAGATTGAATGCCAAAACAAAGTTGGAGAGGTTGAATACACCCTATACCTAATACAGAATTGTATGCAGGAACCTGTAGAAAAGTGGCGACGTTGAAAAGGCAGTATTGTTCCATGGGCATTATCATTATTTACGATTACCATATGGTCGTAAGAGATCACAACTTCTGTGTCAATATAAAAGTGATCAATGCCTTGATTGCCCGAACTGCGTTTCATTTGCTGAAATTGTCATATTGTGACTTGACAAAGCCAGAGACATGTAGACCTACGTATCTATTTCTGCAGTATGGCGTGCCACAAAGACAAGACAATGGCTAATGCCTTCATATCATTGATTCTCGCAGAAAACTAATACGCTCTGATTGAACATGACTAATGAGGTATGTTATTTGGCCAGAAAGACTGTTCAAGTGGAGTAAGATTACTTGCCTCTCATATCCATGATATAAATACATGTACTCTATTCCTGTCATCACAGATTACAGGATATTGTTCTGCTGTTGAAGCAATATGGCCTGTCAATGAAACACATTTCAGGCAAAAACATATTAGTTACTGATACGCTAACCCACGAGTCAGTAACATACATATATTCTTGCTTTATTAATGGTATGAATACACAGTTACATGTAGTATTCGTGAATGTACCTGTCAGTGATCGTGAGTTGCAAGACATTGCAAACTTATAGTAAGATGCAGAATTGATTTTGCTAGAAAAACTAGTCTAAATGGATAACTCAATTTCAGAACGCAATGTCCGCAGAAAATAGTGGCGTTATGGGAATACGGAGATGAACTGAAAGGATCTTAACACACAATTCTGTCTCAATTCGAGTCTAAAATGTTGCAAGCCGTGCACAATGGCCATCTCGGTATTCAGAAATGTCTTAGACGAGCGCTGGATAGTATGTTCTGGTAAAATAGTAGAAAGATGTTCAATTGAAGACTGAAATGCCAAAGAGAAGGACTCTGATATCACACTATGTACAAGACCACCCATGCCAAACTGTTGCTATACACATTTCCACATGGAATGAAAATGAATTTCTGGTAACTGTTAACAACAAAAGTCACACAGCATGAAATTCAAAATGCCCATTGGACAGTTGAAGGGATTTACAGCAAGCATGGTATACCAAGTACACATGTGTAAGATGAAGGCTGCAATTTGCCTACCAGGTATTTGCTGACTTTGCAAAGAAATTGTATTCCTCTATGTCGAGTGCTCTATTTATCAAATGTCCAGTTGGTTAGCTGAGCGAATAGCAATGTTTGTGAAACACAGTTTCATAAAACAAAAGATGAATGTACATACCTATATTTGGGTATACTGGAATATCGAAACTCCCATAACCGGCACAGAATGGTCACCTGTACAGTTAGTGATGGGAAAGATGATTCTATACAGTTATAGAGAATAGTAGGTTAGTGCCGTGAATGGGAAAAAATATCCGGCAAGGTTCAATAATTTCTTTATTTCTCATCAGAAGTATATGTTGTGACCACTCATTTGAACCGTCTCGCCGAGACGGTTCAAATGAGTGGTCACAACATATACTTTGGTTCAGAAATAATGAAAATAGATAGAGAATAGTAGGTTAGTGCCGTGAATGGGAAAAATATATGGCAAGGCTCAGGAAACGGGATGGGCGATGCTCTGCCGAGCACATCCCGTTTCCATGCCGCGCCAGATATCTTTTCCCATTCACGGCACTAACCTACTATTCTATTTATCCCGTCAACACCTACTGTAAAATGCAAAAATAGTATTGACTGGATATCAAAAATGTTTCACGGCACATACTCACTGTGTTGACAGGATAATACTGACTACTTGTGAGCAGGTATTGCCAGTAAATGTTTAGATACGTGACAAAATCAGATCCAGTCATCGACAGAGGAAGAAATGCTATGATACAAGCATAATAGCTTTACAATTAAAAGAGTTAAACATTGGCGACCAAGTTGAACTCCTTTAGCCAGCAAATTGTTGAAACCAGTTGCAGTCTGCTTGCACAATGCCAGATCTTACTTGCACATACTGCAGATGGTGCATCATATCGCCGTAACAGACGCTTTCCCATGACAACAAGGTAAAATATGAGTATTTACCTTTGAAATGCAATATACAATACATTAATATACACATTATTGGATAAAATGGATGATTTGCCATATTGTTATCTTCTTATTTAAAGGAAAACACATGTGCTGACCAAGATATCATTTGGAGAAAGATACATATAAGCCACAACAATACGTATTACATGTAAATACGTAATACAACAATACGTAATACATGTAAATCCTTGAAGCGGAAATGTATGTGGCACACTTATTTTCAGCGGCCATTTTGAAGATAATGGTGCCTGGTACTACAGTACTAGTTAGCAATAATCTCAACAGTTTGTGTTCATTGTATTATGAGTATGAGCAGAAGAAACATATAAATATCACCACTGCATTAAACTTGTATACTAAATATTAGATAGTCAAGTTTAAATTATAATAAAATGGCCGCCATTTCAAAATATACTGAAATAATTATGCCAATATTTATTATCCATAATAAATGATAACAAAACCACCTATAATGACGTTGATGTTAAATATAAATTAATTTCAATGGCGGCAATTTTGAAATTCAAAATGGCGGCCATGCGGCTCTTAAGAAATGGAACAAACTTCAGTTTTGTTATATGTTGTATATAGATATGTTTTCAAGAAAACACACACATATCACAATATCACTTGAAAGAAGATAACTACAGCCACAGAAATACTAGAATGTGTAATAAATCTTTGATGTGGCGATGTACATAACACACTTAGTTTCGGCGGCCATTTTGAAGATAAAAATTACTCGTAGCACTATACCAGTTAGCAATAATCAAAGCAGACTGTGTTCAAAGAAATACGAGTATAACCAGAAGGAAAATACAAAATATGACCACGACATTCAAAAATGTACAATAAATACTGGATTTCCAAGTTTGAAATGGCGGCCATTTTGAAAACCAAAATGGCTGGTGTCTCAATATGTACTGAACTCATTCTGCCAATGCTTCTTGTCCATAATAATGTATTTTACGCACCAAAAACACCACACATAATGATTTTCACCTCGAAATATAAATTTCACTGGCGGTCATTATGAATGTCAAGATGACGGCCATATGGCTTATAGAAAAAAAATGGAACCAACCCCAGTTTTGTTGTATGTGGTCTATAGATGAAAAAAAACCTTGGTTCACACAATGTAGCAAAAAGATTCACAAGATCTAAAATAACGACATAAGAGTACACACTAAAACCCTTGGAAAGTGTGTTATATTACGCAACGCTACAAACGAATATAATTATCGTCTCAGTTTCTAGTCACGTTTCTCTATATTGTAAATAAAATCCTGTATTGGCATCTAATGAGAATCGTCTCCAAAATCGTCTCCATTGGAGACGAGTCTCATGTAATGCCTAAACAGATTCTCTTGCTAAATATTAAAAAAATTAATATAGAATTGAAAGTGTTAACCATGTGATAAAAACACATGTTCATGACAGCATCTAGATCAGCTAGCCGGCAAGCTGATATGTTAACCAAACGACCTGCTTCGAGCCTCGGGATTTTTACCCGCTTAACAGCCTTGGTATTAACCCTTTGAACCCGAAAGCCCGCTATATCGGTTTATGCAAACAGTGCAGATCCAGATGAGCCGGCTCGTAACGAGCCGTCTCATCAGGATCTGTACTGTTTGAAAGTAATTTTCATATTTTTGAGAACAACAAATACCCCCTTTTTATAAATGGAATAGTCTGAAAAGCATTTTGCGATGATTGGATTGGTTGAACAATTAACATATCGCAGCCCATTCAGTTCCTTAGGGTTGAAAGGGTTAAAAGAGTAACCTAATTAATTGCATAAATTGGCTCTCACAGTTTACACAGTGTATTATTAAAAGGTATACTACACTAGTGTAATACATATGCAAATGAGCCCGCTACAGAAAACATGCTAGGTAATCAGTACAGCTTCAAATTATGATTATGTGCTTATGCAAACAATAAATATAATCTAACAGTTGTATTGATTTAATATAATATTTATTAAGCGGGTTTACTGATTTCATAAGAAACGAGGCTATAGTATGATATTTATTAAACCTTTTGACTAATTTCATAAGAAACTCGGCATAGCCTGATGTCTTATGAAATCAATACATAAATATCGTATTACAGCATCACTCGTGTAAGATCCTCTATATTCCCCATGTCTGCCTACAGGTGTGGATCGACGCTGTGACCCAGATCTTCTTCTCCTACGGGCTCGGGCTGGGCTCCCTCATTGCACTGGGCAGTTACAACAAGTTCCACAATAACATCTACAGGTATAATGGCTTTTTCCACAATCTTACATGGCGTCATATCGCCTAAAACAATGTTTCAAAAATAATGGTGTATTCAACGTGTTTATTGTTTACATCACCGTTGTGTTTAATTGCATACAAGTCATATTGAGTTTCGCTTCACCCTTTCACCCCAAGCAACGCGAATGGATTTTGATATGTTAATTTTGCAATTTTGCGACCAATCCAACCGTCACAAAATGGTTTTCAGACTAGTCCATTTATGAAAAGGTGTATTTTTGTTCCCGAGCATATGAAAATTGCTTTCAAAAAGTGCAGATCCTGATGAGACGGCTCATTACGAGCCGGCTCATCTGGATCTGCACTGTTTGCATAAACTGCTATAGCGGGCTTTCATATTCAAAGGGTTAAGTCGGTACTATGAGGAGTTCGTATCATGGACTGGGGCATTATTTACACATTCTGTCTCTGAAATGTACAACTGAAACAAAACCGAATGTGGAATGTATAAGATACAGTAGGCATGTGTGCAGATTGTCGCGGATCTCTCGACTGTGTCTGTTATTTGTAGAAGTTCGCCAACAAAAACAATGCATTCCATTCCATTGCATTTTCGCTTTTGTGATTACACTCAACAACGCCACCATTTCCTTCCAGAGATGCCGTTTGTATATCCCTGCTCAACAGCACCACGAGCATTTTCGCGGGCTTTGTGATATTCTCCGTCATCGGGTTCATGGCGCATGAGCAGGGACTGCCCGTCAGCGAGGTGGCCGCGTCAGGTAACTGAATTTACTCAACAGCTTTTATACTTATAAGACTAGTGTCATTTGATATCAAGTTTATCAGATAAGGCTATGAAACGCGTAGGAATTCCGAGGCTCGCAGAGCCTGATACAGTTGATATCAACAGACGTTTCCGAGCCGAGCCTGATAAACTTGATATTAGCAGACACTAGACTGGTATGATATTTATCAGGTAGCGTATTATGCTAGCTGATCGTCAAATATAAACTAGTTTTCTTTGAAAAGAACGCGAACTTGTGTACGGTGCGTCATTACACTAACGCTATTCGGTAACGTCACGTGACGCTTTTCGACCAATGAAACGCAAGTTCTCAATTCGCTGTAACCCGGATGTGTTATCAGTCAGTACGTATTTTGTCAATACAACGCTCCTTATCTGATAAATGCTCGTATATATACAAAATGTCAACGCTGTTGTCAATGGAATGTACATGTGTACAAGCGATACATGCATACCCGCCTATTATGTGTGCATATATTGTTACATTGTGCGCTATAGAAACCCTATGTCTTTGTTTTGTTGTAACGTATGATACAGGAAAAATGCACACCAGATTTATACTCTAACAAGTACGTAGAATACGATACTAAACACTCATCATAATTTCAAGTGAAAATATGCTTCCTCACAGCTAAGAATTTGTCGGAATCAACCTTATCATTGATTAATCTCCCATCATTCCTTCCGAACTAGATCGTCCACAGAAACTGTGATAGTTCCGCAAAGATTCAGTCACGTACATAAACGTGAATGATGTCATACATGTGCATTAGTTACGAACAGTACGGTAGTAGATCTCAAGAGTTAATGTTGACAACTACAGGCACGTTGTGGTATGAACGACACATGCCTCTTTTAAATACCTATTTTTACTCGGATACTAAATATCTACAATTTAGGACACTTACCACTTATCTTCTCAAACAACGGGTTTACCTTGGGCCTGGCTAGCTATTCAGTAATTGTAACGCGCGCGAAGTCGCTCGTTACAATTACTGAATTAGCTAACCGAGCCCATGCTACTCTAGTACCACTTTCGTTGATTGAAAAGATGGCGAAGTTCCTACCTTGTAGATATGTAACATCGGAGGAGTAAAATTGGATATGATTAAGTAGTTATTTTGTCGTTCATACCACACACTGCCTGTGTCCGCCACTAACATGTGCACGTAACCACACAGGGCCGGGTCTGGCGTTCTTGGCGTACCCGAGCGCGGTCGTCCAGCTGCCGATATCGCCCCTCTGGTCCGTCCTCTTCTTCCTGATGCTGCTCATGTTGGGCATGGACAGCCAGGTAGGGCGTACAGTACAGTACAGTACAGTACAGTACAGTACAGTACAGTACAGTACAGTACAGTACAGTACAGTACAGTACAGTACAGTACAGTACAGTACAGTACAGTACAGTACAGTACAGTACAGTGCAGTGCAGTGCAGTGCAGTGCAGTGCAGTGCAGTGCAGTGCAGTGCAGTGCAGTACAGTACAGTACGTGTGTATGTGTAAACGTAGTTTTGTTTTAAGTCATGTAGAAAAAGATAATGAGTACTGTGATTTAATTTTGGGTACAAAAGTAGGTGTGTGTATTATATAGTCGGGTGTAGTACATTGCTAAGTTTTGCATGCTTTGCTTTCGTTTGATTTGTCATTACTAACTATACCTATTTTCTTGTTCATGTATTCTTCCATGCTAGAGCCATTGTGGGTGTTGTTATTGTTATGATGTTTTCGTGTTAAGATAAGTACAATGTACTACATACAACAACAAAAGCAAACGCACTTAGATTAATGTTTCTGTGACACCCATGACGCAATCATTTTTAAATAGTTATGGAAATAATTTCGAGCTTACATATAGCTGTGTCACTATTGGCTTTGGTTGTATCTGTGTTGGTGTTAGCTTATCACTATTGCTATTATAATTATCAACACTGTCCGAAGCCGTGTCAGTATAGCCATTAGCATCAATAGTGACCTTAGCTGCATTGATACTGGGTTTTAATTTATTAATATTGATCTTATCTTTACGAAAAGTGGTCGTAACTTTATCCATTTCGGCAATATCTTTACCAATATCAATCTTAGCTTTATCAATAATCACCTTAGCTTTAACAATGTTTATCTATGCTTGCTCAGGTTAGATTTACCAATATCGATTGTAGAATTATCAATACTGATTTTGCTATACCACTATTAATGTTAGTTTTTTATCATTACTGTCTTTCACTTTAAAATGTTGATATTGAATGTGCCAATTGTGGTCATGGCTTTATCAAAATTGATTTAGCGCTATTAGTGTTGGCTATACCATTATCAATACTGGTAGTATTTTAGCTCACCTGAGCGAAGCTCATGTGAGCTATTGTTACCGTCGTTCGTCGTTCGTCCGTCCGTGAACATTTTCAAACGTCTTCTCCATTGGGCCTATAGTCACCAAACTTCTTGGTCGTGGTCCTTAGGGAAGGGGATTAAACAATTGTTAAAATGACGTCATTGCGTAATCCAAATCTTCTTCTCCAGAACCGCCAACCGGATTTCGACAAAACTTGGTAGGAATGATCGATGCAGAATGCTCTTTCAAAGTTGTTAAAATGGTGACCCCGAGGTCAAAAATGAGCGTGGCCCGTGGGGTCAAATTAGGGTAAAATTTTATTTTTGAGCGACTATGGTCATGTCATATATCAAATCAAAGGTATTAACGAGGCGAAATCGGATGGTTATGTCATCCAAGATGGCAGCCGAAATGTCAAAATGTCAAAATGTCGTCGTTCTTTTATTACAGATTTCAAAATTCTTCTTCACATGAACCGCTTGGCCCATGGTAGCCAAACTTAAAAGTTATGGTCCATGGGTGAAGCCTTTTCAGATTTGTTAAAATGGAGGTCATCGCTAATCCAAGATGGCCGCCGTCTAAAAACAGCATAAATTCTTAGAAAATCTTCTTCTCATGAACCGCTAGCCGGATTTCGACGAAACTTAGTAGGAATGATCGACGTACCATGCTCTTTCAAAGTTGTTAAAATGGTGACCCCGGGGTCAAAAATGGGCGTGGCCCGTGGGGTTAAATTGGGGTCAAATTTTATGTCAAAGAGGCGATCGCTCTGGTACATTTTTTGTCGAAATTGGATGGTCATGTCATCCAAGATGGCCGCCGAAAGGTCAAAAGGTCGTTCTTTTAATAAAGATTTCAAACGTCTTGTTCTCGTGAACCGCTTGGCCGATATTGGCCAAACTTCACGGTAATGGTTATTGGGTCAAGCCTTTTCATTTTTGTTTAAATGGTGGTCATCTCGAAATCAAAGATGCCCGCTGTTGTAAAGTAGGTCAAATTCTTAAAAAATATTCTTCTCGCGAACTGCCAGGCCGATTTTTACGAAACTTGGTGTGAATGATCGATAGTTAACGCTGGTTCAGATTCCTTCAAATGGTGGACCCCGGTTCAAAAATGGGCGGGGCAGGAGGGCTCAAGTAGGGGTCAAATTTCACATTTGACCGAAAATGGTCATGTTATATATCAATTCGAAGGTATGGACGAAACGATCACTGATTTTTTGCCGAAATCAGATGATTAGATCATCCAAGATGGCCGCTGAAAGGTCAAAAGGTCGTTCTTTTATTAGAGATTTCAAACGTCTTCTTCATACAAACCGCTTGGCCATTGGTAGCACACTTCGCAGTTATGGTCCATTGGTAAAGCCTTTTCAGTTTTGTTAAAATGGCGGTCATCGTTAATCCAAGATGGCGGCCGTCTAAAAATAGCACAAAATTAAAAAAATCTTCTTCTCACGAACCACCAGACCGATTTCTACGAAACTTGGCAGAAATGATCGATGTACAATGCTTTTTCACATTTGTTAAAATGGTGACCCCTGGGTCAAAAATGGGGTCAAATAGGGGTCAAATTTCATTTTTGACGGAATATGGTCTTATAATATATCAAATCAAAGGTTTAGATGAAGCGATCGCTGTGGTGCTGTTTTCATCGAATCGGATGATTACATCATCCAAGATGGCCGCCGAAAGGACAAACTTTCGTTCTTTTATTAGAGATTTCAAAGGTCTTCTTCATACAAACCGCTTGGCCATTGGTGGCCAAACTTCGCAGTTATAGTCCATTGGTAAAGCCTTTTCAGTTTTGTTAAAATGGCCGTCGTCGTTAATCCAAGATGGCCGCCGTCTAAAAATAGCATAAATTTTGAAAAAATCTTTTCATGAACCACTGGACGAAACTAGACAGGAATGATCGATGTACAATGCTTTTTTAAAAGCTATTAAAAATGGGCATGGCCTGAGGGGTCAAATAGGGGTCAACTTTACGGAATATGGTTATATAATACATACATACAATCTAAGGATTGTAATAAATAGTAGGCTGGAAGCATCCTGTTGTGGTCTCCAAACCTCTCAAAGTTGTGTAAGATATATCTGTACATATCGCGAGACAACTCCTACCCTGGTGACTTCTCAAGTTTGTCGTATTGACATTGTGTGCCTGTCATGTGATTATTTTGATGTATATGTAGTGACAACTTTACATACCAGTATTTGCTTGATTTTTGTGACATTGCACAGGTGAGCGATATAGGGCCATCATGGCCCTCTTGTTTATCTTTTGTCCTATATTGACATGTTCTTTATCAATTTTCTTTTAACTGTAACTTGACAAGCGTTACCTCAATAATAACTTTCATGTCGTTAACCTGATGTGTTTCAATATCACCAATTGTATTAATGCTCAATTCGACTGTATCCATACTGACCATAGCATCAGTGTTCACAATATAATATTGACAACAACTGTATACACGTATGTTCTAAAACATATTTACATAGGGTGGTTCAACATAGTTTTTCTACTTTTCTGAGTTTATCGATTCAGGTTGTAACAATTTGTACCTGTATGTAATACAAACAATACTCTTACAAACAATCTTGGTTACATCGATACTGATCTTAGGTTTATAAAAATGACACTGTAATGACAATGAGATTGGTTACATTTATTGTTGCGGCATAAACATTGATATTGGTATTAATAATAAATGCTTTATTAAGTATATCACTATCTATCATTTATTACCATTGACCTTATGCTTCCAGTTCGTGACAATGGAAGGCTTCTTCACAGCCCTGATAGACGAGTACCCCAGGGTGCTCAGGAAACATAGGGAGGTGTTCATCGCCATCGTCTGTATCCTGTCCTATCTCGTCGGCTTGTCGTGCGTCACGCAGGTTAGCTGGGCATTCATGGACTGCGGTTATAAAACGGGGTCTAAATGAGCACATGGTTCACTACATTTGGATGGTTTCATTAGGATAATATGTTGATTCCTTTAAAAGGAATCAAAATAAAATTCAATTGGGATTTTATTTTGATTCCTTTAAACGGAATCAAAATAAAATTCCAATTGAATCAGGTAGTTTTATAATAGCTGAAAACAATATAGTCGGATTGTCGTGCGTCACGCAGGTTACCTTGGCATTCAGTGACTGTTGTTATAAAACGGGGTCTAAATCAGCAAACCAAAACTTGAAAACTTGGCCAATCACATGGTTTCATTAGAGCACTGTTTTACTTCTATGAGCTCAACATAAAATCCAATGAACACCAGTACGCCATGCATCTTAACTGGGATTCAGGGTCAACGACAATACAGTGTTTATAAACCAACGACATTGTTGAGCAGGACCTCTGATTTAGAGCTCGAAATCAAGAAGTTTGACTTTCTACCCAACTGCTTGATTCCGAACAATCTTCTGGAGAAGGTTCTGTGTAATCATGGTCCTGTTTATAATACTCGTAATTACGTACGTAGCACAACCTTGGTCAATGAATCTATATGGCTGTGTTGGAATTTTACCTTGGTAATCGAACAGAAATTGTTTTAAATCATTATCTCATATGCTAGGTTGAACATATGTGTGATTATCTGCATACACTATCAGGGATTCCGCTGGCGATCGCCACTTTCGCAATTGGCGATAAAAATAAACAATTGGCGATAAAAAATTACAATTTTAGAAAAAAAATCAAAAAAAAAAAAAAGAATTTTTTTTTTTATTTTTTTTTCGAAAATTGTAATTTTTTATCACCAATTGTTTTATTTTTTTTGAAGTGGCGATTTTTTTATTTTCCCCAGCGGAATCCCTGCACTATGGTGTATTCAGTATACTGTCCATGCAAGACTAATAGTAAATAAACTTGTAAAGTGCATAATACACATTTTACGTAGATTTCTTTTTTTTATTAATTCGTTCCCACGAATTAACAATTCATGTCCCCTGCAGGGCCCCGTGTGACAGAGCATTGCAGATGTACTTGACTGACTATCATGTCAGACTCCATACCATATGTCAGCAAATAACTATACTGTCTGTTCCACGTTTTGCTGCCCACGAACTTTTGGCCATTAAACACATTAAATCCGAAACATATTTAAAAGAAAGTAATTTTTCATCAACAACAAAAAAGTCACCCTCCCCAAAAAAATATTATTTGATGAAATTCCGTAAAATATTGATTTTAATGCGAAAAAAACGATTTTCCTATGGGAATTTACATTGTGGCTAAAAGTAGATTTGTTTAGTTTTCTTAGTTACATCATTTCCAAACTAGCGCCAGGTTTCGGAGTCAATTTCCAAACTTTTTCGTTTTTTGACTCCTCCAACACCTGTTCCACCTCTTTTTCCCGCATGTTAAATGTTTTTTTCACTATTAAATCAATATTTGATGGAATTTCATCCAAATTTGGGAGGGTGTTTTTTTTGTTATTGGTGAAAAAGTACTTACATTTAAATATTTTTTAGATTTAATGTGTTTAGTAGCCAAAAGTTCGTCGGCAGGAGAACGTGGAACAGACGGTAAGTATCGTATCGTCATTTAAATCTCATTATCGGCATTTTGTGAAATTTATAGCAATGACACATGAATTAATATGGCGTTGATCTATCAATGCCATGCAGGGAACATGATACTTATCACATGTGTCGTGAAAATAAAACCGCAGTTGACATAAAACAATTAAATATTACTAGCACTTTAACCTATACATATAGATGACTTTCCAGTAGCCGATTTCATCAAAATTGCAAAGTATACTTATCTAGCAAAGTATACTTTGAGGGGGTAATCATTTATTTTTCCTGAAATGAAATTATTTCATATAAAACTACCAACTGCATATATTTGATGATTAAGTATGCAGAATTATTATACTGAATTTATTACATTATCACAGCCAAAATGGCTGTGATAATGTAATAAATTCAGGAAAATAAAAATTAATAAATTTATCCTAAAATTGAAAAGTTCTCCCTCAAAGTATACTTAGCTAGAAAGTATACTTTGCAACGTTGGTGAAATAGGCTAAAGGACTTGCCAGTCAGTGCCATTTAATTGTGAAAATCATGCTTGTCACATGCATTTGCCATGGATCAGATTGTTCCCTTCTACGTACATCACTCACTGCAAATGTAACATGAAACAGGGCCAGTTCAAACAAGACTTGCCATGCTCAAAATTGACGACCTTCCTCTCATAATGTACATTTAGGGGCATTGTTTCTGGAACTATTTAATTCCTTGACTTTCTCTCGGTTCCTAAACATACTTAGAGGAACTGTAATGCGTTATTCACCTGCGGTATCGGGTATTCCAAGTGTATGCCCATCACGTGAGTTACATTACAACTGGGGGCCGTTTCACTAAACTTCGTAAGACTAAAATGTTCGTAAGTGCAAAATTATGATAGTCTGTAAATAGCACATTAACAATGTTTTCTGGTAAATAATTATTGGATATACATTTATTGAGCATAGGCTGCATATGCAGCCTATGCTCAATAAATGTAAATCCATCAATTGAAATTTACAAACGATCTTAAATTTGCACTTACGAACATTTTAGTGGTAAGAAGTTTAGGAAAACGGGCCCCTGGTGCTGTATTCGTGACGCAGCGGTGTAAAACTAATAACGACACGAAATATAGTTATGCAGTATCTTCTACATGTATCTGAACATGAATTCATCAGAAAACTGGCCCCTATTTCGACGTGAAACTCTTTTTGCTGGTGCGGAGTTCAGCACCAGTCAATTACATTTATTTACGTTTCAGGGTGGCATGTACATGTACCAGCTGTTCGACTTCTACGCCGCGAGCGGTCTCTGTCTCCTCTGTCTCGTCTTCTTCGAATGCATCGCCGTCTCGCTCGGATACGGTGGGTTCTGTTGCCAGGGTGTGGGATCACGTGGTTTCCGAACGGCTTGACATCATGTATTTTAGATGTGTGTACAGTAGATTTGCTGTAAAGAAACACGCTTACGTTTTGTGGGGATTTTATCACTTAGGAAACAATATGGGGTGGTGTGTTCTGTTCCAACCATGTATTGACATAGCAATTGTTTATTTGATATAAAGTGTCAATTTGCATATTTCTAAGCTGTCTTAGGGCTTGAATTGTCAATCAGCTCCTTTAATATCTTACTAACGGATTTTGACGAAACATAACACAGTAAATGCCGAACAGGTTGCACTCTATTGTATAGTGTGATTTATTCTCATAATTATGTCGTTTTGACGAAGAATCGGCTACCGTTAATGTAAAGAAATCTATAGCACGTGAATGTTAGAAATAAATGGTACTCGACATTTTAGATGTAGATGTAGACTGGAAGCTCTCCTTTATAAGTCCCCAATCATCTATAACCAGCTGATGTACCATTCAGTTCGCATCTAGCTACTCATAGCATTATAACGTTTAAGTTCTGGGGCCCGTTTCACTAAACTTCTTACGACTAAAATGTTCGTAAGTGCAACATTATGATAGTTACATTATTATTGTAATTACATTTATTGAGCATACACAGCAAATTGTGCCACATATACAATTCATGTACAAAATTCATATGGTTTCACTAAGCTTCGTACAATAAAAAGGTGTTTGTACAAAGATTTGTATACGTTTACTTTTTACAATAATGTGGTTCACTAATGATACGAGTTACTACATATATGTAGGGGTCCTTAACCCTTTGAACCCGAAATCCCGCTATAGCGGTTTATGCAAAAAGTGCAGATCCAGATGAGCCGGCTCGTAACGAGCCGTCTCATCAGGATCTGCACTTTTTGAAAGTAATTGTAATATTTCATAGAACAAAAACACTCCCTTTATATAAATGGACGAATCTGAAAATCATTGTGTGACCATTGGATTGGTCGGAACATTAGCATATCACAGTCCATTCCAGTTCCTTAGGGTTGAAAGGGTTAAATCTGAACAAATCCACCACACATTTCTACAATATCGGCTGTTAATCCGAACTTTGTTGCATATTTTAGTTTTGAACTTACGGACTTCTTAGCTTAGTAAAACGGGCCCCTGGTGTCTCGATGGCCAATGTATTTAGCAAATCGGTTCTGCCGATGTGAGATTTACCCTCAATGAGTCTGTGTAACATTACTTTTTCTATTATTCATCGGCCTAGACCTTTCGGGTGGAGCCTTAAAGGTACATGCCCACTCATTAGGCACAAAATGTTCTTTATGTGAATTAAATAAGTGTATAATTGTGTCACTATTCCATGTACATTGTGACACATAACATTCTTTCTTCCAATCTCCTTTCTCACTATCCACAATTTCTCTCTCTTTCTATCCGAGTTTTATTTTCGTACATTATGCAAATATATATATACCGCATGAATATTGGTCTGTACCCATGTACATATACCTCTATACTTATCGCCATTGCTGTTAAATTGCTGCATTGTTATAATACTTGGGTAAGGACTGTAACTAATGTTGTGAGAACTTGTAGCCCAAGCCCATTGTTCTTAAATGCAATAAACTATGTTTAAACTAGACTATTCCAACAGTTTTAAAAATTGCGAGTGCCCGCTAAACAGATTTAATCATTTATTAATATTTATTTTACTGATAGTGACGCGCGATGGTATCAGGCTAGTTTCATATGCAAATGAGGCATGATATGTTTTAATTATTTATACTAATTAAATGCGTCAACTGAAAAAATAATATTTTCGACATATTATAAAGTATGATCATTGCATATCAAAAGTAAATACAGAGAATAAATAGTAATGTCCGTTAACATTTTAAGGAAACACGGTTATCGCCCCTGATATCAGTGTGGAAATTTATGTCTGACATAAAATCTATAATAATGTCAATCAATACGTGGGGTAGTGGTGACTTAATGTTTACTTTGCCAGAAAATGTCTCAGATGGTATCTCTGATATAAAGAACAGTTTGTGCCTACTGAGTGGGCATGTACCTTTAAAGGAACATGTCCACTTAGTAGTCACAAAATGTTCTTTATATATTTAAATAAGTGTATACTTGTGTAACTATTCCACCAGTTCTAAAAATTACGAGTGCCCGCTGCACAGATATAATCATTTAGTAATATTTATTTTACTGATAGTGATGCGCGGTGGTATCAGGCTATTTCATATGCAAATGAGGCATGCTTTTTTTTAAATTATTTATACTAATTAAATGCGTCACATTGAAAATATTTTTTTTGACAGATTATAATGTAAGATCATTGCACATCGAAAAATAAATACAAATAATGGATAGTAATGTCCGTTAACATTTTAAGGAAACACGGTTATCGCCCTTGGTATCAGTGTGGAAATTTACTTCTGATATAAAATGTATAATAATGTCAATCAATATGTGGGGTACTGGTGAATGAATGTTTATTTTGCCAGAAAATGCCTCAGTTGATGTCATTGATATAAAAAAACAGTTTGTGCCTACTGAGTGGGCATGCACCTTTAAATAACGACTTAAACGTTTCTAGAGCATTCACTTGCAATGTGAATACTCACACAAGTAGTTTCGTTAATGGTAAGCATGTATGCGGCGTGACCGATGTAATCAGAATGCATGTTCAGTGCGTTTTTAATCATTGACGCACGTGGCTGTGACTGGAGAAATTGGGCTTATGGGATGTGTGACCAGTCGCTCCTGATCAAACAGCAAACTCATGTGGCTTTATAATGATCTACATGTATATTACCTGTTACAAACATGACGGGTGTGCCATTAATGTAACGGCGAACAGTGCAGATCCTGATCAGACTGTGCGGATGCACAGTCTGATCTGGATCTACACTGGTCGCAAAACCCATAAGCCTCATTTCTCCGATCACAGCCACACATTATCAACTTGAACTCGGCATGTGGAGTTAACGAATGTTTCATCAACAGGTGTAAACCGGTTTTACCAGAACCTGCACAGTATGTTCGGGTACTATCCCAGCCCGTTCTGGAAGTTTGCCTGGGTCATAGCTACACCGGGGATATGTGCTGTAAGTGCATTATATATAGCCCGGATTTGTTCCTGGTTCCACAAACGAGCGTGTGTCTATCGTTTACACATCGTTTGCGTTGTTATAATTAGAAAACGATATTTGTGTTGGTTTATACGTGTTGCGTTTAAACCAACGAAAATCTCATTTCTAGTTAAAAAGAACGAAAACGAATAGTTTAAAGCCGGGTATATAAAGGAAAATATCGTTTTCACGGATATTCGTTTCTATGCGTATCGTTGTACAAAACGATAGTTTCACAACGATTTCATTCGTTTTCGTTTGTTTCGTTTGGGAACCTTCAGCAAGCCTTCCCTGCTCGTCTCGGTGGCATAAAGCCTACGCCCTGGACTGTCCACAGAGGCGCCACTGCCATCAGAGATTACGACAAAACAATCTCCCCATGTTAAATACCCATAGACAGCTTGACAGAGTGAGTGAAGATGTCTATGGGGATTTCACATGGGGACATTTTTCTAATTTCAGAAATAGTAGACCGATTTTCAAAATGTAACATTTTGTTTTCTTAGTTAGATCATGTCCAAGCTATCTAGCCATGTTTCGGACTCAATTTCCAAATGGTTTTCGTTTTTGTACTCCTCCCACAGCTCCTCTACCTCCTTTCACCCCATGTTAAATTCCCATACACAAATTAATTTTTCGTAATAAAATCAATATTTGACAAAATTTCACGAAATAAAAATAAGGCTCATTCTCATATTATCGAAAAAAAAATTGCATTGTTTATATGGCTGTAAAATGTGGGCAGGTTTCGCAAAACAGACAGTAGTGTCATGTATGCAAAATAGACCGCTATAGAAAATATACTTGGTTATCGGTACAGCTTTAATTTTAATTATATGCGAAATTTAGTCAGTTACATGTGTTCAACTTGCAGGGTGTGTTCCTGTTTTACGCGATCCAGTTCGAGCCCGTGACCTACCTGGACTACCAGTATCCCACGTGGGCCCACGGCCTCGGGGCCATGATGGCGCTCTCCTCCGTGTCTGTCATACCCATCTACATGTTGTACCTCTTCATCGTTACCCCCGGGCAGTATTCGCAGGTACGTTTACATAAATCTACAAGCTGTGACTCTTCATTATTACTCCCGGACAATAATCACAGGTACGTTAACATTATATGGTGGCGGGGACACTCTAAACCTTGGAAGTCCACAGTTTATACCTCGGTCTATCTACATGCTGTATCTCTTCATTATGACTCCCGGACAATACTCACAGGTACATTAACATTATATGGTGGCGGCGACACTCTAAACCTTGGAAGTCCCCAGTTTATACCTCGGTCTATCTACAAGCTGTATCTCTTCATTATCACTCCCAGACAATAATCACAGGTACATTAAGATTATATGGTGGCGGTAACACTCTAAACCTTGGAAGTCCCCAGTTTATACCTCGGTCTATCTACAAGCTGTATCTCTTCATTATCACTCCCAGACAATACTCACAGGTACATTAACATTATATGGTGGCGGTGACACTCTAAACCTTGGAAGTCCCCAGTTTATACCTCGGTCTATCTACAAGCTGTATCTCTTCATTATGACTCCCGGACAATACTCACAGGTACATTAAGATTATATGGTGGCGGCGACACTCTAAACCTTGGAAGTCCACAGTTTATACCTCGGTCTATCTACTAGCTGTATCTCTTCATTATTACTCCCGGACAATAATCACAGGTACGTTAACATTATATGGTGGCGGGGACACTCTAAACCTTGGAAGTCCACAGTTTATACCTCGGTCTATCTACCAGCTGTATCTCTTCATTATTACTCCCGTACAATATTCACAGGTACGTTAACATTATATGGTGTCGGTGACACTCTAAACCTTGGAAGTCCACAGTTTATACCTCGGTCTATCTACTAGCTGTATCTCTTCATTATTACTCCCGGACAATAATCACAGGTACGTTAACATTATATTGTGGCGGGGACACTCTAAACCTTGGAAGTCCACAGTTTATACCTCGGTCTATCTACATGCTGTATCTCTTCATTATGACTCCCGGACAATACTCACAGATACATTAGCATTATATGGTGGCGGCGACACTCTAAACCTTGGAAGTCCCCAGTTTATACCTCGGTCTATCTACAAGCTGTATCTCTTCATTATCACTCCCAGACAATAATCACAGATACATTAGCATTATATGGTGGCGGCGACACTCTAAACCTTGGAAGTCCCCAGTTTATACCTCGGTCTATCTACAAGCTGTATCTCTTCATTATTACTCCCGGACAATACTCACAGGGACATTAACATTATATGGTGGTGGTGACACTCTAAACCTTGGAAGAACCCAGTTTATACCTAGGTCTATCTACATGCTGTATCTCTTCATTATTACTCCCGGACAATACTCACAGGGACATTAACATTATGCTGTGGCGGCGCCACTCTAAACCTTGGAAGTCCCCATTTTATACCTAGGTCTATCTACCAGCTGTATCTCTTCATTATTACTCCCGTACAATACTCATATGTACGTTAGCATTACATGGTGGCGTTAACATTATATGGTGGCGACGACACTCTAAACCTTGGAAATCCCCAGTTTATACCTCGGTCTATCTACAAGCTGTATCTCTTCATTATTACTCCCGGAAAATACTCACAGGTACATTAACATTATATGAGGCGGTGACAGTCTAAACATTGGAAGTCCCCAGTTTATACCTCGGTCTATCTACCAGCTGTATCTCTTCATTATTATTCCCGGACAATACTCACAGGTACGTTAACATTATATGGTGGCGGCAACACTCTAAACCTTGGAAGTCCCCGGTATAGACTTATCTGCGTGAGGTACCTCTTCATTATTACTCCCAGACAATAATCACAGGTACGTTAACATTATATTGTGGCGGCGACACTCTAAACCTTGGACGTCCCCGATATAGACCTATCTACGTGAGGTACCTATTCATCGTTGCTAGGTTAGAGAATACTAAAGGGCTCGAAATCGCCTAGGTGGTATACAAAAGTAGTCCGGTATAAAACAGATAGTGCGGGCGTGTTGACGTCACAGACACAGTTTGCTTGCAAATCTTGATCCATTTGTAGCATTTAAAAGTAGCACTTAACCTGTTGGACACGTGATGTAAACAGAATTTCCGTGGCCAAATAATGTAAACACTATTGGTGGACTTGACGAGCTAGTATTTTTCTTTCTTCGGAGTAAGTGAGCCTATTGTTTAATTCATGCAGAACCAGTAGGTCCCACAGCTTCCATACGAATAGTGAAAGTAGGTGAGACTGGCCTTACTGGATGGGATTCGGTTAATTTATATAGTAAAACTAGTTGGTGTTTTCTAACCTCTAAGGTGGGCATAGGCCCTATGTGAGATAGTGTTTTCTGTAGAATTTGAAGTTGTAAGTTTATGTTTCTTGTATATATGTCTCCGTGAACAACATTTAAAGTTACTGCACCAAGAGTAAGTGATCGAACTCTACGATGCAACAAATTGTGTTCTTTTCGTATCACAGACGGATAATGTCCGCCTTCAATTATTTTATAAATGTTGATTTCTCAGCTGTCTTTGTCAAATATTATAGCCCAATGTATGTAGGTTACACGTATGTGATTGGGCTTGGAATGTGTCAGTAATGAGCACCAAAACATTCATTATAGTGTGTTTTTCAGCTTTTTTTCATTGATATTTGCTTACTGTTGGACAATTAAGAAATTCGAATAAGTGGCGTGACATCGCAACACTGTTCCAACATTTGCCAAATTTATGTGTAATTGTATTGTTTTCGCACATCAGTATAGTACCCAATACACTAGCACTCAGAAAACAAACTTCATGACTGACCGTTCCAAGCCAGTACCCGTTTGCATGTTGACCATTCCAGAGTGGCATACATGTTGGTATAGTTTGAGTGTTCAGTCTGTACATGTAGAAGGTTTTACTATAACACTATTTAGGGTGATGTTATGTGATGTTATTGACTGTTGTGCTTTTAATCCATTATCTATCTCCATTGTTCTATAGTAGCTCAATTTAAGACAGATGTGGACAGTCACATGGTGGAGTTACACAGCTGCTGTGTGACAACCATTTGAGAAATTTGCTCCACTTTAAACAGGACATCCGGTACGTCACTGGTTTAGGTCTCCGGTTTAGAGTAATTCTGGTATATCAGCATCTATGATATATTTTTTTGTGTTTTTTTTTTTAATTATGAACATGCATGGTAATTATAAATATATTACTATGGAATATGTCCAAATAAATGCAATGAAGTCACCAGGGTGTCCGGTTTTGAGAGAAAAATTGTATTGGTACATTTTCCCCATTCGTAACGTTATAGTTCTGTCAAATAGGTGTTATAACACAGGTAATAGGCGAAGAGTATTAAGGTTGAGATCGGAAAAAAATAAGCCAAAGCCGAATTTTTCACAAAATTCCCAAAATATCATAAGTAATAACATATCAAAACTCCCCATGAATTCCACTGGAGCTTAATCCAGGAATCAAGATGGCGTCCAAAATGGCCGCTAAAATGACAAAAATCATAACTAGTGCAAAATAAACTAAACCAATCAGGAAAGAAATGTGCCGAAAGTTACCGAATATAACTAACGAATCATAATAATCCGAAATGTGAAATGTAATACAATCAAAATGACTTCCAAGATGGCCGCCAACATCTCTTAACTCTCTAAACTGAGCAAACATGTAGAACATTTGGAATGACTATATTCGAATGTAATATTGGGGTTATTAGGAGACTTTCCAACTATACAATAGATTTAATACACATTTTATATATTATGTTATGTAAAATCATATTCAAGATGGCCGTCAAATTGCGAGATATGTCGAAAATGGCGTAAATTTGAAATAAAATATAACATTCACACTAATTACTTAACTACGCAGTACATTTAATGCATGCTGTATTTATTATATTATGCAAAATGATATTCAAAATGGTCACCAAATTTTGAGAAATATCGCAAAATAACTTGCATCTACATGCGGCAAATCAGCACAGGGAAATGAAAAATAAAAACAAAACAGTTTATTGCTATTTATGCTTGAAACATGTCTCAAATTGGCAGACTTAGTTCATTGCAGCATTATCAAACACAATTATGTTTGTAACCGCATAACTAATTGGAATAACCTCACGAAGCAACACATTGAAAGTATCGATCATACGTACAATTGATCTCTATCGGAAGCTTAACCCAAAAATGATGGTATCTAGAAATATATTAATTGTAAATAATTCATTTTCAAATCGATGTGTTTGTGGAAGATGTGCAGCATAATAGTAAAATGTTCATACGTGAAGTGATAGCAGCAGCTATATTATAGTGTCAGTTGGTAGTTCCATTCGCGCGAATAAACATGATTGATCGATCGAGTTTGAAATATCCATTTAATTTATAATACTGCACTCATTATGACCATATTTACCAAATCAACAATAAGTTAACGTACATATACATGCACATGCAAGATTCACATTATAATGTGTGTGATATGCCACTTTTTGACAGATGCAGGAACTGGTATAACATATGCATGCCACCACCGTATTATTCCTATGCATAATATTCATGTAACCATATACATTTGTAAAATGATCGATATGTATATCCCTTGTCTAGAGCGATGATTGAATCGATTTGATTCATACTGGTTTTGTTTTTTCTGCAATATACTATGCCGTATACATGTATCAGATGAGACACCGAAGAGAAAAAAACGGTAAGTATAAACATTATATAACATTAGACTCGTGTTTCGGCTGCAAGAATGCTAGATTGATATATTATTAATTGTGTTTAACGGGCTATCAACAGTTATGGTCATTTTAGGCACCGATCATTTAGTCCCAGTGCCTAAACGTAATCGGAGTACACTAATATTATTACACGTACAACTGGGATAACCGGGTCTTCAACACTCACGTACAAGAAAGCCAAATTGTAAGTAAGGGCCAAATCAAGGATATTACGATTCTGGTAAGGATCACCCGCACCGCTAACCGACCAGCCAACCGCCCATAGCTTGTCAGTTAGTGTAAACATGTTTCCACGGACAGGAGACTCTTTTAAACGTCGGTTGTCAACAGCAAACATCAAGTGAATAAGACCTGGACAGTGTGTCACATACTTACAATTACATGCAATATCAGTCTTACATGATTATACAAAATGTGTACTTATACAATGTATGCATTGCCGTGCAATCCATATGCATTACACATAATATATAACTTGCACCATTGTAAACAATATATATCCCTGGTAACCATCTGAGAAGGTCATGCTATCTAACCTGATTAGTAGCATGTTATGTATTATAATTTATCGAGACATAATGGTCATGATGGCATATGTCCGTCCATGTGAGAGACTGTCCTAAATGTACATCGCTTATATCTCTCCAATCATAATCAGATTGTGTTATAAGGTTTTTCACAAAATTTCCGTTTTTTTAAATACCTTATACGTAGATTTGCGACGCAACATGAAATGTCAAACTTTCTTTTGTTACCATCCATACATGATTCCGTAGACCATTCATTTGGCCTTCCTAGACAATATAAATATCAAATTACATTACGTTAACGGTTGGAATTAAACGTTTTAAGTACCATATACATGTATATCTAACCACATAAATACACCCTGATACGATCACTAAATATTCGGACTATCAATACACCCTCGGACTACAACAGCCTAGATGGTCTCAACATGCGGGCTGCGCCCTTCTGTATGCATATTTGACAACGTTTTCAATTTGTGGCGGCCATCTTGGACACCATATCATTTCAAATATAAAATTATTATTGAAACTTTAATAATTGTGAATGTAACTCTAAGACAATTAATAATCAATTCATATATGTTGTGAAGAAAATGTAACGTTTACATATTGTGTTGGCATTATTGGCAGCCATCTTGGATAGTTGAACGGTTACGCGACTCATACTTATTGAAAATGTTAATATATGCATTGTTCAGTGATATGCTACCACACTATGTGTGAATATGTTCATTAATGTCACCTTTATGTGTTTAATAAATTTATGGCAGCCATCTTGGACACCATCTTGGATTCTGGATTAAGCTCCAGTGGGATTCATGGGGAGTTTTGATATGATTCTCCTAATGATATTTCGGACCTATACTGAAACATTCAGCTTTGGCTTATTTTTTTCCGATCTTTGGCGAGTTTATGTCTAATACTATTCGCCTATAAAGCGTACATCATGATAGAGAGAGACTGAGCGCATGTGATTGTAAAATAAATAAAGATCATACGTATGTGAAATAATAGTTTTATCACAGTTTTGTCAATGATTAAAACATACTGAATGCTGTCAAGAGCAATGCCGGTACATACATTGCCGTACATACTCGTACCATGCTGCCACACGACCATTGTGAAACAATATGCTTTCTGTTACAGAGACTGCGCGTCATATTCCGGCCGGAAATCAAGTTGCCCGGCGACAGACCGGAAGCCCCGCCTCCGTATTCGGAAGTTTCCATGCATATCGCGCACAGCTTTTGAGGAATCGACGATTACTGACAATAAACTAAGCATGATGGCAGCTGGTAGTTGTATGCTCATGCGCGGACATGGCGTCGTTTAAAATTCAGCATTTGGACTCGTCGATATCTGGGTAGTTAGGAGTCGACGTACTGACTCCTTTAACCCTTTGAACCCGAAAGCCCGCTATAGCGGTTTATGCAAACAGTGCAGATCCAGATGAGCCGGCTCGTAACGAGCCGTCTCATCAGGATCTTCACTGTTTGAAAGTAATTTTCATATTTTTGAGGACAGAAAATACCCACTTTTCATAAATGGACTAGTCTGAAAACCATTTTGTGACCACTGGATTGGTTGCGAAATTAACATCAAAATCCATTCCAGTTACCTAGGGGTGAAAGGGTTAACAGTGAAAGCATAAGCACATTTTTATGTAATTATTGCAGAGAATGCGATTTTGAATGATTATAGATGGTACAGCCATATATGAAGATGATAGCCAAGAGATAACTTCACAAGCGTTCAGTGGACATTATAAATAGAACATATCGTTCTTTCGACGTCAGTTTATCAGGCAATGTTAGGAAACGCTGAGGATCGCCGAGTTTTTCTGTGCCGAAATTGATGAACTTTATATCAAAAGACACTAGCCTGATATTCTATTTTTCAGATACTTGTAACTCGGTATGCTTAGAACTGCTAATGTTTAACGTTGTTTTTTGTTGTTGGAAGAAACGCGGAAAGAAACTTGCTTACGTTGCGTCATCCCACTGACTGGCCGTGATGCAATGTATCAGCATCAACGCCTGGTCCTACTGCAACACAGACATCACACATTACGTCATTTGACGAAACCCACAGGTATTCGACGTTTTTCGGCTTTCATCGGTATAACTATATATATATAGAGAGTTATACCGATGAAAGCCGGAACACGCCAAATACCTGTGACGAAACCACGTGATCACCTACTACCCTGAATAATTGTATACTTCATAATGTTCATTTGCATTTCATAAGTATGCAAAACTTGAATGTGATTTTCATACTTGCTAATTCAATCACCTCTGTTCACTTGTATATCAAGGTGCATGATCACGTGGTTACAACAACAACAACAATGGCTGCAAATGTTGAAAGCGCGCCCACTCCAAAGTAAGTATTATTTGATATTTTCCTTAATAGGCAACTGATGTTGATGAATTATGGCGCAGCAAATGCGTCTTCATGAGCTGCATTTGGTGGTCCCGGGAGTTCGGCACATACATTTGTCGTTTTTGCGAAGAATCGATTTCCGTGTCAGTAGACACGGAAATCGATTGTTCGCAAACACGACAAATGTTTGGGCCAAAGTACCAAGACCATCAAATGCAGCTTGACAAGACGCGTTTGATGCGTCAAATTTCATAAAAATATGTTACATAATAAGGACAAAATAAAAGAATACGTACTTTGAATCGGAGGGCTTCTGGAAGTTTGTTGTTGTAACCACGTGATCAGACACCTTGTATATGAACATCTCAATATATTAGTGTTGTAACTTTAGCTTCAATGATTTCATGTAAAAATGAGACCATTTAGATCATGTTTAACCCGTAATGAGCGGGAAATGAAAATTTTCGTCTGCTGTTGTTTTATATTTTGTTTTGTTTTTCGCAATGAAAATATGGTACACCGCACTTTAGAACCATTTCCACATATCCACTGGAAATGATTCTAAGGTGGTTTCAAGTCATGTTTTGATGAGGAAAATAAATAATAAAAGCAGACGACAACAAATAATTCAGCGTGTTTAATATGCTCCACGATCACAACCCCAGCAGACGGTGTGTTAATGTCCCACGCTGTCATTTTATATTTATATGTCAATTAATGATAAGAATCTTCATTTTGAATTTTGAAAACATATCATTTATTAGATACGTATACATGCCATTTACTACACTGTTTGCCATTCTTGACACATTGTGTGTACATGCATGATTACTTTTGACCTTCACGGGCCATGTGGCTTAAATATTTCTGAATAAAACTATATATCTAAACTATCTAGCTTCATATGTAGCTGTGACTGAATGGGGCATATTGGTAGATCTAGATCATTATCTGCACTGTTCGTCATTCCATCAATGACATACCCGTCATGCTACTATTAGTAGTACTAATATAGAACGTTAGATAAATATAGAACCTTATCGGACGACAGGAGTGTGCTATGTGATCAGGAGAGATCAGGAGAGATCAGGAGGAGAGATCAGGAGAGATCAGGAGAGATCAGGAGATACACCGGTCACAGATCCCATAAGCCCCATTTCTCCAGTCACAGCCACATATATTTACTGCATGTCAGCTGACGTTATAACTTTGATCAGTCACTGCAGTATATGTATACGGGACTTATTATAGTTGATATATGTCTTCGCTGTATATATATATATATTTGAACATACTGAACATTATCTGTATATATATATATATATATACAGATAATGTTCAGTTGTCAATATTGGCACAGTTAACTCTTTCACCCCTAAGTAAACTGGAATGTATTTTGATATGTTCATTTTGCAACCAACCCAACCGTCACAAAATGGTTTTCAGACTAGTCCATTTATGAAAAGGGGATATTTTTTGTTTTCAAAAATATTAAAATTAATTTCTAAAAGTGCAGATCCTGATGAGACGGCTCGTTACGAGTCGGCTCATCTCACTTTTTGCATAAACCGCTATAGCGGGATTTCGGGTTCAAAGAGTTAAAGCTCAACCAGAGTATCTCAATAATTATGCAGATCGTGACTGAACAAATGTGTGGCTGTGACTGGAGAAATATGTCGTATGTGATTTGTGACCAGTATTGCTGATCATATACATGTAGCACATTCATGTAGCCTGATATCGGTCAATAATTCCAGCAAAAATATATTTACACAATTCCCTACATATAGTCCCTACATTTATCGGGGATATAAACTTGGAAAAGTCGCGGGAATACTGGACGAGGCCTTCCGGCCTTCGTCCAGTATTCCCGCGACTTTTCCAAGTTTATACCCCGATAATTTCCACAAAAAGGCCATTCATTCCTAAAATATTGCTTGTTAGAAGCACGACGGGTGTTTCATTGATGTAATGGGGAATAGTGGAGATCCTGATCAGACTGTGCGGGTGCACATGCTGTTCTGGATCTACACTGGTCGCCAAACCCATAAGCCCCATTCTCCAGTCACAGCCACATATTACAATCCATCAAAAACACAGATGGACGTACCCTTCAAGCACGTCAAAGAAACGTTGGACTATAGTATCAAAATACGTATGATGACACATAAGTATATGAAGTATCAAGCAAATCCGACTGACGGTAACAGAAATAGCAGTTAGTCGTACTGACAGACGGACAGACGAACAGACGGACGGAGTGACGACTATATGTACCCCGAAACATTTTTCTGGGTACATAAAAACATGATTAAATTTGAGCATGAATTCAGTGCTCAGAATGTATTAAAATCATAGACTCATAATTCCAGCACAAAAATATTTACACAATTCCCTAACATTTGATTGGCCCGTAGCAAGTCTCTGTCCAAAATGTATATCCCATTAAACTCCCACGCCGAACTATTTCCGTAACCGTGAGGAGCAGTTAAAATAATTCTTAAGAAAACGGAAAATAAACACATTTTCTTGATGAATTTATTTAAAATGCTGGAATTATAAGGAATAAATGGCCTTTTTGTGGAATTTATCGGGGATATAAACTTGGAAAAGTCGCTGGAATACTGGACGAGGCCTTCCGGCCTTCGTCCAGTATTCCCGCGACTTTTCCAAGTTTAAACCCCGATAATTTCCACAAAAAGGCCATTCATTCCTAAAATATTGCTTGTTAGAAACACGACGGGCGTTTCATTGATGGAATGGGGAATAGTGGAGATGCTGATCAGACTGTGCGGGTGCACAGGCTGGCATTGTCTTGAAGAAAAAAAAATGTGACCATCAGTGGTTTAGTTGCAAATATATGACGATACTAGGACTGCTGGATTGTTTCAATTTTCACCGATATCGGTACAGACGTATCAGGGGCCCGTTTCACTAAACTTCGTACGACTAAAATGTTCGTAAGTCCAAATTTAAGATCGTCTGTAAATTTCAATTGATGGATTTACATTTATTGAGCATAGGCTGCACATGCAGCCTATGCTTAATAAATATAAATCCAATAAGTGTTTCTAGAAAACGTTGTTAATGTGAAATTTACAGACTATCATAATTTTGCACTTACGAACATTTTTCGAAGTTTAGTCAAACGGACATTTTACGAAGTTTAGTCAAACGGACATTTTACGAAGTTTAGTCAAACGGCCCCCAGATTTGAACGCAACAATTAATCCACTTTACACAGGGTAATGATGAATACACGTTTTTATATTTTTTTTAAATATTTTAAAACAAAATCCTGATATGCCCCTTTATCCATGTATATAGTATCCGCCACTTTTGTAGCAATTTTGTATCAAGTATACATGTAATAGCGAACGCGGCCGGTGGCGTCTACTTTCATTATCCAGATACCCAGTGAATAAAAACGTGTGCCATTATTTTACAAAACAGTGCTTTATTGTGACTATAGCTGGATAAATGAGGCTTATGCGTTTTGCTACCAGTGTAGATCCAGATCAGCCTGTGCATCCGCACAGTCTGATCAGGATCGGCATTGTTTGCCTTTCCGTCAATGAAACACCCGTAGTGCTGTCAACAAACGATATATATCGTTATCAGGCTACACGACTGTGCTATTGCTACAGCTACACTGGTCACAAATCCCATAAGCCCCATTTCTCAGGTCTCGTCGACAGTTTAATTCTGAACAGTGTAGCTTCTGATCATCCTGTTATCTGATCACCCTGATATAAGTCCCTAACTTGTTATACTGTATATGGTATTTCTTTGAAATCATGACCAATGTAGGAATGAATGGCCTTTTTGTGGAATTTATCGGGGGTATTAACTTGGAAAAGTCGCGGGAATACTGGACGAAGGCCGGAAGGCCTTCGTCCAGTATTCCCGCGACTTTTCCAAGTTTATATCCCCGATAAATTCCACAAAAAGGCCATTCATTCCTGATAATTCCAGCATTTGAAATAAATTCATCAAGAAAATGTGTTTATTTTCCGTTTTCTTAAGAATTATTTTAACTGCGCCTCACGGTTACGGAAGGAAAGTAGTTCGGCATGGAGTTTACTGGGATACAAAATTTGGACAGAGACTTGCTACGGACCAATCAAATGTTAGGGAATTGTGTAAATATTTTTGTGCTGGAATTATTGGTGCATACACGTGCAAGGTTCTTCCTCTGTTAAGCGTCCGCGTGCAGGTAGGTTTTGAGAGCGGTTCTATAAAATAACAAACAAACTGTGTATGCTATTTTACACTATTTACTGGTGAAGTAATATGAAAACTGATTTGGGGCTTGTCTAAGTTTTAAATCCGTTCATGAATGAACTCTTAATGCTAATATTTAGCGGCAATTTAAATTTATGTTAAAAACGTCCTCAACCGTTTTAAGTTGTTAACATAAATTTACATTCGTTTTATTTGTCAAGGCCTTGTTTGTTTTTACCGGATATGTAAGTAGTTTTTGACCATCCTAGTGGACGCTTAACAGAGACAAACCATGGCATGACCTAATCTAAATAGGGGTTATTTTGATTGGAAAATACGATCTCATAAAATCTTTTACAAAATTTACGATATTTTCCGTAAATGACGTCGATAGTTCACGAAATGTTCATAGCAAATGCGGAATAGTATTCCCCATTTGTTATGAAAAGTTCATCATCTTTAGAAAATATCACAGTTTCTGTAAACATATTTCATGAAAAATCGCACATGTTCTTAGGTACAAAATCACATGGCGCGTCTCATATGTGACTGGCCATTATGTATTTTTACTTCGCTAGGAGTGCAAATGACAGTTCAAGATCAGTAGCCTATTTCACCAACATTGCAAAGTATACTTATCTAGCAAAGTATACATTGAGGGAGAAATTTTGAATTTAAGGATAAATTTATTAATTTTTATTATACTGAATTTATTACATTATCACAGCCATTTTGGCTGTGGTAATGTAATAAATTCAGTATAATAATTCAGCATACTTTTAATCATCAAATATATTCAGTCGTTAGTTCTATATGAAATAATGCATTTCGGGGAAAATAAATGATTACTCCCTCAACGTATACTTTGCTAGAAAAGTATGCTTTGCAATGTTGATGAAATCGGCTACAGGTTACACACTCGTTCAATCTAGCGCTTCAGAGCTATACTGGGCAAACACTGCGAATGCACAGGCTAATCTGGGACTACGCTGGTCGCAAATGGCGTAAGGTAGTTTTTCTCAGCCGGCGGCAAAACTAGCAATATACGTTGGGACATTTTAATTTTGTACTGTATAGTATGTTGTGAATAGTACAATGTAACATTAATGTATCTCACTAGAAATATAATAAACATAACATTATCTAGTATATTGACTTTGTATTATATTCCCAATTAATTAGTTTCGTTTGTCTAAAATTAATTTAATGTTCTCTTCGGAATTCGATATTATCAACGCCCGTAGCAAATGCGCATGGGTAGAGTGGTGGTATGTTGAACCTTATATGTCACAGAAACGAATATATCACACGTGTGATATATTCGTGAGAATGCGTCACACATGGTGAAGAATAAGTACGAATACATCACACAAATGTGTGACGTTTACGTTTGGCATCACTACCTCTTGCAACAAAAACGAATGTGTCACATGTTACAAAAACTCGAGAAAAAAATTAATAAAATATTGTCCAGACGAATATGTCACATGAAGTTTCCGAATTTACTAATATCTGCCATACAGTCGAAATATGTGCATTAAATAAAGGAGGCAATGAGGCGGTTAATTTAACATAGTTCTCCTATCGCACGAAGCCGGTATGTAAGACCGTGAAAAAGGCTGAGTGTGAGTGCCTTTTTCACGGTCTAACATAAATACATTAGGCCATGCCTTTTGTATTTGTATATTTACGTAAAGCCGAATAAGCATATGTAACTTTTAAATGACGCCCATCTTATGATAGTGATGATGCATTCCGCAAGGTCACAGTTTAAAGGGGTTGCATGCATTCGAAGGTAAAATATGTCTGAAAGTTATGCCATAATATCTGTGTAAATAGTACTAAATGCCCGCTCCACACCCCCACCTCCTCGCATCGCCCCCCACCCCCCCCCCACCCCCCCCCCCCCGAGAAATAGAGGAGCTTTAAATAATTGTGCTGTTAAATCCAGTAAATGTCCCCGTAAAATGCCCCACAGATAAAGCCCCGCTACCCTGGATGGGAGTGGTGCGGGAATATACATTGACTGATGATAAAATATGCTTTTAAAATCTAAAGCTGATCTCATTTTAATCATCTAAATAGAACACCCAATGATTGGAACATTATTATATATGTAAAGTTTATTGGACATGTAAATATTGAACAGGCGAAACTGACCATCGGTTAACAATTTGTACCATAATGATTTATATTTAGTTACTATTATCATAGAATCATATCATATCATAGTTTACATTTCATACGATAGACTCTATATCACAGACATGGAGATTAAAAAGTAATATAACAAGAGGCCCAAATGGGCCTGCTTCGCTCACCTTAAATTATTATCCAAATTATAAAGTAAGTCAGAAATGGTCCAGACTGTCTATTACATGTATATATACCATCAAAACTGTTCTGTCCAACATAGTTGGCTTGCAACATAAACATTGAGAACAATGTAAACAGTATAATGCTTATAAAACAGCATTAACAAATGTGATGCAGAACAAATATGAATAAATGATAAACGGTATATATAACAGACAGTCTGATGCACAAGGAAAAGACGCTTGAAATCACGAATAAACGTTCGGTGTCATCTTAAATTATGTAATCATCCGATGTCGACAAACAATGCTCCCGAGTGATCGTATTGTCGATACCTTTGAGTTGATATATGACTTGATCATAAACGGTAAAATCCTAAATTTGACCCCTACTTGACCCCTCCGGCCCGCCCTTTCTTGACCCAGCGGGCACCATTTGAACAAATCTGAAACAGCGTTAACTATCGATCATTCCTTCCAAGTGTCATCGAAATCCGTCTGGCGGTTCGTGAGAAGAAGTTTGTTTAAGAATTTGACATACTTTTTGACGGCGGCCATTTTGGATTATGTGATGATCTCCATTTTAACAAATATGAAAAGTCTTCACCCACGGACCATAACTGTGAAGTTTGTCCAATATCAGCCCGACGGTTCATGAAAATAAGACGTTTGAAATATCTAATAAAATAATGACGTTTTGACCTTTCGGCGGTCATCTTGGATTACGTAATGATCATATTTCGACAATAAATGCTCCAAAGTGATCGTCTTGTCGATACATTCGTTTTGATAATGATATGACCATATTCGGTCAAGTTTGAAATTTGCAATTGTGTGACATATTCGTTTATACCAAAAAGTGAAAAATATTTGGGTGAGATTTTCGGTTTGTGATGTATTCGGCCGAATTCGGCCAGTATTCACCGAAAAATGTGTGACGCATTCGCACGAATATATTCGTTTCTGTGACATATAAGGTTCAACAGTTGTATGTGGAGAGGGTGGTGTGCACAGACGGAGTGTACCAGTACATGAAACGCAGATACTGACTATTTTCCCTTTAAATCGACTTGTCAACTTAATGCGAAAATATTAAACAGTCAGGAGACAAAATGTAATTGCAATGTGGCTTATGTCATTTGTGGCTGCGACTGGGGAAATGGACCTTTAATATGTCATGTGTGGTTGTGACTGGAGAAATGAAATAAATAACATGACAAAATACCCTGAAGATATTCACGTTGCACATGACACTGTATAGGTCGATATCATTCATAAAGAATATGTTCTAAAGTATAAGCAAACATCAATCACAATGATGATATACGATATTCGTATTCTTATATGTAAACGTAGCGTAAATAGATCTAAATTCAAATTCAAATTGAGTGCAGTGAATTATGGAGACATGCATTGTACATACTTATAGGTAACGAGACACGAAAACATATTCCAAATGAATTTCCAACCAACGTAGCCCAATTTAGCACGAACACCCGTACAAATGATTAAGGTATGACTACACTATAACTGGCGTATATTTACCCACGGTGTTGTCCGTAATAATGTATTCGGTAATCCAGAGTCTATGGCATAAACATATTTGGATTAGTTTCTTTACCGTAATAAGTCGCATGCTATCTAAGGGGTTAGGGTTATATCAGCCGGCGTCCTCGCGATTTTTCTAATCGCAGGAGTCGCCGGGAAATTTAGAGCCCGTGGATGAATCTGGCGAATTTCATGTCTGCGACGTGTGCCCTCACATATTAGACGGGGCCCGGGCGGTGCCCTTTGAATATTGTATCGCAGTGGAAACAGTGCGCCCGCTAGGGCGTCGGCCGGACGCCGCTAGATAATCTGGCGGGCGCCGGCTGATCAAAGAACAGATCGGTAGACGTCCTGGCGGGATCCGTTAGGGGCCCGTGAAAATCCCACGGCGCCCGGCGGATTATTTTCCAATAATTTTCGTCAAAATCTTCATGCGGCCGCCAGATCAGTCGGTCGGTTTCCGGCAGGCCGCCGGGCGGGGCCCTAGCGACTTGTCTACGGGCTTGCCACGACCTAAAATCGCGCTTGGAAAATCGCAGATTTAGGAGTCAGGTTTTCACGCCAGCGGCGTTCGTGCCACCTCGAAAAATCACAGCGCAGCCCGTAGAAATCGGCCAGCGTCCGGCCGGACACCTCGCGAAAATGCCCTTTTTGGCCCGTTTTAGGAGTCGCGCGGGCGCCGCGACCGATATGTAAGGGTCGCTTTACGGAGGAGCCCGATTTATATTATTTTCCTTTTTTTAATTCGTTCCCACGAAATACAATTCGTTCCCACAATTTAACAATTCGTTCCCACGAATTAACAATTCGTTCCCAATTCGTTAACAATTGTTAAATTGCGGGAACGAATTGTCATTTCGTGGGAACAAATTGTTAATTCGAGGGAACGAATTGTTATATCGTGGGAACGAATTGGTAATTCGAGGGAAACGAATTGTTAAATTGAGGGAACAAATTGTTATTTCGTGGGAACGAATTAATAAAAAAAAGTCCATGTTCCCTTCGGGCTCCGTACTATCTGATGATTCAGTGTGGTTAAATCATTCATGACAGGCCCATTTGGTAAAGACGCAGACAATCTGTATCAGCAATAATTGTATGGGATACTGCAGTATTTGCTGCCGTTCATGGTCTCAAGTTTCGCACGTGCACTGGTGATGCGTTACTTTGTAAATCATATGTGACCCGTCACGACAAAAAGCGGCGTATTGCGTTTTTCACAAGCGTAAACATAGTACATCATCAGCATACAACATACTGCGAACGTTTGTTCTTTGTTAGAGAAACTGTGTGTTTTTTTCAACGAACAGTGTAGTCCATGACCAGACTGCGCGGATGCGCAGGCTGGTCATGAACTACGCTATTCGTAAACTCAAGAAGCCCGGTTTTGTAATGACGAGTCGTGAGGTTGCGCTGTTTAAAATTAAATGCAATGAAACGAAAAATCACAACACCCATTAACTTTAGTAATAACATGATGCAATTTGAATATATTATTGTATGTAGGATTCGAGGTTGCAGAAAAGCATTGGATTTATTCTTATGCTATCAAGTCGAAATTACAATTAAATAACTAAAGTTTCGAGACAATTAAGTCAAACTTTCGAGATAATTAAGTCGAAATATATGTATGCTCTCGGGTACATGATTGGCTATCTGCTGATATAATACGTGATCAGCATCATCGGTTTCATAAATACACATTAGACAATACACCACCATACAATGCAATGCAATAGATTGCAACGAATTTGAATTTGAAAACACAATATAAGCCACATTTTAGATCACGGATCGCCACGTGTACGGGTAGATAATCCGCGAGCTTCAGCTAGTGGATTATCGATCTCACATACGGACGAACGTGATATAACTGTGTTAACACATCATCATGTCCATACATTGCCCATGTGCTGTGTAAATGCAGAAACAAAACTAGAAACTATATCAAGGTGCATGATCACGTGGTTGCAACAACAACAACGTCGCCCACCCCAAAGTAAGTATTATTTGATATTTTCCTTAATATGCAACGGATTTTGATGAAATATGGCGCAGCAAACGCGTCTTCATGAGCTGTATTTGGTGGTCTATGGAGCTTGGCACAGACTTATATGTCGTTTTTGCGAAGAATCGATTTCCGTGTCGACAGAAGTTTGGACGAAAATAAAGAGACCACCAAATACAGCTTAACAAGACGCGTTTGATGCGCCATATTTCATCAAAATCCGTTACGTAATAAGGACACTATAAAAGAATACGTACTTTGAATCGGTACTTGTTGTTGTTGTTAGTACCACGTGATCATACACCTTGTATATCAAAGATGACAAGACAAAGAATACAATACAATACAAGCTCATTTTTTACGTAGTCCATTAAACATGGTAGCATTAGGAGTATGCAAATAGTGTAATCATACGAGGCAAGAAACTATCAATGTAAATGGATAGATTAATAAAATGCTGATGGAATGGCGAACAGTGTAGATCCTGATCAGACTGTGCGGATACACAGGCGCTGATCCGGATATACACTGGTTGCAAAACCCATAAGCCCCATTTCTCCAGTCACAAATATTTTTCAAGGACATTCATGTTGAGATCTCGGTTGGATTTGACAAAAACGGGAATGTGGGGAATGTAAGACAAGCGTCTTTTAATATGAAGTTTATCAGACAAGACTAGGAAACGCGTAGGAATTCTGACTAAGAAACGCGTAGGAATTCTGACTAGGAAACGCGTAGGAATTTTGACAAGGAAACGCGTAGGAATATTCTGACACGGAAACGCGTAGAAATTTTGACTAGGAAAAGCGTAGGAATTCTTACTAGGAAACGCATAAGAATTCTGACTAGGAAACGCGTAGGAATTTCGCCGACGAAGTCCGACCGTTTCCGAGTCGAGTCGAGTCCAAAGTACATGATTTGTGGCAGTAACTGGGGCTTATAGGTTTTGCGACCAGTACAGTGTATAGTTCCAGATCAGCCTGTGCAATCGCACAGTCTGGTCAGGATATGTACTGTTCGCTATTACATCAGTGAAACATCCGCCATGCTGCTAACAAGAGTTATAGATAGTTACCGGGATATAGGAGTGTGCTATTTGATTAGGAGACACACTACTGTCTGTTTCACGAAAGCTGCCCAAATTTTACGGCCATATAAACAATTCAAAAACAATATTTCTTTCGATAATATTAAATTAAAGGAAAATTTAAGAATGAGCCTTATTTTTATTTCGTGAAATTTGGTCAAATATTGGTTTTATTACGAACAATTTATTTCTCTATGGGAATTTAACATGGGGGAAAAAAGGTAGAGGAGTTGTGGCAGGAGTCATAAAACGAAAAAAATTGGAAATTGACTCCGAAACCTAGCTAGATAGCTTGGACATGATCTAATTAAGAAAACAAAAAGTTAAATTTAAAAAATCGGTCCAGTATTTCTGAAATTCTTAAACACAGAGTGAAGATGTCTATGGGGATTTAACATGGGGAAATTGTTTTTTCGCATTAAAATAAATATTTGACCAAATTTCACGAAATAAAAAGAAGGCCCATTCTTAAATTTTCATTTAATTTAATACTATCGAAAAAACTATTGTTTTTGAATTGTTTATATGGCCGCAACATTTGGGCAGCTTTCGCGAAACAGACTATAGTTAAATAATCCCATAAGCCACATTTCTACAGTCACAGTCACACATCAACAGACTAGTCTGGTATTCTATTCATCGGAAATACAGTAACGTTTTACGCTATGATATGTGATGTGGCTGTGACTGGAGAAATGGGGTTTATGGGATTTATGGCCAGTGTAGCACCTGATCAAATGTCACACCCCTGTAGCCTGATAACGATCTATATTACTTGTTAGAAGCATGACGGGTGTTTCGCTAATGGAATTGCGATCAGTGCAGATCCTGATCAGACTGTGCGGATGCACAGGTTGATCTGGATCTGCACTGGTCGCAAAACCCATAAGCCCCATTTGTCCAGTCACAGCCACATATACTTTTCAAGGACATTCATGTTGAGATCTAGGTTGGATTTGACAAAACCGGGAATGTAGGAATAGGAATATAAGACAAGCGTCATTTACTATCAATTTCATCAAAGTCTGCCGTGACATCATTATGAATTTAACATTGACAAACAGCCTCCGTTACAATTTGTAAATACCATGTAAGACCTACCAGTTGGCCATGGCAACCGGTGTAGACCCAGATCAGACTGTACAACTGTGTAGTCTCGTCTGGGATGCTCTGTCTGCCGTGACATCATTATGAACCCAACATTGATGAAGAGCCGCCATTGTAATTTGTAAATATCATGTAAGACTTACCAGTTTGGGATTTGAATATGATGATAAACATCGACTGAATAGTGAGCAATGTGGACCTAGATCAGACAGCACATATATGCAGGCTGATCTGGAGCCACATTGGTACCAGGTATCATAGCGCCCCTTTTGCCAGTCAAACCCATGTATATTCAGCTAACAAACAATATTAGCAACAGTTAAATTTCAGATAGACCTATTATATATAGCTAACAAATAATACTAGAACAGATAACTTGCATACCAGTCGCAGGACAGGCCCATGTCATTTGATTTATGGTGACAACATTCTTACCCTGGAAGATTTGTTTTAAAATAGATTGTTTTACATATGAAGGCTGGATTGTAATTTACATTAATACTACTGTCTTGCACAGCTTTGTTTTGTTCACACCTTTTTGCATTCCCCCCATTAGGTTTACGCACCCGCAGACTCTGTTGGAGTTAAATATGTAAGAAAAAAACCCACCCTAAATAGGCAATGAGTGAAATAAACATATTGTCATTAAATTGTCAAGGAATAGGTCAACTTCCCAAACGCACTGATCTTTTTCACAACTTAAAAGATAAAAAATATCACATATACTGTTTGCAAGATACCCATTTCACTCCAGGGGAAGACGAAAAATTTGTACGGACTAGGTGGGGTAATGATTGTTATTTCAGTTCATTTCGATCTAATGCAAGGGGAGTAGCAATATTATTCAATGGTAATTTAGACTATAAAGTACACCAGTCAAAATTCAATCCCAATGGTAACTTCATTCTATTGAAAATAATAAATTTACACTTGTATGCCTGTATGGACCAAACTCAGATGATCACCTTTTTTTCAGAACATATCAAAAGAAATTGATGAAATGAATAACGATAAATATATTTTATGCGGATATTTTAACCTTGTTTTGGACCCAGATTTAGACTATCATAACTATAAAAATATAAATAATAAAATATCTAGAGAAAGATTATTAGAAATTATTCAAGAAAAATATTGAATCGACCCTTTTAGAGAAAATCACCCCCTAATGAGAAGGTTCACATGCAGACGACGACAGCCTCTTCAGCAAGCAAGACTAGATTTCTTCCTCATCAAATAATAAATAAATGGAATAAATAGTTGCTTCCGTTATCATTTTAAGGAACCACGGTTATCGTCCCTGATATCAAACTGGCATTTCGCGTTTGATATACAAAGTATAATAATGTCAATTAGTACGTCTGGTAATGGGAATCATTTTGCCAGAAAAATGTCAGATTGAAAGAATAAAGAAAAACATATATTATAACCTGGCATGTACACTCTAGGTTTAAGGTTAGAAAAGGGGTATTTTTAACACCAGTTTTCAGCATATTTGATGCATTTAAAAGAAAACAGTCAGCCTGTTTGTCACGTGATATAAACAGAGTTTCCGTGGCCAAATAATGTAAACAATATTGGGGGACATGACGAGGTTGGTCCCACAACATCCATACGAATAGTGAAAGTAGGAAAGACTGGCTAGGATTCGATTAAATTATACAGTAAAACTATTTGGTGTCGTTTAACCTAAACATGGCGCAACAGAAAAGGCGGCATCAATCTACATCAACACCGTTAGGGACATGGAACCAATTTAGAGAGCAACGCATTATCGGACGGGTACCAGCATATTAAATCATTTTAGGGAGAAGTATTTTAAGTTTTAGCAGCGCACCTGGCGTCATAATGGTTGTTCCCAAATTAATGTTGCAATTGTTGTTGTCAAGGGGCGTGGCTTATCGAGGTAACAAAACGCATGGCAAAACAGCGATGCAATAATCAATAATGGAACTCCGGATGTCACTTAGAATGTAATCAACACAAACGCATTGAAACAGTGCGAATGAATAAAGCATCAAGCCAAATGCACATGCAATTTTGACTACAACCAAGAAGATTTCAAATGTCACAAACACGAATGACGAATAAAATAATATGAAAGTAAGTTGTAATGGCACCAGTCAGCAAGCATCAAGCCACATAGAATTGTAATAAGACGGACAGAACTTAGAATGTCATCAGAAAGCAAGCACCGGGCTAATATAATTATGGCGGATATTACCTTCCATATAAGACACCTTCAATGTCTGCAGTCGAAACCTGAACTTTATAAATTATATATAGAGGATGTCAACATAATTGAATACGATTTTGTAAATCAGTGTTTATCAGTCACGTTCACACATGCGGTTTCGCTGCACAGTTTGCTATAAATATACACGTGGACCCGGCGTTACATCTGATAATATGTGTGTATGCACGACAAGAGTAGCAAACGCGTGACATGAGACACCATAACAACCAGATAATAATGCATGCTCATGGTTGCAAAATATATTAGTATGTCCCAAAATGGTTATATGCCTGATTTACAGTGGAACCTCTCTAAACTGGACACCCTGTGACCTCCCAGGGTGTCCGGTTTAGAGAGGTTTCACTGTAGATCAGCGCAGATTCGACTGAATCTGAAACATTTACCGAACTTTCAAATCATGAAAAAGTCTGAAATCAGACTGAAAGAGAAAAAGTCTCATGCCCGAGACAATATGATCATCATACGTATCCAAGCAACCTGACTAGCGACCACGCGTTTCACTGCTATTAATAACAATAATTAATAATATTTCAGATGAAATTAGTGCAAATATAGATCCGAAATATCCGTACAAAGTAGATTCTTAGAAAATTTAAAATCACTATGACACAGATGCAGGGATTCCGCTGGCGATCGCCACTTTCGCAATTGGCGATAAAAATAAAAATTGGCGATAAAAAATTACAATTTACAAAAAGAAATCCAAAAAAAAAAAAATATATATATTTTTTCGAAAATTGTATTTTTTTATCGCCAATGTTTTTAAGTGGCGATTTTTTTATTTTACCCAGCGGAATCCCTGAGATGGTGTACTTTGAGCACATCATATTATTGCCTTCCAAATGCATCCGCTCAACGGAAAGGTTTACAATGTACATGTATTTACACAATCGCATACATAAGGCCAAGAAGCCAGCTCTTCCAGGGTAGACACGACTAGCCGGTCTGTTGAAGTATTCAGATACAACACAAGGCCACAGAGACAGCTCTCCCGGACAAAACCAGTAGCCGATTTCCCAAAGTTGCTAAGCATACTTATCTAGCTAAGTATATGTTGAGGGAGTAATCATTTATTTTTCCCGAAATGCATTATTTGTAATTATAGAACTAACAACTGCATATATTTGATGAGTAAACGTATGCAGAATTAATATCCTGAAGTTATTGCATTATCATAGTCAAAATGGCTGTGATAATGTAATAAATTCAGTAGAATAATTTTGTCAGAAAATATTTTATTTCATATGTTGAACCTTATATGTCACTGAAACGAATATATCACACATGGTAAAGAATACGTAGAAATACATCACACAAATGTGTGACGTTTACGTTTGGCATCACTACCCCTTGCAACAAAAACGAATGTGTCACATGTTACAAAAACTCGAACAAAAAATAATAAAATATTGTCCAGACGAATATGTCACATGAACATTCGAATGGGGGATAACAGTGCGATACAATAAAACAGAATAGAGCTGGCATATTCGCCGGGTTATTTGAAAGTCATGCCACGCATACAGACAAGGTAAATGTAAATGTTTTGATTTAACGACGGCACTGGCTCGATGACCTTGCATGTCGATACCGACTAGTTAAGTCCCCGTCCGATAGGACTAGGCTATCACGAATGTGTCTTGTCTTGCCCAACGACACGCCGAATCGACCAGTGGCGAGATTCTAACTCGGGGTCTCCCGATCCGGAGTCAGATGCTCTACCCACTGAGCTATGGAAGCTGATTTCAGACAGCACTAGGGGCGTATCATGTTATGGCGCTTATCGTCTGTCCGTCTGTTAGCGATTAGGTTTGCGCTCAAAATAATCTTGACACAGGATCCTCAAACTTGGTATGCAGGTGAGTAACGACCAGTGTATGACCAATTTGACTTGACTACAGTGTGTCAAAGGTCAAAATCGCGGTGACTTTAGACAATAAAACAGTTGCCGCTCTATAACTCGAGAACGCCATGACCTAGCATTGGTTTTCAAGATAGTCATGACCAGCAGATGACCCTATTGATTTGAGGTCAGTATGTCAAAGGTCAAGGTCGCGGGATGACCTTGGACAATAAAACGAGTTCGGCTCAATAACTCAAAAACTGTTGGTGCTAGGATGCTTAAACGTTTGATTTTGAGGCCACTATGTACATTGTGGCACCACTATTTTTAAAAGAATATGTTAAATGTCAATGTGTCATTCAAAGCTACCATCGAGCGTATATTGCTCTTCTTAGTTTAGTAGTTGCCTCCTGCACTTGTATTCATTATAACCCTTTCAACACCAAGTAACTCAGACTATTCCATTAACCATGAGATGTTCATTATAAATTTAAACATTTTATATTTTGTTGTCAGATATTGGCGGTAAAAATAGAAAGTTTGTCACAAACAGTGCAGATCCTGATGAGACGGCTCGTTACAAGCCGGCTAATCTGGATCTACACTGTTTGCAAACTCCAGTATATAGGTATGTGGTGTTGAATGGGTTAAATGAATATTATTACATTTGACATAAAACTGTGTTAAAAGTTTGTATGCCCCCTATGCGATAGCAAGGGTGACATATTGCTTTCCTCCTGATGCCCCGCCCATACGTCCGTGCGTCCGTATGTCCGTCCGTGTCCATTTGCGTCGAAACCTTTGTCCCAGTTTCTCCATCATCTAATATCTTCAATATTACTTGAAGGATTCCTTCAATACTTGGACACTTGCTTTACCTGGACATCTGTGACACACTCGCGTCACCAGTAAACGACCTTGACCATTGTGACATTTGAAATGCAGATGAAATACTTAGCCATTTGTTTACGTCGAAAATTTTGTCCCAGTTTCTCTATCATGTTATATCTTCAATTTTCTTGAAGGATTGCTTTAATATTTGGACAGTTCATTCTCCTGAACATGTGTGACACACTCACACCAACAATGACAGAACTATACTGTTCAAAATATTATCGTCTCGTAATAATTGTGTCGTCACCATTAATTCGAAGTGTGCGATTTTTTGTCGCGCTGGCTTGCCGACAGCGTCATATAGTCGGCACGTTGGCGGCCGTACGTCCATGCGCTTCATTTAGATATGTCACTAATATACACACATAGCGTTTGATTGTTATTACATGGTACACTTATTGGCAGTATTTCTTAATATTTGTAAGACGGAAATAAAAAATGTTGAGGGCAGGGCGGATAACCGTGTTTTGTTAACATATTTAAGAATTTGACATACTTTTTGACGGCGGCCATTTTTGATTATGCGATGATCTCCATTTTAACAAATATGAAAAGTCTTCACCCACGGACCATAACTGTGAAGTTTGTCCAATATCAGCCCGGCGGTTCATGAAAATAAGACGTTTTAAATCTCTAATAAAATAATGACCTTTTGACCTTTCGGCGGTCATCTTGTATTACGTAATGATCCTATTTCGACAATAACTGCTCCAAAGTGATTGTCTTGTCGATACATTCGATTTGATAAAGATATGACCATATTCGGTCAAGTTTGAAATTTGCGATTGTGTGACATATTCGTTTATATCATTTACTCAGCCTGAGTCACTAAAGCTGATTGGTTAGGCTTGATCAAGTGTCGCTGAAAGTGGTTTTGGCCACGAGTCTACTGTATAATTGCTGTGCATGTATTTTGTATATATTGCTACTCTTGTTTGCATGTAGTTCATAAATTTGTACTCTCCTAATTTTGGAGGAAATAAAGATAAACATACAGTAAGTCGTTCCCACGATATAACAATTCGTTCCCACGAATTAACAATTCGTTCCCGTGGGAATTGCTAAATTGAGGGAACGAATAGTTAATTCATGGGAAGGAATTGTTAATTCGTGAGAACGAATTGTTATTTCGTGGGAACGAATTAATAAAAGAAATAATTCTACGTCCCCTGCGGGGCTCCGTAGTAACATATATGTTTGTACCTTTTCGTGTAAAATATCTGCATCGTAAGTACTATAGGAATAAATGGCATTTTTGTGGAATTTATCGGGGCATAAACTTGGAAAAGTCGCGGGAATACTGGACGAAGCGATCAAAAATTACAATTTTCGAAAAAATAATATTATTTTTTTTCTTCGAAAATTGTAATTTGTTAAGGCCTCGTCCAGTATTCCCGCGACTTTTCCAAGTTTATATCCCCGATAAATTCCACAAAAAGGCCATTCATTCCTTATAATTCCAGCATTTGAAATACATTCATCCAGAAAATGTGTTTATTCTGACAGACGGCAGTCATTTGTTTACATTGACAGCACTGACATTGCGCACCCGTAGAAAGTAGTTCGGCGTGGGAGTTTACTGGGATATACATTTTGGACAGAGACTTGCTACGGGCCAATCAAAAGTTAGGGAATTGTGTAAATATTTTTGTGCTGGAATTATTGTTTAGTGAAAATGAAATGGCGGAGCATCTGGTAATTGGTTCATAGCGAGTTTGCTGATATTTAAGTGTTTGTTTATATATATTATTAAACATGCATTCGATTAAGAAATCTCACGGTGTCATTACTTCTTTGACATTTATGTGAGTTTTTATCGTCTACGGTCATCAAACATAATCTATAAATGCTGATGTTAATTGTACATGAATAGGAAGAACAAAGCAAAACACACATCTTGTCAGTTTCCATCGCCGTAAATGGTGGGGACAGTTAGTCGACCAAAACGGTACGGCATAGTTTCAGTGATAACTTTTTCAAATAAGGCAAACGCTGATCCGACACATTGTATCACAGGAATTTAGTCAAGATGCCCGACCATTTATATGTCTAGATTAGTAAATCTATGATCTCCGCTCCTGTATTTGTAATGGCGATTGATGAATAAACATGATAGCTAGCCTGATTTTCGTATGAGGGCACATTTCATATGAACATATATAAAGAAGAAACAAAGCTTGAAAATGTACAGTAGGACGAAACATCGTAAGGTAAGCATGATGATTTGTTCGGGAACTTATATTAGATTAATTCGCATTTTTTCGAAGATCTGAAATTGTACGTTGATTTTTTATCAAATAAATGCATAAAACACTGGTTCTAATATATATGCGCAGGAATTTGATTAGAGAAAATATTGAAGCATACTATACCTCAAAGTAGAATTTGGTTGAGGAAAAAAACAACAGCAACATGTTTACAATACTGAACAAGAACAATTATAACATGAATGATCATGTTATAAAAGAACGCTTTGAGTGTATGTTATTATTATTGAGGCCAACTACATGTTTGCAAGTAGCATGTAAAGTTATAGATATCAGGGTATGGGATCAGTTGTTTCCGAACCTGCTTTTCCCGACGCGACGTATTCTGTGACGTCATTTTTACAGTAAATTTTCTTGAAACTTTTTCCAAGCAAACGGACGGATTTCGATGATATGTATCACACCATAGAAGTGACATACCGGTTCGATGATATGTATCACACCATACATTCACGTTCTTTAGATTTATATTCACATCCATGGAAAACCGATTCTTCGTCAAAACCAGAAAATTGTTAGATTAAAGCAAACTATACATAATGCAAGAACTTGCCTCATTAAACGAAGCTAATCCCACGCACTGTGGCATCATTAAACGAAGCTAATCCCCTCGCTGGTCAGCCTTGATAATAAAAACGGAACTCCGTGACCTTGGGCGGTCGGAACGTGAGTCCATTTATGAAAAGGGGGTGTTTTTGTTCTAAGAAATATTAAAATTACTTTCAAAAAGTGCAGATCCAGATGAGCCGGCTCATCTGGATCTGCACTTTTTGCATAAACCGCTATAACAGGATTTCGGGTTCAAAGGGTTAATGTCCATTGAGGTTTAACCAGGATCCATGATATCATACTCTAGCAAATTCATGCAGACTCGTAAATTGTCATCTGATGTTATTTAATAGTTTGTCTTCTTTCTCAATAAAACATGGTTTGACAGCATTTAGAATTATTTCCACTGCAAATGATTCTAAATGCTTTCATACCACGTCCTTTTATGAAAACAATTAAAAATAATACATAAAAAGCAGACGACAAAACGAGCCGTCTCATCAGGATCTGCACTTTTTGAAAGTAATTTTAATATTTCTTAGAACAAAAACATCCCCTTTTCATAAATGGACGAATCTGAAAATCATGTTGTGACCATTGGATTGGTCGGAACATTAGCATATCACAGTCCATTCCAGTTCCTTAGGGTTGAAAGGGTTAAACCGGTACCATGATTGCAGATTACTACAAGAAAGATGCTACCATATTTGGGTACTGGCGTTCTGGCGTTGCTATGCAGTCTGTACGTCATCCAAGCTTCCCCAAGTCGCCGAGGTAGTTTATTTTCATTCGTGATGAACTCTGGTTGTTATAGCAGAAATAGACTACAGTGGGGTCAGCATGTAAGTGCACACACGAACGATATCGACAGGTTGGAACCAACCTGTCGTGTTCGTTCGTGTGTGCACTTACACGCTGACCCCACTGTAATTCATGTATAAAAACAAATGTAAATGTCTTTCTGTATTTGTTTCTCATTTCGCATCAAAAGTGTATGTTGTTACCACTCAGTTGAACCGTCTCGGCGAGACGGTTCAACTGAGTGGTAACAACATACACTTTGGGTGGGTAGCGAACCAACCTGTCGTGTTCGTTCGTGTGTGCACTTACACGCTGACCCCACTGTATTTAATTAACTACATGCTAAATATTATATTTTGTTTACGTTGTCTTTATTATTCCCGTCATAGGTCAACGGTTGGTCGGGGAAATCCCCCATAAACCGTACAATTTACGGCTTTACATGCACATGGCACATGACATTTCCAACCAACATTTATACATACAATAAAGTCGAACCTACATGTAGAAGGCTGGGTATTATACTGAGACAATAGAGGATATTCATATTTTTGCAACGAATATGACATATATGTTCATCGAGTGGTGTGAAATGTCCATATTTAACTCGTGCGAAACAGACATCTCACACCACTCGATGAACATATATGTCATATTCGTTGCAAAAAATATGAATATTCTATTTATTATATACCGCTCCATGGAAATTAGCAGTTTCTTTAGACTGTATACGGTAATGAATGTGTATTTGCAGCCTATTTGCACTCCGGCCCTGCAGGTGCGCGTTATGAATATAGATAGCGGAAGTAGTCGTATTTTCACCGGAAGATGTTTATTTCATCGATGAGAACATATGACTTTTATTTACATCGTATAACTATGCATTTCATGGGTAGGCATATAATAAAAAGGTAATATTCATTTCAGATTTCGTAGTTGCTGCTGTTCAATGGTGTGTGTGCACTGTATCCAAGACAATTGGTTATAAATAGTATCAAATGTTTCTAGCATATTATTAGTTTTGGTGAACTTTATATGTTTCTATTTGATTTACTTTTAATGTTGGCTTTATTAATCTTGATTAATTTTTGTTTCTATGAAAATAGTTTGGTCGATTTCAGTTGTTTTAGATTTAAATAAGCCAAATATAAAGGTTTTAGTAATTCTATTGTTATATTACTGAATGGCAACCGATTTAATCATTTCAGTGTTTGTTGACACTGCCAAAACAGGTTTCTGGTTCTGTGTTGCAAAAGCTGCAAAATGGTATGTTTATACATTGTATTTTATTTAAGAATGTATTTGTCACTGGTATGGTATGGTTTATTCTAGATTGTAATCATCTTAAACTTGAACGCTTAGTACTTACAGAAGTTCCATAAGTGTATATGCGTTTACAACCTGTCGTGTTCATGTTCGTTCGTGTGTGCACTTTCACGCTGACCCCACTGTAATTCATGTATAAAAAAATATGTAAATATTTTTCTGCATTTTTCCTCATTTCGCATCAAAAGTGTATGTTGTTACCACTCAGTTGAACCGTCTCGGCGAGACGGTTCAATTGAGTGGTAGCAAAATACACTTTGGGTGGGTAGCGAACCAACCTGTCGTGTTTGTTCGTGTGTGTACTTACACGCTGACCCCACTGTAATTCATGTATAAAAAGAAAATGTAAATATTTTTCTGCATTTTTTCTCATTTTGCATCAAACGTGTATGTTGTTACCACTCAGTTGAACCGTCTCGGCGAGACGGTTCAACTGAGCGGTAACAACATACACTTTGGGTGGGTAGCGAACCAACATGTCGTGTTTGTTCGTGTGTGCACTTACACGGAGACCCCACTTTACATGTCTTTGTAGCCTGTTCGTAAGTTTAAGATGATGTGTACAGTTGCTGGTATGATTCGTTGTTCTATGTTTTATGTATTATAGTTATGTGATGTTTGTTTGCTGATGATTGTATTGATGAGCCCGCCCTTGATACTACATGTTATAATCAATACATGTATGTATTGTTTACGATTGCAGTGAAAAGAGACGTGCCAGATTGCTACATCGTTGAGGTTCTAGCGTTCGTTGATGCCACAGTATGGGACCAGTAAGTACATTTCACCGGTTCGCAGGAAAAACGGTGTTTTGTGATTGCAGTAATCATGAGTATTATTATTATTATATCCCAACTTTTCCATATCTCACATACTATATATATAATATTATTATTATTTGCGCTATTAGTTATAGAAGTGGCGGGACACTTCGTGAATGGATAGTGACAGAAATTATTCTGACGTAGTATACTTATTTTTGGACTCGGAGATACGATAATGAATGTTGGGGTCAATTACTTGTTACCCACCCGAAATATGGGTGAAAAAAAGAGAAACAGCTCCATTTGCGAACATGACTTCTATTATGACAAAGATAAAGGTAACTAAATGTGAAACTGGATTAAACTGGTGAATAGAAACAATTTGTTAATAGACAAAATTGTGTTATGAAATTATGATCCAATCAATGCGATGCAAGCGCTTTGTCTATTATTTGACTTTTCCCCCAAATTATTAAGTGGGACAATACGTCAATAGCGTGGATGGGTGGGCGAGTCTGAGTGACAGAAGAAGGAAATATTGACTTTATTAACATACATGTGTGCCAAATTGGAAGAATTGACGACACGCAAATGGTAACCAAGACATATTTCTGATCATCACGTGGTTTCTTAAACACACTGTGATTCATATGATGTCTCCAATACTCCACATGTTGTTTTCGCTGCATGCACTGCAAATGACCTATATAACCTGATCGCGCCATTTAATTTTATCAACTTCCAAACACACGTTACATGTAAATTCCAGTATATACTATCGTAAACTGTCAGTGGAATATTTTGTTTATATATTTTCGCTATGCTATGTATAATTCGTATGATGCCTAAAATGGAAACCAAATTCTCTAGGTGGATATTTCACAAATTGCGTTACCTAGCACAGTAATCAAGGTGTATGATCACGTGGTTACAACCACAACAAGTACTGGAACTTCCAGAAGCCCTCCGATTCAAAGTACGTATTCTTTTATAATTATTTTATTATGTAACGGAGTTTGTTAAAATATGGCGCATCAAACGCGTCTTGTTAAGCTGTATTTGGTGGTCTCACTACTTTGGCCCAAACTTCTGTCGTGTTTGCGAAGAATCGATTTCCGTGTCTACTGACACGGAAATCGATTCTGTGCAGAAACGACATACGTATGTGCCGAACTCCCGGGACCACCAAATGCAGCTCATGAAGCCGCGTTAGCTGCGCCATATTTCATTAAAATCCGTTGCATATTAAGGAAATTATCAAATAATACTTACTTTGGAGTGGGCGCGCTTTCAACTCTTTCAGCCATTGTTGTTGTTGTAACCACGTGATCATGCAACTTGATAATAACGGAGCGAATCTACTTTGTTTGCCCCAGTCTTAATTGCATAGTAGAATACAACACACACTTCTGGGAAGTTCATAAAGTAAAATGATTGATATTAGATATGTTCAAGTTACAGGCCGGTTACCGTAAATGTAGATAAAAAATCCAGTGCACGTGATTGTAAGAAATAAACGATACTCGATTATTGGTGAAATATATCAGTTATTGCATGCATTGTAAAGAACACTGATAGCACCAATGAAACACATAGTAACTCGTCGTTTTTGGTGCGCTATACATTATCATAATACGTTATTTTGTTAGGAAGAACCACGTGAACCCATACTCTGATATATAGACAATAAAGCGAAACACCAAATCATTTGCGACACCGTGTCTCTAACCTTTCTCCAGCTGGCGGACGGTGACGGGGAACCCAGCGGACGAATCGGTGACGACGCTGGCACTTAAAGCCCACTACACGTCTCTATATAACGAGGTAGGTTGAATATGTTGAAAATCACCGTGCACTTTGATACGATCCCCGAAGTCACAGTGGACATGATCGTTACTTTCAGTCACAAGAATATGTCTGCGGACATATTCGCTCCTGCGGACATATTCGTACCTTTGAAATGTGCGACTATGTCCGCATGAGCGAAAAGGTGCCCCGATATAAACTGATATAGTAATACGACCGATTCTTAAGGTAGTAGGTCATAGATAGATACACTTGACTTCAATGACATATGAGAATATTGTCCTGTTACTGTATACTATATGGAGCATTGAGTTGCCATCTCCGCCATCTTTGTATGTACAAGCCATCGTACAATTTCACCACTTCGTGCGTTTCACACATACAGCAAATAATATGACAGTAAACCAAATAAAATGTGGTGCAATATATAATAGACAGATATGACAGACTGCAAGCTATAAATATTATGCCAGAAAACTATACAAAAGACAAGATATCTGAGCGTTTCTCCAATTAATCTCAAAATAAAGTTTGATGTGTAAACGTTTCAATCTGAGCCATATTTACTCGCATAGTAGGTGAGTAGACACCAGGGACAATACACTCAGGTAACTGCTTATATGCCACTGGATTTGATAGCTAATAACAGAGTACAGTAATGGGTATAAATGGTATGTGTTGTGTGGTTGGCCAGGTAAAAGTGATACACTGTGCGACTTTCTGTGCATGAGGTTATTTATAATGGTGGTTCATATTGTTAAAAACACAGGCACAAACCTGTCCAGACAACTGACATATTTTACAGTTTGGTGTAATATAATTGATAGGAGTCTAGCCTCCTGGCTTGTCTGCATGTGATTAGCTACATAATATCGTATGTTCTACTTCACATTTTGGGTTCTTTATCAAATGGCAGAACATGTAAAACTGGCTGATGGCTGGAACACACAAAGATGGCTGACTTGGCTACTCCATGTGCTGTATAGGTTACAGTAACGAGGCAGTGTTCACATATATGTTATACATATATTCCATCACATTTACGAAACAATTATCTTTGAATCAAACGATGATCAGATATAGAACGGGTCCTTAACTACGGGTCGGAAATATGGGGATTTGTGCGTTCACTTGAAAACGTTCACTTCCAAAGTACTCAAAGTAATCAACATCTGCAAGCAAGTAACGACAGTGGCCGCGGTGATTCTCGTGATTATCTCTCAAGGTAAATACATTTGCATTTGAAAATGCCAGTAGAAATGTTTCTACAATTAACGTCCTGTACTAAATGTAGATGTTTTATTAGCTTTCGCAATACATGCATTACATCTACCACGATAACTACCAGTGCATATTTTCAACTGCCTGCCGTAATCTTGCCCAGATCTCAACGTTTCTGCGCATCTCATGGCAATCTCAACTCGCAGTCAAGCAATTTGATTGGCTGAGTCTGCGCTGTACCACAGCGCAGGCTCAGCCAATCAGACTGCTTAATTTCAATCACAATGTTCAAGTATTTTGAAATTAAACAATAGACAATTATTTGCACGATTAGCGCAGGCAGTGGTGTAAATACATATTGTATATGGAAAATGAATTTAAAGGTACATGCCCACTCAGTAGGCACAACATGTTATTTATAGGAATTAAAGTGTATAATTGTGTCACTATTCCACCCGTTATAAAAATGAAAAGTGCCCGCTATACATATATAATCATGTAGTAATATTTACTTTGCTGATAGTGATTCGCGGTGTATCAAGCTATTGTCATATGCAAATGAGGCATGATATTTTTTAATTATTTAAGCTAATTAAATGCGTCACCTGAAAAAATAATATTTTCGACAGATTATAAAGTATGATAATTGCACATCAAAAAACAAATACAGAGAATAAAGAGTAATGTCCGTTAACATTTTAAGGAACACGGTTATCGCCCCTGATATCAGTGTGGCCATTTACGTCTGATAATAAATGTATAATAATGCCAATGAATACGTTGGGTAATGGTGAATGAAAGTTTATTTTGCCACAAAATGTCTCAGATGATGTCTCTGATATAAAGAACATGTTGTGCCTATTGAGTGGGCATGTATCTTTAAGGTTTAATATTGATGCAGCTCATATCTGTAGCCTATTTCACCAACATTTCAAAGTATACTTATCTAGCAAAGTATACTTTGAGAGAGAAATTTTCAAATAAAGATAAATTTATAACTTTTTATTATACTGAATTTATTACATTATCACAGCCATTTTGGCTGTGATAATGTAATACATTCAGTATAATAATTCTGCATACTTTTAATCATCAAATATATGCAGTCGTTATTTCTATATGACATAATGCATTTTGGAAAAAATAAATGATTACTCCCTCAAAGTATACTTTGCTAGATAAGTATACTTTGCAATTTTGATAAATATGCTACTGGACATACCGTGATGTATTGACCGGCTTGTCGCCCGTCAAATACTCACATGTTTTGGATTTAACACACCAAGATGCAGAAATTTTATTGCACACCATTTGTTTGCGAGACCAATTTGACTCACCAACATACACTGTCTTTGCAGGTTGACGAGCGGTTGATGTCCATAGACAAAGTAACGTCTGGGATCTGTATACGGGCATACCTGGTTGATGTTATGATTTCCAAGGTGAGATACAGATCATCACATAACTTGTTTGTTCTTATATGTATTTACAAATAATGTATAATACTTCTCTTCCGAAGCTCTTGGTTGGAATGATTACAGGTTTAGTGGTGCAGCCGTTGATGTAGTGGTGAACAAAGAGAATCCCAACTGAAAGCAATAGTAACTCTATTGCCTCCTCTGACAAGTACATAGAGTGCAATGGAATATTAGAGTTTGGTAAAAAATCTCTCTCTCTCTCTCTCTCTCTCTCTCTCTCTCTCTCTCTCTCTCTTCTCTCTCTCTCTCTCTCTCTCTCTCTCTCTCTCTCTCTCTAGCGTGCTCACTGTTAGGTTGAAAGTCTGTATAAAACAATATACAATACAGACACTCACGCAATGTAAATATTGTATTGATATTGGTTTCATTTACAACGTTCATTTAACATTCTTTTAATTATAAAGAAGACACGATATAAAACAACAGCATGTGACATTTCCCCCGCATTTTAAGGATTAAGGATCAGTATAAATGTGAAGCTAATTCCATTATGGACTTAACCCACACATGCTACTGGCCTCTTCATATTTAGAATACATTTCCTTTTATCTGTAATAAATGTAGACAGCAGCGGAGTCTAGCTGGTCCAATGCGAACAGCGGTGACCCGATGGAGATAAACGGAGTGAATGCTCTCGTCGCCTTCCAGGGCTTCCATAAGGCCAACAGCGGCGGTCGCAATTATGACTACGCCCAGGGCTTCACGAGGTATTTTAGGCATAGGGCTTCCGACGAGGCTTGTCGGTAAATTCCATACTGTTTATGTTACTAGTCTGGTAATTTTGTCTCGACGAGGTATACTATACGTCATCGCTATGCAACCCAGAACCCACCTAGTAAATGCAAAACCAAAGCCTTGCGCCGAAAAGTCGGAAAAGTGGGTTCCTGGTTTTTGCAGAATTGTAAAAATCTAAAATCCACAGGTCGAAAGTGTCAGTCAAAATTGTATGTCCACACGTGAACTCTAACATACGTACATGTATACATATGTGTGTGCAGTTTCAAATACAGTGGTTCACTGTAGTTCACGACCTCGTTCACGAATGTAAGCATCGAAGTGCACGACAGTGCCTGGTATAGGGCAATGTGTCGTTTAAGTCTCGTATACGTTAAGTGCACTAAGTGATACCTTTAGCTGAATGCCCCCTGTACAGAAGACTGTTACGTAATACAAATAGGTATATTTAGATTAAGTAACATTTACGTGTGGAGAACCAGCGATTTATCATAAATCTAAAACAGGTACCGGAATCACGCATTACTACATTTTTTTTTTATTAATTCGCTCCCACGAAATAACAATTCGTTCCCTCAATTTAACAATTCGTTCCCACAAATTAACAATTCGTTCCCACGAATTAACAATTCGAATTCGTTCCCTCAATTTAACAATTCGTACAATTCGTTCCCTCAATTTAACAATTCATTCCCACGAAATAACAATTCGTTCCCACGGAAACGAATTGTTAATACGTGGGAACGAATTGTTATATCGTGGGAACGAATTGTGAATTCGAAGGAACGAATTGTGATTTCGTGGGAACGAATTGTTAATTCGAGGGAACGAATTGTTATATCGTGGGAACGAATTGTTATTTCCGTACATTACAAACTATTACTTCACTTGATACAGACTAGCCGGAAACATAATAATATAGCCATTACAGCATTTGATAACTTTCCATTACAGGAAGAAGATCTTGTTTGACCAATTGTACTACAAAGGTAACGTATATCCCATTTTGTGTAACAAATGCATGCACGATAAGTCTCTCTAGTTGCATTTCAAATCACAAACGTTATGCATTCAGGAGCATAAAGTATCAAGGTGCATGATCACGTGGTTATAACAATAACAACAATGGCTGAATGTGTTGAAAGCGCGTCCACTCCGAAGTAAGTTTTATTTGGTATGTTAATAGGCAACGATATTTTGATGAAATATGGCGCAGCAAACGCGCCTTCATGAGCTGCATTTGGTGGTCCCGGGAGTTCGGCACATACTTATGTCGTTTTTGTGAAGAATCGATTTCCATGTCATTAGACACGGAAATCGATTCCTCGCAAAAACGACAGAAGTTTGGGCCAAAGTACAGAGACCACCAAATGCAGCTTAACAAGACGCGTTTGATGCGCTATATTTCATAAAAATCCGTTACATAATAAGGACAACATAAAATAATACGTACAGTGAATCTGACGGCTTCTAGAAGTTTCAGTACTGGTTGTTGTTGTTTTAGCCACGTGAGCATGCACATTGAGTATTACATGTATAATAATACACAGACATATATTACGAGCACATTCAGTCAGTAAAAGGCCCCCTATACTTCAATCTTAACTTATCACTTAAACTACTGTCTGTTTCATGAAACCTACCTACAGTTTACGGCTCTATAAATAATGTAAAAAACATATATTTTTCGCTAATATTAAATTATAACAAAATATAAGAATGAGCCTACTTTTCATTTCGTGAAATTTGGTCCAATATTGATTTTATTGCGAAAAATCAATTTCCACATGTTAAAGGATTTAACCGTTGGGGACATTTTTCTAATTTCAGAAATAGTAGACATATTTTCAAAATGTAACTTTTGTTTTCTTAGTTAGATCATTTCCAAGCAATCTAGCTAGATTTCAGAATCAATTTCTAAATTTTTTCGTTTTTCGACTCCTCCTTCAGGTTCCCCACCTATTTTTTCCCCATGTTAAATTCCCATAGAGAACGCGTTTTTTGTAAAAATCAATATTTGACCAAATTTCGCGAAATAAAAAGAAGGCTTAAATTTTCATAAAATGTTATATTATCGAAACAATATTGTTTTTACATTGTTTATATGGCTGTACAATTTTGGCAGGCTTCGTGAAACAGACAGTATATAAAATGGCCAGGACTACCATATGTCACAGTTACTCACATAGCGGTAGACATGGTCGCAAAACCTACGTACTATATACAATCTGTATATGTGGCTGTGACTGAAGAAACGGGGCTTATGGGATTTGCGACCAGCGTAGCTCCTGATCAAATAGCACACTCACGTGGTCTCATACAGTGCAACCTCTATACAACAGCCACCCATGGGAAGACGCAAAACTGGCTTTTGTAGAGAGGTGGCTGTTGTAGGGAGGTTAATGCTGAATTAAATTTTGTCATCCGCTGTTTATTTATTTTCTTCGATAATTGTCATCAAAAACATGCTTTGGCAACATTTTAGAATCATTTCCAATGGAAATGATTCTAAAATGCTGTCAAAACATGTTTTTATTAAAAAAAATGCAAAGCAAGAGCAGACGACAATTTTCGTGCTCATCACTCGAAGGGTTAGATACAGTGGAAATCATTCATTTAGGATATAAAATAGCGGCTGTTATAGAGAGGTGTTGTTGTAGAGAGGTGGCCGTTCGGGGAGGTTCGACTGTATTACTCTATATTGCTTTTTAGAAGCTTAATCGGTGTCTCATTGATGGAATGACGAACAGTGCAGATACTGATCAGAGTGTGTGGATGCACAGGCTGATGTAGATCTACACTGGTCGCAACACACATAAGCCCTATTTCTCCAGTTACAGCCACATAATTGACCATCAGCTGGCATACATTATTACCTGATACACATAATACAATGCTAGTGTCTCTTGATCTCAAGTTTATCAGACTCGGCTCGGAAACCGTAGGAATTCTCTACGCGTTTCATAGCCTTGCCTGAAAAACTTGATATCATAAGACACTAGCTTGGTATTCCCTATTCACAGGGTTGTCGTACCTGAGCACGACGTGTCAGTACGACTACAGCGTGTCGATCGTGGAGGATAATGACGCCCACACTCCCCTCGCCTCGGCTCAGCAGATTGGACACTTGTACGTATACACCGAGAATACCATGAGTAGGTGTCTTTTGATAGTTGGCAAGGCTAGGAAACGCGTATGAATGCGAGGCTCGCCGAGGATTTACTACTGTTTTCGAGCTGGGTCCGGCGCAGCAGACGTATTTATGAATGCACCTTTGAATGTACTTATACTATCACAAACTACTATAGGTGATAATACACTGGGAGGCCCCAGCGTGTCCGGTTAAGAGTGAAAGTGAAAGTGAATGTGTTTAACGTCCCATCAACAGCTATGGTCATATAGACACGTGATCACAGTCTAAAGTCTCTTCCGACAGACCAGTGGGATGGAAATACTATGAAAGTATTGTTGATGGCTAAGGCGAAATTTGAACCCGCAACCTCCGGCTTGGAAGTCAGGTGTTCTAACCCCTAGCCCACAACCCATCTCTGTCTGATTAAGACATATTTCACTGTAATTACGATGAATGAACACAGAAATACATGCATGTGTGCTGTGCAATCATGAATACCGATAAACATCAGATATATTTAACCGTGCAATCGATTATAAGTTAACAGTAGTAGTAGTATATGTATTTATTCAAGTGTGAAACTCCTAAATTTATAACAGCGACACATCGATGTCGCAAGGATATACGGTTTAGGGATTTTCCACTGCATTCCAGCCTCGGCTCAAACCACGACTCGACGATCGGGTGTAATGACGGCGACTACTACGTCATGTCGTCCCAACTGGCGTCAGTGGACGCGGCAAACATCGGCAACACGTTCCTCTACTCTAGCTGCAGCGTTAACGCCTTCAAGAACCAGGTTGGAAAGTAAGTAACTATAGCAACACATTGGCAACACGTTCCTCTACTCTAGCTGCAGCCTCAACGCCTTCAAGAACCAGGTTGGAAAGTAAGTAACTATAGCAAAACGTTGGAAACACGTTCCTCTACTCTAGCTGCAGCGTCAACGCCTTCAAGAACCAGGTTGGAAAGTAAACTACTATAACAACACATTGGCAACACGTATCTCTACTCTAGCTGCAGCGATAACGCCTACACGAATCAGGTTGGAAAGTAAGTAACTATAGCAACACATCGACAACACGTTCCTCTACTCTAGTTGCAGAGCTAACGCCTTCAAGAACCAGGTTGGAAAGTAAATTACTATATCAACAGATGATAGCTGTAGCGTCAACGCCTTCAAGGACCAGGTTGTAAAGTAAGTAACAATAGCAACACATTGGCAACACGTTCCTCTACTCTAATTGCAGCGATAACGCCTTCAAGAACCAGGTTGGAAAGTAAGTTACTATAGCAACACATTTTAGCTGTAGCGGCAACGCCTTCAATAACCAGGTTGGAATATAAGTAACTTTAGCAACACATTGACAACACGTTCCTCTACTCTAGCTGCAGCGATAACGCCTACAAGAATCAGGTTGGAAATTCAGTAACTATAGCAATACATTGGCAACACATTCCTCTACTGTAGTTGCAGCGCTAACGCCTTCAAGAATCAGGTTGGAAAGTAAGTAACTATAGCAACACATTGGCAAAACGTTCCTCTACTCTAACTACAGCGCTAACGCCTACATGAACCAGGTTGGAAAGTAAGTAACTATAGCAAACATCGGTACCACGCTCCTCTACTCTAGTTGCAGCGCTAACGCCTTAAAGAACCGGGTTGAAAGTAAGTAACTATAACAACACATTGGTAACACGTTCCTCTACTGTAGTTGCAGCGCTAATGCCTTCAATAATCAGGTTGGAAAGTAAGTAACTATATAGCAACACATTGGCAACACGTTCCTCTACTCTAGCTGCAGCGATAACGCCTACAAGAATCAGGTTGGAAAGAAAGTAACTACAGCAACATATTGGCAACACGTTCCTCTACTCTAGTTGCAGCGCTAACGTTTTCAAGAACCAGGTTGGAAAGTAAGTAACTATAGCAATACATTGGCAATGCGTTCCTCTACTCTAGTTGCAGCGGCAACGCATTCGAGAACCAGGTTGGAAAGTAAACTACTATAACAACATTAGCAACACGTTCATCTACTCTAGTTGCAGCGCTAACGTCGTCAAGAACCAGGTTGGAAAGTAAACTACTATAACAGGTCGGAAACTACAGCAACACATTGGCAACACGTTCCTCTACTCTAGTTGAAGCGCAAACGCCTTTAAGAACCAGGTTGGAAAGTAAATTACTATAGCAACACAATCTATATGTAGCGTCAACGCCTTCATGAACTAGGTTGGAATGTAAGTTACTATAGCAACACAATTACATCGCGTTCCTCTACTCTAGCGGCAGCGTTAACGCGTTTGAGAACCATGTTGGAAAGTAAGTAACTATAGCAACACATTGACAACACTCTAGCTGCCGCATTAACACATTCAAGAACCAGGTTGGAAAGTAAGTTACTATAACAACACATTGGCAACACATTCCCTTATTGCGGGCAGTAACTCTGCAAAGACTCCCGTACCGTACATGTACGTGAGTTGTGCACAGTAACTGCCCGCAACTTCACACGTTGCTCTACTCTAGTCTAGCTGCAGCGTTAACGCGTTCAAGAACCAAGCAAGAAAAAAGTAACTATATCAACACATTTCGTTTTTCGAGTTTCGTTTTATATATGGAGGGTGCAGAAACTACATTTCCATAACCGGAATTAATTCTTCATTGTGACTAGTGAATAAACTGATATACCGCGACATGTTTTGGAACATAGAACTTACAGCATTTGATCAGGACTTCAACATACAAACTTTGTCCCTAATAATAAATGCAGCTGTGTGCTTGCTCATGATGATCTGGAGATGCAGTGATCAAAAATCGGCTACATTTCTATGGTTTACGAACGGGGTCAAAACTAAACTGTAGTTTTACAGGTACAGCTGTATTTTTACAGATGCACCTGTGTAGTTTTATAGCTGCACCTGTAAATTTAGTTTTGACCCCGTTCGTGCACCATACATTTAATTGCACGCCACATAAATGTACTTAAATGTGGCTGTGACTGGAGAAATGGTGCTTATGAAATGTGTGACTTGTGTATCTCCTGATGAAATAGCACCCTCCTGTAGCCTGATAGCTATCTGTATTGCGTCTTGAGCGTGACGGGTGTCTTATTGGTGGCATGGCGACTAGTGCGGATCCTGATCAGACTGTGCGGATGCACAGGCTGATCTGGATCTACACTGGTCACAAAACCTATAAGCTCCATTTCTCCAGTCACAGCCACACATGTACTTAAAATATGTCTAGACTGTTCGACGTGTAGAATTACATATGCACCAACGGTAGATATATATAGTAAAAGGTTATTCAAAATGCTAACTCAGGATTTCTTTTCATGGGTGATAATCAGATATATTATTTACAGATATTTGATTATGCTATTTATGTTCATTGAACGGGTTAAATGAAATGAAATTCCCCAATACATAAAATGAAAACAAACCAATAATATGCTGATGAGTATGATAGTAAATATTATTAATTTTTAATAATCATGATCACATGCACTTTGCGGTATGAACGATAAAATCATATCCAATTTTACGGCGACATTAAATATCTACAAGGTATGACACACTCGCTGGCTGGATGGCGAGTGTCTAGTGTAATACGGTTATGTCGTTATTTTAGGGTTTGCTTAATTGTTTGCTACATTGTTTGAACCAAGGGTTGTTTTCATCTATAGACCACATACAACAAAACTGGGGTAGGTTACATTTTTTTCTATAAGCCGTATGGCCGCCATCTTGAAATTCAAAATGGTCACCATTGACATTTACATTTCGAGATCAAAGTCATTATGTGTGGTGTTTTTGCAGCGGAAAACACATTAGTATGGACAAGACATATTGGCAGAACGAGTTCAATACATTTTGAGATACCAGCCATTTTGGTTTTCAAAATGGCCGCCATTTAAAATTGGGAAATCCATAATTTATTTTACATTTTTGAATGTCGTGGTAAGGTTTTGTATTTTCCTTCTGGTTATACTCGTATTTCTTTGAACACAGTCAGCCAATATTATTTTTAAATGGTATTGTGCTACGAGTAATCTTTATCTTCAAAATGGCCACCGAAAGTAAGTGTGTTATGTTACACATTCTAGTTTTTCTGTGGCTGTAGCTAATCACTAATATTGTGATTGGAACGTGTGTGCCTGCTTGAAAATATATCTATATACAACATATAACAAAACTGGTTCCAATTTTTTAAGAGTCGCATGGCCGCCATTTTTAATTTCAGAATGGCCGCCATAAAAATTAATTCATATTTAACGTCAACTTTATATGTGGTGTTTTTAATTATTATTTATTATGGATAAGAAATATTGGCATAATTATTTCAGTGGTGGCCATATTATATTTAAAATGGCCGCCATTTAGACTTGACAATCTAATATTTATTATACATGTTTAATGCAGTGCTTATATTTTGTATGTTTGTTCTGCTTATACTCATAATACAATGAACACAAACTGTTGAGATTATTTATTGCTAACTAGTACTGTGGTAACAGACAACAGTATCTTCAAAATGGCCGCTGAAAATAAGTTCAAATGATATATTGGTCAGCACATGTGTTTTCCTTTAAAATAAGAAGAAAATGTGGCAAATCATCCATTTTATCAAATAAAGTGTATGTTATGGTATTGTATATTACATTGCAATTCTAAATACTCATATTCTCCATTGCTTCATGAGAAAGCGTCTGTTGCGGCGATATGATGCACCATCTGCATCCTGTAAGAATTGGCATTGCGCTAGCAGACTGCAACTGGTCTCAACAGTTTGCTGTCTTTATTGAGTCCAAATTGGTCGCCAATGTATAGCTCTTTTAATTTTAAAGCTACTATGCTTTTATCATAGCGTTTCTGGCCCTGGTGATATTGATGACTGGATCTGATCTTGTCACAAATCTAAATATGTATTGGAAATACCTGCTCATAAGTGGTTAGTAAACTGAATAGAAGCCGCTGTCCCATCAATAACTGTGCATATGACCATTCCGTGCCGGTTATGGGAGTTTCGATATTCCAGTATGCCCAAATATAGGTCTTGTACATTCACCCTTTGTTTTTAAGAAACGTGTTTCAACTGTTCGCTCAGCTAACACACTGGACCTTGGCTACATAGAGTACGTGGCATTAAGGAAACCCCATTATTTTGCAAAATCAGCAAATTTCTGGTAGGCAAATTGCAGACTTTATCTGACACATGTGTACTTGGTACATTATGATCACTGTAAGTCTTTCAACTGTCCAATGGCCATTTCGGATTGCATGCTGTGTTACCAGCAATTGCCTTTCATTACATGTGGACATGTTTGTAGCAACACTTTGTCATGGGTGGCCTTGTACATAGTGTTATATCATAGTTTCTTTGGCATTTCAGTTTCTATCTTCAATTGAATATCTTCCTACCATTTTACCAGAACATAATATATTGCGCTCGTTTAAGACATGTCTGAATGCACACGAGATGGCCATTGGGCACGGCTTGCAACCGTTTGGGCTCAAGAGGAGTCAGAATTATGTGTTTATATCCTTTCAGTTTGTCTCTGTAATCCCATAACGCCACTTTCTTCTGTGGATATTGTGTTCTGAAATTGAGTTATCCCTTTATACTTGTTTGTCTAGCATAATCAATTGTGCATCTTACACAGTCAAGTTTGCAATTTCTTGCAACGCGTGATCACTGACAGGTAAGTTCGCGAATACTACATGTACCTGTGAATTCATACCCTTAATACAGTTATAATATATGTATGTTACTGACTCGTGGGATAGCGTATCAGTAACTAGTATGTTTTTGCCAGAAACGTGTTTCATTGCCAGTCCATATTGCTTCAGCAGCAGCAAAATATCATGTATTATGTGACCACATGGATAGAGTATTTATTTAATGGATATGAGATGCAAGTGATCTTACTCCACTTGAACAGTCAATCCGTACACATACCGAAACCGTTTCAGGCCAAATAACATGCCTCATTATTCATGTTCAATCAGAGCATATTAGTTTTGGAAGCATTAGCCATTGGCTTGCCTTTGTGGCACACCATAATGCAGTGTTTCTGGCTTTGTCAAGTCATAATATGACAACGCAATTTGGACCACGAAGACACTGATCACGTTTATATTGACACAGGAGTTGTGATCTCTTAAGACCATATGGTAATCATATGGTAATCATATGGAACTAATAATGATACTTCCTTTTGAACGTGGCCATCTTTCTACAGTTTCCTGCATACAATTCTGTATTATGTAGAGAGTGTATTCAACCTCTCCAACAGTGTATTGGCAATCAATCTGACATTTTACTCACGTCGTCTACAAATACTGAACATGTGCACATGGCATTTTAATGCCGAAAAGTCATTTAATCACACACATACTGCATGTTCGACAGCTCTTCTACACTATCCTGCATACAAATTTGCATAGGGTATATATTGTATGCAAGCAACTCCTTTGATCGCATGTTCAGTGTGATTGTGCCAGCACTGCCTTTCAGGAACACCAGCAAGATGGAGACTAATGCAGCTGGTGATGAAACTGCTTGAAAGCACTGTATTCATAATTTTAAAAAAATCCTGCATACACACAGTGGCAATTTTGAAATCTAACATGTTTGTCATAAACAGTGACTTGAACTTGACTTTAGTCATATATAATTTACTTTCAACAATGATTATAGTCAGTCCAAATGGTTTCTGCATGATTATATCAGAATTATATGATTTTTACGGCAGCCATTTTGGAAATTAGAATAATAGGAACAACTCATGTTTTCTTTGATGATACAACTCATGTTTTCTTTGATGATACAAAGAACGTTTGTTCCAAGAACGTAGCAAAACAGTCAACACACCCTATACACTTTTCTAAAGACAAGTACGTAGTGAAGGCATACGAAATATTGTTTACATAGAGGTCATTTTGAAAACAAAATGTTCGCCATACCAGTTATCAGAACAAGTGGAATCAACCCCATTTTTATTATTTTAAGTATGTAGATGGCATAGCCTAAAAAATTAACCTTCTATCTGCATTATAAATGTAGATATGTATATTACAATATATTGTATACGATTTCATAGTGGCCATTTTTAAATTTAAGATGACCGCCATGGGGGTTATTAAAAATGAAAATAACATTGGTGTTGTTCTTTGTGGTCAAAAGATGATTATCACCAAAAAAGAAATCAATCTTCTACCTGTATTAGAAGTATATATAAGGAATACAGCATTTCAGGGTGGCCAATTTTAAATCCAAGATGGCGGCCAAAGCAATTGTCGAAACAAAATGGAACCAACCCCAATGTTGTTCTCCGTGGTCTAAAGATGACAAAAAACATTGGTTACAAGAATGCAGCAAAAAAAATGCAAAACTACATGACAGTATACACTAGTCGTACCTTGTAGATACTTAATATCGGAGTAAAATTAGTTATGATTTAAAGAGGCTTTTGTCGTTCATACTAGAAAGTGCCTGCGATCATAATATGCAATTTATGTACTGATGTTTTATTAAATACGAACGTATTTCAAATGTGTAGCTATGATTGTAGCAATGCAGAATATGTTCATTGTGACCAGTGTAGAACCAGACCAGCCGGCGCCTTCCATTAGCCCCACTTCTCCAGTCACAGCCACACATATTGAATCATCACTCATGTAAGATCCCATACATAATGTTTGCCATTTGATGTTGAATACAGGTGCAGGTCGCTCATCGTATTGTTTATTGACGCATATAAAAAGAATACATTTGTTTTGTCGTTCAGCAACGTGACTTCATAGGTGTATTTTAAGTCGGAAACAATCTGCGTAACCGTACATTCCTTGAAAATAATGGACCTCGATCGCTATCCCGATCTCGGCTCCATTATTTTCAAGGAATGTACGGTTACTTGGATATTCTCCTTTACTTCAGGTACAACTGTCTAGCGGACCATGTATCTCGGATCACGGCGGCCGTGTGGGACAATCAGGACACGAGCCAGGACCTCGGCCGTCTCTACGACCTGAACGAACAGTGTAGACTACTGGTGGCCGGATCGCAGGGCTACTGTGATGTCAGTTATGACCCAGAAGATCCCACAACATGGGTAAGTCAGCTCTTATGATACACGCCTTTTGTACGTAAAAGATGTGCGAAAAATCATGAAAACTACAAGTATTTACAAAATTACGATGTTTTCCGTAGATGACGTCGAAAGTTTACGAAGTTCTCAAGTAGCAAATGCTATCACAATTACGTCATCTTTCGACGTCATTTACAGAGAAAAGATCACAGTTTCTGTAGATATATTTCATGAAATATCTCACATGTAATTAAATGGCGTGTCCCATATGTGGCCGTGACTATAGAAATCGCGAGTATGGATTTTTTTATGAAATGGTGAGCATTGTTGATTTTTATCAGATTGTGCGGATGCACAGGTTGATCTGGATCTAGACTGGTCGTAAAACCCATAAGCCCCAATTCTCCAGGCACAGCTACGTATGGATCAAGTTGGCGGTTAAAGTGGTGTTACGACGAGAGCGACCATTTTAGGCCTGATCTGTCTGAGCATCCGCGCAGTCTGGTTATGGTCATCGCTTTTCGTAAAACTAAATATTTGTCATGACGTATCATTCATCTTCTTATATATATTATATGTACAAACTCGCATGGCTTGTCTCAAATATGTTGACGTGTCTACTTTTGCAGGACAACACACTGACGCCGGATATGTGTACTGCTGGAGCGTTTTGTAAGTCACCCGCCGGCGGATGTGTACAAGTGGACGTATTCGAGAGAACGCCATGCCGACGGACACAGGATGCGACGAAAATTACAAATTACGTGAGTCGTCGGTTCTTTAATTGAATGTTATAACTGCACTTCCGGACGGCATAAGGGACTTTGCGACGATTGTGATCAGCATAGTCCCAGATCAGACTGCGCATCTGATCTGGGCCTACGCTGATCGCCAGTCATTCACTACTGTCGTCAGAAAAAAAGATTTAGATAAATCGACAGCATTAAAGACCCATTCTATACCTGATCATCGTTTGATTCAAAGATAATTGCTTCGTAAATGTGTATACTGCCTCGTTACCTTTATCCTATACGGCACATGGAGTGGCCAAGTCGGCCATCTTTGTGTGCTCTAGCCATCAGCCAGTTTCACCTGTTCTGCCGTTTGTTTGACAAAGACCTCAACATGTGAAGTAGAACATAATTATGATATAATGTAGCTAATCACATGTAGAAAAGCCAGGGGAACGGACTCCTATCAATTATATTACACCAAACTGTAAAATATTTCAGTTTTCTGGACAGGTTTGTGCCTGTGTTTTTAACAACATGAACCACCATTATAAATAGCATCATACACAGAAAACCGCACAGTGTGTCACTTTTACCTGGCAAACCACACAACACATATCATATATATCCACTACTTTACTCTGTTATTAGCTATCAAATCAAGTGATATGTAAGCAGTTACTTGAGTTTATTGTCGATTGTGTCTACTCAACTACCATGCGAGCAAATATGGCTATATATATAGGTAACGTGTACACTATCAGCATCAGATTGAAATGTTTCCATATCAAAATTTATTTTGAGATTGATGGGAGAAATGATCCGATATCTCGTCATTAGTATAGTTTGCTGGCATAATATTTATAGCTTGCCGTTGTCATATCTTTATATTATGTATTGCACCAAATTGTATTTGGTTTACTGTCATACTATTTGCTGTATGTGTCAAACGCACGAAGTGGTGAAACTTTACGATGGATTGTACATTTAAAGATGGCGGAGATGGCAACTCAATGCTCCATATAGTATACAGTAACAAGACAATATTCACATATGTTATATTCATATATCACATCACTCTTATGAAGCAATTATCATTGAAGTCTAGTGTATCTATATATGACATACTACCGTAACGTCCAAGATGATTAGGGTTAATACATGTCCGTTCTGTACCTGCAATGGTCCCAGTCGCTGGCATTATTTACTTGATCAGATCAAAGGCCTACGGAACAAGGGTCTACGTTGTTCGTCAGTCTATGGCTGATGTCATTAGTCCCCTCTTGTCAAAGAAACACACAGTTAATTCCATTGTATTTACCCTTTCAACACTACATACCTCTATAGCGGTGTTTTCAAACAGTGTAGGTCCAGATGAGCCATCTCGTAACGAGCCGTTTCATCAGGGTATTCATCTTTTGCAAGTGATAGTCATATCAAAACAGCCCCGTATTATAAATGTACTAGTCTGAAAATCATTTTCTGACGTTTGGATTGGTCGGAAAATTAACAGATCAGTCCCTTCCAGTTATTTAGGGTTGAACGGGTTATTCCCTTTTATCAAATAATCACGCACGTATTTACATTTTGTCAAAGAATCACGCACTTATTCGGTAAAAAAAAACACGCAGTTATTTTGTCAAAGAATCACGCAGTTATTCGGTCAAAGAAACACTCAATGTGTCCCTGTTGTCAAAGAAACACACAGCTATTTACCTTGTGCCAAAGAATCACGCAGTTATTTGCTTAAGAACCATGCAGTTATTTTGTCAAATTATCACGCATTTTTTTACCTTTTGTCAAAGAACCACGCAGTTATTTCCCTTTTGACAACGTAAAACGCAGTTATTTGCTTTTTGTCAAAGAATCACGTGCAGATATTCGTTTTGTCAAAACAACACGCAGTTATTCCCGTTTTCTCGCCAACAGGAGTGTTATCGTGGTGTCTGCTCATGGGCGTCAGAGGAAGTACCTCCACCTCCACCTCCCGCTCCAGGACCCGGAATTGGCGGATAATGGCCACACTATACTGCTTACACCATCACCTGCGCTAATCTTGTTAATATTTGTCAATTGTTCTATTTCAAAATACAGTGTAACCTCTCTAAACCGGGCACTCGGGAAACATGGATGCTTAACTTAGATGTGTTTCGATGTTCTGTACCTCCGATTATAGTGACTTTTCATAATTGCAAAACACTAGAATGTTTCATGAGTTGCTCACGTGTACTGCTTCACAGTGGAACATCTCCAAACTGGACACCCGGGAGTTTGATTTCCTGACCCTGAGCTGTGCTACAGATCATGCTCAGCCAATATTTGTCAATTGTTTGTAATACTTGAACAGTGTGTCTGCAATCAAGAAGCTTAATTGCCTGAGCCTGAGCTGTGGTACAGATCATGCTCAGCCAATCAAACTGCTTGATGGCGAGGGAAAATTGCCAATAGATGTTCGGAAACGCTGACATATGGGCAAGATTAACGCAGGCGGGTGTGTACACCTGTTGGGGCCTTGTTTGACAACTATGGCATTGTGGATTTTGTGAGAAGCGAAGCTACATGTCAACATATTATCTACGCAGTCAGATCAATGCGACGGGGGTTGTTTAGGCCATTATAAGATAAATGTTAGATTCTCATCTATTTTCTTTTCACAATGGGGACAGGGGTAAATTTTTTATTATATATTTTCAGGATATCGGAAATACCACCATCGACCATCGTTTGTGTTAACTCTTTGCATGCTGGGAATAAAAATAATGGCTAACTTAATAGCAAATGACAATTCATCAGTCTTTTTTATTTTTCTCTGAAAATATGTAATTACCGATTTCATGCTCCCAACCAACCACCACGTATTGATAATAAAAAAAATAAATAAAAAATAAATCATTTTTTTTATTGCAAATCGGGGCGGTTCGGGCCTTACTTCTTGGGGCGGACGGGGATGAGAAAAAAATCTAGCATTTATTTTATAATGGCCTTAAGTGACAATTTAATATTATGCATAGGGCGAGTTACGGGTATCATAAGACACAAAATTTAGCTAAACGGGCCCAAAAGCTATACTGGTCATAACAGTCATAACCCCTATATCTCCTAAAACAGTTAGGGGCTAGGCCGGCCACAAAGGTCATACTTCATATTTCGTCAGCCAGTTACCAGGGCATCGACTCACAACAATGGTCAGATTCCACATTTGTGGCTGTGACTGGAGAAATGGGGCTTATTGGTTTTTTAACCAGTGTAGTTCCTTATCAAATAGCACACTCCTGTAGATTGATAGAGAGCATGCTAGGCACACTCCTGTAGATTGATAGAGAGCATGCTATGCACACTCCTGTAGATTGATAGAGAGCATGCTAGGCGCACGACGGGTGTTTCACTGATGTAATGGCGAACATTGTAGATCCAGATCACACTGTGCGGATGCACAGGCTGATTTGGATTACACTGGTCGCAAAGCCAATAAGCTCCATTTCTCCAGTCACAGCCACATCTTATCCATCACAGATCAGGAGCTAGGCTAGTCTCAAATACCAATTTTTCTGTGCTAATACACAGTATGATCAGGATGTGCACGGTTCGCCCATATTATATCAACATGTCCTGTTGTGTCAACAGGTGGAAGACTCGATACCATTACCCCACCCATCTGGTGTCGTACCATACGTTACCTTACCTTAAACCCACATAGTGTCGTTCTGCACCAGGGGCCCGTTTCACTAAACTTCGTACGACTAAAATCTTCGTAAGTGCAAATTTAGGATCGTCTGGAAAATCCAATTAATGGATTTACATTTATTGAGCATAGGCTGCATATGCAGCCTATGCTCAATAAATGTAAATCCAATCATTGTTTACAAGAAAACATTGTTAATGTGAAATTCACAGACTATTATAATTTTGCACTTACGAACATTTTAGTCGTAAGAAGTTTAGTGAAACGGCTCCCAGGTGGGTGACGTATATGGAATTTTTAATGGGAATATTATTTTTATATCACAGGTCCGAGACTTCCACCCTGTGGTTTTGTCAAATGGCTGCATTTATTTAATAATATTAAAGCATGGGCTCTCCAAGAACGTGTTCGTCTTTTAATCTTTACACCGCTGAGTTGAATTATGTCGTCTGCATTTTATGTTTCAATCTCCATTTTGACGGTCAAACCAAATCGTGTCATCACATGGCAGTAGTCGCTCATGTAGACGATTAAAAGTATCGCTGCCGAATGTGTTTATTAAAACAATAAGTTAGAAAGTAAAACAGCAACAGACGAGAATCTTCTCTTCCCGCCTTTTAGGTGTTAATCCACATTTGTTATGCATTCGTTTCCACTTGACATGCATGTTTGAAATTCAACCAGAATCGTCATATGGATGTGATATGTTGAACAAACAATTGGGTAAAATGTTTGCTGTTCAAGAAATTGGATCAGCGAATGACATTTATTACGGGACATATGAATATGTACAGAGGACGTAGAAATCGTTTTTGTATTAATTCGTTCCCACGAAATAATATTTCGTTCACACGTTCCTTCAACATCGTTCAAGTGTCTCGGTACATCTAGTAAAAATCTGAGAAAATGGCGTTCCTTTTTTTTGTGATCAATATTTTCCTCATCAACACTTCAAGTTTTTACATGCAGTCACAACTTTGGATTGTTGGACCGTGCATTGTATGAATAGTGAAGAACCCCACAAGACTACGTCAGTGCAGACCCAGACGAGACTGCGCGGATGCACAGGCTGATCCGAGCATGCACCTTTCGCAAGAGCAATATATTATGTTTCAATATTAGCCATAACAAAAACGGGTATCTTGCATTTGTTTGCAGTCTAGATAAGTATGTCCATTATACAATATAGTCAATTTACGTACAACCTGCGCACTCAAGCATTCATCGCCCCTTATACTAAATATTTCGCGGTTTAATCAAAATGACGACAAGTGCAGACGCTGGTATTGAACATGCAATTTTCGCAAAGTAATGAAATAACTTCTCATAATAACATAACATGTATAAATGTACATAGGCAAACGATTTGATATTCAAAAGATAACTACGTATTTGATATTCATATGAATTTATAATCAGGTATCGTCTCCGAGCAAAAACAAAAATCACGCCATTTTGGTTGAGCGAACAGTGGTATACTGCGAAGTTTTTATAATATGTAGAGTCTGCAATCAGTTTAACGATCAGTGCAAATCAAGCAAATATAGACCTACACGGTTCAGCAAATACAATTTGCTACCGTAACAACCTGATGTACATGTATGTCTGGTTGTACATTCCATGCATCAACAGTATGAATGAATGGCCTTTTTGTGGAATTTATCGGGGTATACACTTGGAAAAGTCGCGGGAATACTGGACGAAGGCCGGAAGGCCTCGTCCAGTATTCCCGCGACTTTTCCAAGTTTATATCCCCGATAAATTCCACAAAAAGGCCATTCATTCCTTATAATTCAAGCATTTGAAATAAATTCATCAAGAAAATGTGTTTATTTTCCGTTTTCTTAAGAATTATTTTTTAACTGCGCCTCACGGTTACGGAAAGTAGTTCGGCATGGGAGTTTACTGGGATATAAATTTTGGACAGAGACTTGCTACGGGCCAATCAAATGTTAGGGAATTGTGTAAATATTTTTGTGCTGGAATTATTACGTTTTGCTTATTTTGATGTTTCATACAAAACAGCGATAATGCGTTGCGCATTATCGCAAATTGATCAGTCTATGCATTGCTCGCAAATTTTTCAGAGAAACGTCGCTGTTACTTCTACTTGCACAGTGTAGTTTATCTTATTAAGCATAGATGACTTAAGGACTGACTATATAGAATATAACCTTTTGTTTCAAATGTAGTAGAATCACACATGTGACTGAATATCTGTATAAAGTATATCTGACCCTGTTCTTCTTAGAGTATATTATACAGAGCATTGAGTTGCCATCTCCACCATTTTAGTTTGTACATGCTATCGGACGTTTTCACCGCTTGGAGCGTTTGACACGTACAGCCAATAATATGGCAGCAAATCTGATACGATTTGGTACAATACATGTACGTATATAGAATGACAACGTCCTATAAATATTATTTCAATAGACTACACAAAATGCTAGATATCTGAGATTTTCTACCATCACTCACAAAATATACAATGGACAGTTTTTTCATGTGTAAAATGTCAAACTGATGCATCCGCGCAGTCTGATCATGGCCTGCACTGTTCGTAATTCCTTCATTGTGTAAACACCTGGCTGATTGTAATAAGACATACAGATGGTTATCAAGCTCATACTAAACCATGCGTTGTTGTTGTTGTTACTGTACCATAGTAAACCAAACAGCCCATGAGTGTATTACTTGAGTAAGACTACATGTACCAGTGCGTTCAGGACTAGACAAAACTATGTTTTTATTGAAATATTTGGAATTTATATACCCGGGTATACCAAATAATAATGTCAGGAATGTTAATATTTGTTTCTGCAATGTTTCTCATTTCTCATAAAAGTGTATGTTGTTACCACTCAGTTGAACCGTCTCGGCGAGACGGTTCTACTGAGTGGTAACAACATACACTTTATGTGGTTAGTGATGGCACCCAGTAGTACATGCCCACTCAGTTGCCAAAAACTGTTCTTTATAGGAATTAAATCAGATATGTATATTCTGTAGATAAGACATTTTTCCCACGTAATGATTGGGATTCTTATACATTTTATAGCAGACGTAAATTTCCGCACTGATATCAGGGGCGATAACCGTGTTTCCTTAAAATGTTAACGGACATTAATATTTATTCTCTGTATTTGGTTGTTGATGTGCAATGATCAAACTTTATAATCTGTCGAAAATATATTTTGTTTAGGTGACGCATTTAATTAGTATAAATAATTAAAAAATACCATGCCTCATTTGCATATGAAAATAGCCTGATGCAACCGAGAGTCACTTCCAGTAAACTAAATATTACTAAATGATTATAAATGTATCTGTATAGCGGGCACTCGTAATTTTTAGAGCTCGTGGAATAGTGACACAATTATACACTTATTTAATTCCTATAAAGAACAGTTTGTGCCTACTGAGTGGGCATGTACCTTAACCCTTTGAGCCCGAAATCCGCTATATCGGTTTATGCAAAAAGTGCAGATCCAGATGAGCCGGCTCGTAACGAGCCGTCTCATCAGGATCTGCACTTTTTGAAAGTAATTTTAATATTTTTGAGAACTAAAACACCCCCTTTTCATAAATGGACGAATCTGAAAATCATTTTGTGACCATTGGATTGGTCGGAACATTAGCATATCACAGTCCATTCATTGCAGTTCCTTAGTGTTGAAAGGGTTAAAAGCGAACGTCTAATATGCTATATGAGATCAAATATAAAATACACAAAGCATTGATGCACATGAGTTACCAAACAGACCGCCTGATATGCAAGTTATTGCATATTCTGTCAACACCTGTAGCCGATTTCACCAAAATTGCAAAGCATACTTATCTTTCTAAGTACACTTTGAGGGAGAAAATTTCAAATTAAGTATGAATTTATAAATTTTATTTAGTGAAATAAAATATTTTCTGAACGAAATTATTATACTGAATTTATTACATTATCACAGTCATTTTGGCTGTGATAATGTAATACATTCAGAATGATAATTCTGCATACGTTTAATCATCAAATATTGCAGTCGTTAGTTCTACAATGTATATGAAAAAAGCATTTCTGGAAAAATAAATGATTACTCCCTCACTGTATACTTAGCTAGATAAGTATGCTTAGCAATTTTAGTTGAAATCGGCTACAGATATGCGATATTGGTTGTAGAAGTGATGTTTATGACATGTGAGGCACGCCACGTGATTTTGTACGTACGAAGATGTGCGAAATCACATAAAAAAATATTTACAAAACTTACGGCATTTTCAGAAAATTATGAAAATGAAAAGTGTGCCTGGAGACATAGGGTGTAAATACACGTTTTCATGTTAAATACAAATAATGTCTTATTCACTGAATCGCGATCGTAGTGATGGGCTGTTGCGTTACTGTAGTATGAAAAGCATTTGGTCTGTTTAACTTTTGTTCATACTAAAGTAAACGCAATGGTATTGGAAAATGCATGGCTCGATCGATTTCACCAACATTGCAAAGTATACTTATCTAGCAAAGTATACTTTGAGGGAGACATTTTCAATTTAAAGATAAATTTATTAATTTTTATTATACTGAATTTATTACATTATCACAGCCATAATGTAATACATTCAGTATAATAATTATGCAACTTTCGCGGCCACCTTACCTGTAGAAAGTCTGCATCAGTAGCGGCGATTTGTATATGGAATTATATAGTAGACTATTACCTTTTCTTAAGTAACTTTTGAACTACTGAACCGTTTGAAATCGCACAAGTCACATTTTAAACTTCAATTATTGTACTTTATGATTATGTTTCGATCGTGTTTTTAAAATAAAAACATTTTGGTCCTTTTTAGCTTTAAACGTAGTCAGTAATTTGTATATGATTTATATAGCAAATTGTGAATTTTCTTCTCGATTTTCGTTGGGAAAATTGCAAAATCTCATTTTACAAGAATAGTTACAAAAACATCACAGGTATTTTCAATTAGCTCATTCATTTTTATATCTATTGATATAAGAATTAAGTTTCTAAGTTAATATTATTTTGGTACTTTTTAGATAATAATAATGAAACCATCTGTTTTCATTTTCCAATTAGCGTAGCACAGAATTCTTCGGCAATTTCCGTGATATTCGTTGAAACGGTCACTCTAAAAGCTTATATGCTACCCGAGGCATGACCGTGTTGTCGGTAAAATTATTTGTGAACAAAGTAACCAAATTAGACTTTGAATGTTTATGTACTTTGAAACTAATAATTGGAGACGAGTGTGGTTGTCACCGAAATATTAATCGGTCATTTTAAACACTGCTGATTATCTATACAAAACAGCATAAATGTAACGGTTTTTTGTTGATTTATTACAGTTCATTGTGTTCAATTTCTCCTACGTCGTCTTTTGTATTACCAGTGCAATTGTGGATATCGTGTATCGTGTCCAAATTGTGGATACTCGCGTCCAAATTGTGGATTTCTCGACCTTTTTCCCACTCTCGTATGCCATATTTCTCATATTTTGGCGATTGTTGACCGATATTTGGTGGTATCATTTTCCCCACTCTCGTATGCCATATTTCTCATATTTTGGCGATTTTTGGCCGTTTTTCTTTTGGTGGTATCATTTCTCCCACTCTCGTATGCCATATTTCTCATATTTTGGCGATTTTTGGCCGATATTTTGGTGGTATCATTTTTCCCACTCTCGTATGCCATATTTCTCATATTTTGGCGATTTTTGGTGTGGGCAGTTGGTGGTACGATTGTGGATGTTTTCGTCCCAATTGTGGATACATACGACATAAAAAATTGTGGCTCCATGCAGAATGGACTAGAACCCCCATCCACTATTGGGCGAAAACGTCGTCTTTTGTACTACCAGTGCAATTGTGGATATCGTGTCCAATTGTGTATACTCGCGTCCCAATTGTGGATTTCTCGACCTTTTGGCGATTTTTGGTGTGGGTAGGTGGTAGTACGATTGTGGATGTTTTCGTCCCAATTGTGGATGTTTTTTGGCGATTTTTGCAATGTATCCACAATTGGGACGAAAACATCCACAATTGGGACGCGAGTATCCACAATTGGACACGATATACACAATTGGGACTGGTAGTAACCACATTCTCATATTTCGGAGATAAAAATTGCACGCGTATATTGGCTCAAAAAGGGATGTTGCATGCAATTTGCATCCACAATTGTGGTGGTATCATTTTGACTCCCATATACTACTGCACCAATGGGGCAATATGGTTTGACTGTTCCCCGAATTATCATGAAATACATATTTTACTAGTCTGTACTACAGTGAATGCGACACAATGAACGTACATTTTGCATGGGACGCATCGACATACCTATCAAAATTACGTTGCATTTTATAACGTAATCTCCATGACGGGTCACGATTTTCGGAGGTGAAATATTGTTGACTATTGCCCAGGCACGTCGAACTATTGTCCATGCACGCGGAACTATTGCCCAGGCACGTGAAAATCAACTTATATAGGGAGTTGGGTAATAAAAGCAATCATAACTAACGATATAAAATATGTTTACCGTCGGTATTGCCAGTAATATGTTCGTATATTAGACTGTTTCATTTACATATATGAAAATTAAACCAATTGATTACTCTTTCTTACCAAAATAAGAGACTGCATCTTTAAAGGGACATATTTAAAAAAAAACTAAAAAAAAAACGTATTTTCACAATATCCCTGTTATGTGTAAATTGGTTTAATTGAAGATATATGACGACATACTAGGACTGCTGGGTCGTTTCTATTTCCACCCATATAGTTACATAGATATCGAATTTCCTATATTGTTGCATTCAAGAAGATAGAAAATATGATACTTATGTACCGATATCGGTGAAAATCTAAACAACCCAGCGGTCCTAATATCGTCACATATCGCCAATTAAACCACTTTACACAGGGCCATGATGAAAATATATATATTTTTATTTTTTTTGGAAATCCTGAAAAAAACATTTCAGCAGTCCAAGTATCGTCGTATATCTTCAATTAAACCACTTTACACAGGTCCATGATGAAAACACGGTTTTATTTTTTTATAGTATTTATTAATAAAATCCAGATATGCCCCTTTAAGAGCATACCCTAGTATATGTAATGATACATATTTTGTATATCCTTTCTCCTATGGATTGTCATATGACAAATGGGCCTTAGACTATTGTGTACAATGCAGGGGCCCGTTTCACTAAACTTCTTACGACTAAAATGTGCAAATGTGTAAAAAGTGCAAATGTAAGATCGTCTGTACATTTCAATTTATGGATTTACATTTATTGAGCATAGGCTGCATATGCAGCCTATGCTCAATAAATGTAAATCCAATAATTATTTACAAGAAAACAATATTAATGTGAAATTTACAGACTATCATAATTTTGCACTTACGAACATTTTAGTCGTACGAAGTTTAGTGAAACGGCCCCCAGATGCTGATCATTAGGCAAAGTATAGCTTAGTAACTAAGAACACAATATTTGCTGGGTGGCGAACACTGTAGGCCCTGATCAGACTGCGCAAATGCGCAGGTTGATCTGGGGCTACAGTGGTCGCAGACGCCTGAAGACATGTTTGTCACCAGGCGGCCATATGTTATATAATATACGCAACAAAACTGATCAAACAACGTTATAGAAATTGTCGTCCTCGCTCTATTATGCAACTTTTCAAATTCAAATTTGAAAGGTTCATTATAATAAGTTGTATGTATTCGCCCACATTCTCGAGATCTCGAGCTCTCTGGTGTGTATAAATAAGACGGGGTACCCCTGAGCGGGCATTCGGTTTGTGGACGTCTTTCGTAAAACTTGCCATACGTGCGCATTCCGATAAATAGGAGGAATTGAAGCTGCGGACTTAGGGCGACATCACGATGAAGCGCCTCTGTCTATTTGCGCTGGTGGTCTGCGCATTAGTTGCGGCAAGTGAATCTCGACCGCATTTCCGTCTACTCGAGAAATACGCTGGTCTCCTACGACGACAGGGTGATGGACCGAGCGATGGACAGGGTGATGGACCGAGCGATGGACAGGGTGGTGGACCGAGCGATCAGGAATTTGATGTAAATATAGCATTACTTAAATCACATATGAAGAGACATTTCAACTTGTTTAAATGCAGCAATCTTATTAGTTCATGTAGATAAAACAAATTTGGCCCGTCGAGGGACAGGGAAACAGCGTAGATAATATTACCTGTTTTAATTTTTGTATTTTCTGGGTCTCAAATATATGTGGCTGTGACTGGGTTTTGTGACCAGTGTAGCTCCTGACCAAATAGAACACCTTAATATGAAACGGATTTTGATGAAATATGGCGCAGCAAACGCGTCTTCATGAGCTGCATTTGGTCGTCCAGGGAGTTCGGCACAGACTTATGTCGTTGTTGCGAAGAATCGATTCTTCGCAAAAACGACAGAAGTTTGTGCCAAAGTACAGAGACCACCAAATGCAGCTTAACCGTGACAAGTCGCGTTTGATGCGCCATTTTTCATCAAAATCCGTTACATAATAAGGACAATATAAAAGAATACGTACTTGAATCGGATGGATTCTGGAAATTTCAGTACTTGTTGTTGTTGTTAGTACCACGTGATCATACACCACGCATATGTTTAAATGCCAATTAAATACTATACTGTCTGTTCCACGTTTTGCTGCCGACGAACTTTTGGCCATTAAACACATTAAATCCAAAAAAATATTTAAATGTAAGTACTCTTTCATCAATAACAAAAACGTCACCCTCCCCAAAAATAATTATTTGATGAAATTCCGTTAAATATTGAGAGAAAAAAAGAATTTCCTATGGGAATTTGACATGGGGGCTAAAAATAGATTTTTTTTTAAATTTTTTTATTTGTGGACCGATTTTCAAAATCTAACTTTTATTTTCCTTAGTTACATTTTTGACTCCTCCCCTACCTCTTCCGCCTCTTTTCCCCCATGTTAAATTTCGCAATTGGCGAAAAAGGACTTACATTTAAATCTTTTTTAGATTTAATGTGTTTAATAGCCAAAGGTTCGTCGGCAGGCAAACGTGGAACAGACAGTAGTAAACAATCTAGCAACTAAGACGGAGTGACGTCATAGACCCCCACGTGAACATGTATTTCAAAGTTGCATATGTACGGGTTTTATAAGTTCTGATGATGCTCTAATGGTATCTACAATGTTACAATATAAGAATCAAAAGTTTCAATAACGATGTGTATAACCGCCTATTGTTCATCACCGCTTATTCTTCATGTATGAAAAAAGCCGGCAATGCAGATACCTTCGTCATTTCTGGACGTTGTATTGCTAGTACCGTTGGTCTCCGAATAACTCGGGTTCGAACAGTTCCCGAGGGCCAAACGTTTGCACACGGCTGGACATGATCAAACGTTATTGTTACATTTCCAACAAAAAACTGATGTAATTTGAGCATTATATTCAGTATTTTCAGTACTTTTATAAAATCGTCCCATTCACGTAGATAATTTTCGGTATTCATATTTCGGGGCCGCGTCATGAACGTCATGAACGTCATGAAGTAATGACGTCATGAAGGCACTTCCGCGTAGTGACGTCATGAAGGCACTTCCATTACGCGCGGCCCCGGAATGAGCATTGCCTAAAGCCATGTGCAAACAGCACGCGCTATTTGTTTGCACATATGTTCAAACAACGGAAACCATGTAACAATAGGGGTTGACATCAACGTGTGAAAAGCACGTGTGGCCACGTGTGAAAAGCAACCGGTAATGCAGTCAATGCTATTGCAGGCACGAATAACTTTTTAATTCCAGCACAAAATTATTTACACAATACCCTAACATTTGATTGGCCCGTAGCAAGTCTTTGTCCAAAGTTTATATCCCAGTAAACTCCCATGCCGAACTACTTTCCGTAACCGTGAGGCGCAGTTAAAATAATTCTTAAGAATACGGAAAATAAACACATTTTCTTGATGAATTTATTTCAAATGCTTGAATTATAAGGAATGAATGGCCTTTTTGTGGAATTTATCGGGGATGTAAACTTGGAAAAGTCGCGGGAACACTGGACGAGGCCTTCCGGCCTTCGTCCAGTATTCCCGCGACTTTTCCAAGTTTATACCCTGATAAATTCCACAAAAAAGGCCATTCATTCCTATAGTAATTTCTTGACGTTTTATTAGCAGTACCGTTATAGTCTCCGACGAACTTAGAAAAGTTCATAGACTAGGAGCTAACGTCAACACTTAATGTCCACGTGTGAAACGAAGCCTGCATTGCCGGCTTCTTTTCACACGTGGACACTAAGCGTTGATGAACAATTGTTGCTTCATGACGTAAGCGATCTATCAAATCAAGACGGTATATAGTACATATATCCATGTTTGACGTTATGGCCATGGTGTCGTGACAAAATAGTATAGCAAGGATACTTGCACGAGTTCCTCGCAGCATCAATGACTTACAAATGCTTGAGGCGCTGTACATTGTCGCCTAACTGTCGTTCTTTGACATTGTCACTCTTTTTCGTCGGTTGTCCTCGTGAATTCAAAATGGTGAACGCATAATTTAACTGGCTACATATCAGCGAAGTCTTCACTTACACTGCACTTTGATTCCTAAATAACCTTAAATATGAACCTAGTGTATGCCAACGATATTACCATCTATTATCTTAGTAAATTGAGACTTTTGAACAATCATAGCCAGTACTTAGCGAATGATATGCCATTTAATGCCACTCATTTTATCATAAACGGAGGTAGATACGCAGCTATATAATGACATATGTATCCGGGGATTATATTGAATTTGGAAAAACAAATGCATCAACATCTCTCTAATAGATTCAGAATCAGTGATTTCAATGCAGCTTCTTGATTGTTTGTGTTTAAGCAATACATAATGCACAAAACACACAGTGAGGTCGGTGGAGTTTTCGAAAAGTCTTGAAATTAATTGGAAATTTGATGGTCATAGACTTGCTTTTCTCGCGATTTGTAGTATCAAATCATTAGCTTATCACTCGACTGCATAATAATGTATATCAGGCGATGGTAATGCGATCCTCAAGAATGACACACGGCGACAATTATAAGGTATCACGCTACCAAATCTGCCCGACGTCGTGCTTTGTCACAATGTTAATGTTATAAGCGGCCTACTGCAGATGTACACGTGCAATGTCTACAAAAAAAACTCCATTTGCAGCCATTCCGTACACATCCTTATGATATAATATTGGAATAGAAAATAATTATCGTGAAAATTACGTGTGGGCACAATCATATGATCCGGATTGGGGATTCGGGGACAAGCGCCCCTTGGGAATATAGTTCATCCCTAAATGCCAATCGGTGTGTCTGAAATGTATTTCATATTGCAATGAAAATAAAAAGAAAGTGAAAGTTTTAACGTGATCTTTTTATCACGTCTTTCTATTTATGTTGGTATGTAGTAATTAAAATAACACCACTTTATCATGATATGAAAGTCAATCGTCACACATATCTAAAATGAGCTTCCAGCTGTGGCGGATTTATATGGGGGATGGGCACGAGCTATGAACATTATTTTCATACTTTGTCATGGCCTAATGGGAGACACTTGGCCAGGCTACGAGATATCCAAATGTGGTTGACATGCGATACAAGATGACAAATATATAGGACTTGTCCGGGTATTTTATCAACACCCCTTGTATACGCCGTTGATAAAAACGTCGTAATTTCGACGTCATTGATCTAAAACGTCATATAAATTTTTACCACGCGTCATAAAAATACTTCTAAAATGAAAAATAATTGTGATACATTGATAATTTTTGCGGCATATGGCTTTTAAAAGATGTACAATTCAGAATACGCGAAAAAGTAAAAACTGAAAAGTTTGTCATTAAGCCCGGTTTTCGCACGGCGCGGCTCAAATATAAATGCCGATTTACATGTAGTAGGTGCGTTTGCGTGTAGTAGGTGCGTTTGCGTTTGCGTTTGCGGATACAGTGGAGTCTCTCTAAACCGGACACCCTGGGACGGTTTAGAGAGGCTCCACTGTAAATCAGGTATATGGGCACCGCAAAACGGGTATATGTAGTTTGCGATCATGAACAGATGTTATCAACGATGAGAGATGACAGCAGACATAGATCCATTTATCCAGCCATAGCCACAATTTAGCGAAATATGATAGCACGTAGTTATTGGCCATAAATTTATGTTTTGCAAATCACCGAGATATGCATAGCGTGCTCTCATAGAATTCGGGAGTATGATATGTGACGCTGGTTGGAGAAAATTACGTGTAAAATTGACGTTGACTTCTTGCCAAGTCGTACCTTGTTGCAGGACGGTTTATCTACTCATAACCAAATAAACTATTTAAAGGGGCATATCACGATTTTAAATTTTTTTTTATAAAAAGCAAAGACGTGTTTTCATTATGTCCCAGTGTAAAGTGGTTTAATTTAAGATATATAGAGAATAGTAGGTTAGTACCGTAAATGGAAAAAAATATCCGGCAAGGCTCAAGAATTTCTTTATTTCTCATCAGGCTCTGTCGAGCACATCCCGTTTCCGTGCCGCGCCAGATATTTTTTCCCATTCACGGCACTAACCTACTATTCTATTTATCCCGTCAACACCTACAAATGGCTGTAAAATGCAAAAATTGTATTGACTGGATATCAAAAATGTTTCACGGCACCGTGTTTCACGGCACATACGCACTGTGTTGACGGGATAAATGACCATACTAGGACCGCTAAAAAAAAGTTAAAGATTTGTTTTAAAAAAAAGAAACAATGTGTTTTCATCATTGCCCTGTGCACAATAACCATACACTCCTTGGAATTTGATCAAATAAAATGGTACGTTTGGTTGGTACAGGACAATCGCAGTCAATAAAGCGAAAAAACACATATTTGATATCTCATGAAATTAAAACACAGATTGCCTTTAAAGTCATCCGGATGAAAATAAATAACACAGCTGATACCCTTTATATATTACTTAGATGAGAGCACTATCAATATTATATAATACAAAATATATAGAGGATATTCATATTTTTGCAACGAATATGACATATATGTTCATCGAGTGGTGTGGAATGTCCATATTTCACACCACGAAATATGGACATTTCACACCACGAGATGAACATATATGTCATATTCGTTGCAAAATATTAATATTCTATTTATTATATACCGCTCCATGGAAATTAGCAGTTTTTTAGACTGTATACGGTAATGAATGTGTATTTGCAGTCCGGCACTGCAGGTGCGCGTTATGAATATAGATAGCGGAAGTAGTCGTATTTTATGTTTATTTCATCGATGAGAACATATGACTTTTATTTACATCGTATAACTATGTATTTCATGGGTAGGTATATAATAAAAATAATTATCCGTGACCGTGGAAATGCATTGTATGGCATTTGCAACCAGTGTAGACCAAGATCAGACTGCGCATCCGCGCAGTCTGATCTTGGTCTGCACTGTTTGTCATTCCGTGAATGAAACATCCGTCATGCTTCTAATACAATGTGTAGGTTTTTTTATTATGCCGCAGTTGAGCTCTAAGATATCAGACTCTCTGCTGGTTAAATATTTCATAAGCACCTTTTCTCAAACCACACACGCATGTAGTATCTATTTAAATTTGGGATTAGTTTATAGAATCGTTCTTTAGCTCGAGCACATCTTTTATGAAATACAGTTGAACATCTCAAAGCTGGACGCCCATTTGGACCTCCCAGGTTTTCGATTAACAGAGATTTTGTTCAGTTGGAAAATGGGCTTTCATAGAGTAATAACACCGTGTAATAAAATCAAAATACAGTAGTGTATTAAATATGCAAATGAAACTACAGAAAACATGCAATGTGACCAGTACAACTTCGCATTATGAGGTTGTGCTTATGCAATAAATATAATATAACATTTGTGTAATATGATGCTGATTAACCTCGTTGGCTGATTTCATAGGAAAGTCGATATAGCTGCGTGTCTTATGAAATCAGTAAATTCATTTAATAAAGATCATATTTAAGATTTACAATATTACTAGTTACAATATCATATAGAACTAACGACTGCATATAGTTGATGATTAAAAGTATGCAGAATTATTATACTGAATGTATTACATTATCACAGCCAAAATGGCTGTGATAATGTAATAAATTCAGTATAATAAAAATTAATAAATGTATCCTTAAATTGAAAATTTCTCCTTCAAAGTATATTTATCTTGCAAAGTATGTTGGTGAAATAGGCTACTGATATTTCCAGATCCGAATCCATTTAATACTTTTCTCATACCTGCATGATGTTTTCGGAAGTTATTTCCGAATTTGGGAGCATTTTGCAAACATTAGCCAAAAAAGTGATCGCATTACTGGTTTCTTAAGTACATGTAGTCATGTGAAAATGAAATTATTTTGAAAACTGTCAAGGGCATTAATTGCGTTTTAAGACAACTTTACCATTAAGTTCCATTACGGTTATCATACTATCGCTATGTGGTCTATATACCACGATAGTACGATATTAAGATGGCGATACCACGATGCCAAAATGTCGATAGTACAGTATGATAGTCACCATGACAGTATGATACCACGATGGCGATAGTACAAGAACACATTGACGATTGCACGATACCACGACAGCACGAGGACGATACTACGATATTATATTGTAGTATCGTCTTCGTGCTATCGTGGGATCGTCATTGGTATATCGTACTATCGTCATCGTACTGTTGTGATATCGTAGTATCTTCATCTTTGCATCGTGGCATCGTGATATCTCCATCGTAGTATCGTATTGTCAAAGTATCGATCAGATAGCGATATTACCATGCCTTAACGGAACACAGAACTTCATGGTTCGTTTCAATATTGGTAACATGGTAGTATCATCATCGTGACACCGTGTTATCGCCATCGTAGTATCGTACTATATTGATGTCGTAGTATCGATCCGATAGCGATATTACCATACCTTAGGCAGGGATCCCGCTGGCGATCGCCACTTTGCGAAAGTGGCGATCGCCAGCGGAATCCCTGCCTAAGGCGATAAAAATAAACAAATGGCGATAAAAAATCACAATTTTCTAAAAGAAATCGCCACTTTTTTTTGAAGTGGCGATTTTGTTATTTTCCCCAGCTTAGGGGAACACAGTACTTGATGGTTGAGGAATCACCAATAAACGTTGATATTCTGAGCACGAATATCGGCTGTTGCAGAATGGTTGTTGTAAGAGGTGACCGTTCTGTGAGTTTCGACTGTTGAAAAAATGTTTTAATAATTGAGACACGCCATGTGATTTTGTACCTTCGGACATCTGCGTAATTTCATTAAATACGTTTCACAAGATTTACAATATTTTTCATAAATATATTCAAAAGTTGACAACAATTTCAGAGTACATGTACTCTGACAATGTTGTCAACTTTTGACGCCATTTACGGAAAATATTGTAAATTTTGTAAACGTATATCATGAAATTACACGGATGTCCGAAGGTACAAACTCACTTGTCGTGTCTCATATGTTTTCTCTCTGTTTCAGCACCCACTGCGTGCGGTGTATGAAGCTATGAACGAAGCATGTAAGTGTCCCAGCCATTTTCATTTCGAAAATGCTTAGCCAAATGTGTCCCTCCCGTTATCACGTAAAAACGCTGTAAATATGTGTTGCAACCCATTTGAAAAACAGTTATATGACACACGTGTAATAGGTGAATTGCATAATCACCATAATTATGAATTCGTAGTATGCGCTACATGTAACGATAACTGAATTCGTAGTATGTCAAGGTGCATGATCACGTGGTTACAACAACAACAACAACGTCGCCCTCTCCAAAGTAAGTATTATTTCATATTTTCCTTAATATGTAACGGATTTTGATCAAATATGGCGCAGCAAACGCGTCTTCATGAGCTGCATTTGGTGGTCTAGGGAGTTTGGCACAGACTTATGTCATTTTTGCGAAGAATCGATTTCCGTGTCTTCGCAAACACGACAGACGTTTAGGCGAAAATACAGAAACCACCAAATGCAGCTTAACAAGACGGTTTGATGCGCCATATTTCATCAAAATCCGTTACGTAATAAGGACACTATAAAAGAATACGTACTTTGAATCGGTAATTGTTGTTGTTGTAGGTACCACGTGATCATACACCTTGTATGTGCTATACGTAACGATAACATTAATAAAATAACGACGTACAAATGACGTTCTAATAGCGCGACGTAAAAACCACAGGTGACGGGAAAAAAATCACATGACGGTGTATTTATATAGATATTAAAGGTCAACAACGAACTTTACGAAGTGAAAGACGTGCCTTTTAAAAATCTGTTAATATGATAGAAATCGGTACCTTACTATTCCATTTGATGTTTAATATTTGTGAAAATACACCAGTCCGGGTCTCGGTGCCGTTTACTGGGTGTAAGAGTACCTTGCGCCTGTGGTACAGCACTAGATTTGTAACCTAGTCCTCCCCGGAAAAAGTCGTCGTTATTGAGGGTCCCTGAATTGTTGCTCAAATTTCCCATTATCGAGTATTTTTAGACGTTCAACACGTCGACATTTATAATGTTACATTTAAACCGACTTTGTATGCGTTCACAGTGAAGTACACATCCTGGTATGTTTGCTATGCTTCTTACTTGTGGACAAAATCGGATTTTTATCTTTCTTCATCAGAAAATCCAATTGACCTATTTTACAACGGCCATTTTTGTTGGAGAGAGATGCTGCGGCCTGATTGGCTAAAAATCGCAAAAGGCAAATATTACAAATGTATGATTTAAATTATTTTTTTTAAGTTACAGTGTATACTGATATTTAAGTTTATTTTTAATATATTTTATTAATCATTTTAATACTGAATAGTATTTAATAATACACCAAGTTACAGTTTACCATATATGGTCATTGTGGTTGTTGTTGTAGATTTAACAGTAAAAAAACGGGGTCTCATTGACTGCAAGTGCAAGCTAAAATGCGCTATTTTCATATTGCTACCTACTGTATATTTTTGCATTTTTTACTCTAAATTATTTTCACAATTTGAAATCTACATTCCTTTGTGCTAAACAAAACAGAGAATTATACCGACTACAGTGTACAGTACTACGTAAGTTTATCGGCTAACTTTCGAGGTTGTGTCAACCATGGTATACTGTGGGTGGGGTATTGATCTGGGAACGTTTCTGTCACAGCAGTTGCCGAGCCATAATGATTTGATTTGTGTATCGATTTGATAAATATACTGTTTTGGGGTATTTTATGCAGCGGATCTAACATGTTTGGTGATTTTTATGGTATTTATTAATAGACTACTAACTTTATAAGAAACTACGCTGAGCCGAGTTTCTTATGCAATCAGTAAATCATAATGAGTTTAATATTAAATATCATGTTAAGTAATCAGTTATTTAAGATTCCATTTATTGTATAATCATAGAAACATACCGAAGCTGTACTGATCAATTAACTGAATGTTTTCTGTAGCCCAGTTTCTTGCACTAACTAGTACATATTCACCTGTATGGAAAGGGGGTTGGGGGAGGAGAATCTCAAAATCCGAACTGAATATTTACAGAAAAATTAGTACCATAACCTGGTCTGGTGCCAGATCATCATCATACTAGAATCACTAGAATAACTTAGCCCTAAAAGTAATAGGATTAGTAATACTATTTCTACCTTTATAATAAGTGACATCTCTGAAACAACAATAAAGCCGAAAATGAACTGTACCGGAGGGCCACATTAGGGAGATTCTGGCAAGGATGAATACCATCGTTAAATTTACCCTATGCATGCTCTTGACTAGCCGCCCACTCCAGACAACAAATTGCCGATACAATGCGTTCAGAAATATGATAGAAATCAATTTGTATTACTCCCCTTTCATCACCTGCTGTACAATGTAACATACAAATGTATCCGAGATTCAGCTTGGATTTTACTTAGAAGACACCACTAGATGTTAATTTTCCTATCCCCTGTGACTAACAAACATTGCCGATCCAGATAAGGCACATGGATCCTTTCAACACTAAATAACTGGAACAGATTTTGATATGTTAATTTACCGATCTAATTGTCACTAAATGATTTTCAGACTAGTCCATTATGAAAAGGGGTTGTTTATTTCTTCTCCAAAACATATGAAAATTACATATATATCCTGATGAGTTGACTGGTCGCAAGCCGGCTCATCTGCATTTACACTGTTTGCAAATTCCACTATAGAGGTATGTTATGTTGACAGGATTATGCTTGTTACACTAACATTGCTATGACCTGGTGATAAACTTCAACCAATTATATCAACTGCCATCCATCACATTGCACACTGGCCTCCTAAATTGACAATATGTAACACAGTCCTGCAGAGGACCATCTGAGCAGATGGATATGAAGCTAGAGCTTCGTTGTAATTACATAATTAATATAGCATGAAGTGCATGTACATACCATATTTATTCTAGTAAACATACATGGGATGTGCAACTTTTGAAATCAAAAACAATTCAGCAGAGCTGCAGATAAGCTGCGTATTTGCGTAAATACCCAATTAAAATTGCCAAAATCCCAATTGAAATCAGAAGTAGCGAGTATCAAAAAGCAATAACAAATTTGTGGTACCTTTATCATGCTACAGAAAACAATAAAGACCACAAATATAGCATATTTTTCTTATTTTCCATGAAAACACATCTTGGTATTTCATTAGTAATGAAATGCCAAGACATGTTTTCATTTCGTGTTTCCTTCGACCAATCAAATCATGTTCTCAGTCACACCCTCTGAATCGCGAGACAATCACATTCACTACAGCCTACTTCCAGAAATTAATTTGCCTATATCTGTACCATATTTTAATCCCGATTGGCTTTGTTTGTTTTATGAAAAATTGTGTGTGAAATATAAGGAAATGTTTATTTAACCAGGTGAGCTGATTATCTTGAAATAATGCCTTCGTGATTGGGTCCTACTGCTAAATAAACTTGGTTCGCTACGCTCATTCGTTTATTTAGCGTAAGGACACACTCACTCGCGCATTATTTCACGATAATCAGTTTACCTGGTTAAATAAACGATATGTGTTGCATATTAGAATTTGTAAATATTGAACAGTAATGATTTGCTGGTGGTTGATCTCAGTACAAGCTGTGAATAAAAGGATGGGTTAAACAACTACTGTCTGTTTTGTGTAAACCTGTTCATTTCTGAGGGCTACATGAACACTGAAAAAAAGTAGTTTTTTTTGCTTATATTTCTTTTCAGCAAAATTTCAGCAAGAGTCAACCATTGACTTTACTATACAAAACAAAATGCTTAATACCCTCCCGTAATTTAACATTGGCTAAAATGTTGAATATCGGAAAAAAACATCATGTAAAAGAATGCTTATGTATTAATTTTGCCAAATATTAATAATCGTGAAATAATATAATTTTTTCAATATATAGGGTAGGTGAAATAAATCGTTTGGTTTTGTCAAACAGATAGTAGTACCCGTCATCTGGGTGGTGCAAATTTTCGATGTAACCACGTGGTCAAGTTGCATTCGCCACAACAAATCCGGTCCATATCAACATTATTAACTTGGTTACATTTAGCACACAAGCTGATGTCTAGTTACTTCTGGTACTGTGTGGGCATTTTTGGTGCTGAAACATGAACCTCTTTCCTGTGTTCCATCTTCTTTTTGATATTCATAGAATCCATTATATCTCTGGTGAATTGCTTGAGGAAGACAAGCACTGGTGTTTTTTTAAATATGACATGAAACAAGTCAGTTAGTACACAAACTTTCACCACAATATTATCCATGCACAATTGAACATTATCATTTATATTGTCATGGTTGAATCTGGTATATGTATTCAAGTTAAATATCCCTGAAGAGAGAAGTGAAACATTGATACGTGTATGCTGCTTAGCATCACTTTCTAAAGTGTCCAACTCATGATATTCAACCACTATTTCTCTTACTGCCTCATCTACTTCTCATCAGTTGGCACATCGCTGTCTTGTTCATCATTTACTTTACATGTGTCACTTTCTGACCTGAAAATATAATAATTAAAAGTGTATTATTATAACAGTATCTATACAAGTAACAACAGACTATCAGATTAGTTGTTCCCATCACCTGTGGTAAAAACTAAGTTAAACTTAATTTTGGCACCATATACCTCATGATGACTGATGTTTTGTTAACTATTATGAAATACATTTTTACAAGTTTACGTAAATAGCAATAATGCATAACTAAAAGTACCCCCCCCCCCCCCCCACCCCCCCCCCCCCCCCCCCGAGTATCATAGTTCCTGATATGATGCACTTGATTATAACGCATTTTCAGGACATTATCTGAGACACGACGCCTTTAAAGTTAGCAAAACTGACCAGATATTTAACAGAGCATGATACACGCAATTGTAGATATGACCTTATTCTTTATTTTATATTGCATAAGCGGTGGCTGTGACTGGAGAAATGAGGCTTATGACTTTTTCGACCAGTGTAGATCCAGACCAGCTTGTGCATGTGCAGTCTGATCAGGATCTGTACTATTCGCCATTCCATCAATGAAACGCCGGTCATGCTTCTAGCAAGCAATATAGATTGTTATCAGACTACATGATTTCTCCAGTCACAGCAATATGTTTTCGCAGTGCAATAACACGGTGTATTAAATATCATAATACACGAGTGTAATAAATATGCAAAACTGATACAGAAACAATGGTATGTGATATGCCACCGCCTGCGATAATCCTGCCAATAGTTGTCAATTGTTTTCTTTCAAAATGTTTCAATACCGTGCTTGAAATCAAGCAGCTTGATTGGCTGAGCCTGAGCTGTGCTACAGATCAGACTCAGCAAATCAAACTACTTGATTGTGAGTTGAGACTGCCAATAGATAGACACGTTGACATATTGGCAGCAAGTTTAGCGCAGGTGACAGTGTAGGTACAACTCCAATGCATGATACTGTGCTTATGCAATAAATAACATCCAACATTAGCGTTGATTTCTTGTGAATTCAGTAAACTTGTTCAACAAACATCACCTTAAATTCACATTAAATTATAACTCATGTAAGGACCTCCCTTTCCAGGCCGCCCGACCCCACCCCCAGATATGACTGACGATGGAACTGTAGACGCGGCGGGTGTAGCGCTGGTAGACCGCCGTATGATGCTCCTGACAAGCATCTTACGTCAAATTGAAACGAACGCGGAAAACGCCGCACGTGAAACGGCATGCAAAGACGCGGTAAGAACTGCTGAATTGAATTGTGGCGGCTGCTGATTATTGTAATGCCCTATGTCTCGGTTGAGCCGGATGCATATAGTGTTTGGACTGTTGTCATGCGTTCGTCCGTCCATTCGTGTGTCCGTCCGTACATTAAGAAGTTCGCCTGAGTTTCTCAATTATGTCATAACTTCTATATCCCTTTTTGGATTACTGAAATAGTAATATTTCACTACATCATATGTGTGGACAATGCCACACATCCATGATGCCCCTAACATAGCATTGACCTTTTGACCTTCACAACTCGCCTGAGTTTCTCAATTATGTCATAACTTCCATATCCCTTGATGGATTGCTTTAACATTTCAGTACATCATACATGTGGAAAAATGCCACACACCCATGCTGCCCTTAATATGACTTTGAACTTTTGACCTTCATAACTTTGAACTTTTTCACACATTGACACGGATATTTTCAATTCTGTCATAATTTACATATCCCTTGAGGATTACTTTAATATTTCAATACATCATACTTGGCACAAATGCTACACATCCATGCTGTATGACCTTGACCGTTTCACCTTTACTACTGTGCTTATGAATACTTATCACGTTTGGCTAACTAATTTTGCCACAGTTTCGCCAATCTGTCACCGGGAGCTTTTCCATTGGAAGTTATTCTAAAGTACTGTCAAACCATGTTTTCTTTTGGAAAGAAGACAAACTATACACTAATAGCAGAGAAAATTGTCATTATCCGCACTCTACTGGTCAATAGTGTGTATGACTCAATAGGTGTAGGATCATTAGTGTGTATGACTCTTTAGTGTGTATGACTTCTCAATAGTGTGTATAACTCAATAGTGTGTATGACTCAATAGTGTGTATGACTCAATAGTGTGTATGACTCTCAATAGTGTGTATAACTCAATAGTGTGTATGACTCAATAGTGTGTATGACTCAATAGTGTGTATGACTCTCAATAGTGTGTATAACTCAATGTGGGTTTGACTCAATAGTGTGTATGACTCATATATGTGTATGTCTCTCAATAGGGTGTATAACTCATAGTGTGTATGGATCATAGTGTGTATGATCAATGTGTGTATGGACTTCTCAATAGTGTGTATAACTCAATAGTGTGTATGACTCAATAGTGTGTATGACTTATTGAAATACATGTAGTATAAAGTTTTTATGTTCATTGATTTCAGTTCATAAGGGTTTAACTCTTTGCATGCTAGCGGCGAAAATATCCGCCAAACGAATTAGGAGTACAGTGCAACCTCTCTACAACAGCCACCCATGGGAAGAGGCAAAATTGGCTGTTATAGAGAGGTGGCTGTTGTAGGGAGGTTAATGCTGAATACAATTTTGTCGTCTGATGTTTATTTATTTTCTTCAATAATTCTCAATAAAAACATGTTTTGACAGCATTTTAGAATCATTTCCAATGGAAATGATTATAAAATGCTGTCAAAACATGTTTTTATTGAGAAAGAATGCAAAATCAACATCAAACGACAATGTTCATGCTCAGCAGTGTAAGGGTTAGATATAGAGGAAATCATTCATTTGGGATATAAAATAGCGGCTGTTACAGAGAGGTGGCTGTTGTAGAGAGGTGGCCGTTCGGGGAGGTTCGACTGTATATGTTTTATTTCCCTCTGTAAATATGTCTTTAAATTTCATTAGAATTGATTCTAATGAAATTCCAAGACATATTCATGATATTTACGGGGAGAAATACAAGAAAATATGATGAATTCTTGTCCGCTAGTTTTGAACTATTTATAGCCCACAAGTTTCCCAGCATGCAAAGAGTTAAGATCCTGTAATGTGATAAACAGTGGATATAATGTAGTATATGTACAATAAAAAAACACAAAGTTTATAGAATTTGATCAAACATGTGTATTTGATTGATCTTGTCTGAAACATCATTTGAGATACTGTGCCTTTGAGGGCAATAAACCGCACTTGTAATATGTAAACGCTTCATGCAGTCATTTTCGAAGTCGCCTCGTAAATATTACGACTTTCATAGCTAATTAACGGTAATGGAAATTGATAAACAAAAAAGTATCCATCTGGATGACATAAATACAGTTGTAGTATTTCATTAACGACAAAATGTATTAGAAACGACATGAATGGCAAAAGTGCAGATCCTGATGAGACGGCACGTCACGAGCCGGCTCATGAGGATCTCCCACTGTTTTAGACGCCGGATAGCGAGGTCGCGAGGTCATAGGTTCGAGCCTCCGCTCGAGCAGATATATGGCCGGTTGGTGAGCCGCCAGCTATTTAAATAAATGGTACCGATGGTCTACCTGCGTGATTGGAAAGTACTGGGGCCCGTTTCACTAAACTTCGTACGACTAAAATAAATGTACTCAAATATGCTCAATAAATGTAAATCCAATAATTGTTTACAAGAAAACATTGCTAATGTGATATGTACAGACTATCAAAAGTTTGCACTTACGAACATTTGAGTCGTACGAAGTTTAGTGAAACGGCCCCCTGCTGTTCAGACATAGGTCATAAGTCGAAACTGGCCAGCCCTTTCATAGACTGTAATAAATAGAAGAGATAATTAGTATAGGAATGAATGGCCTTTTTGTGGAATTTATCGGGGTATAAACTTGGCAAAGTCCAGTATTCCCGCGACTTTTCCAAGTTTATATCCCCGATAAATTCCACAAAAAGGCCATTCATTCCTTATAATTCCAGCATTTGAAATAAATTCATCAAGAAAATGTGTTTATTTTCCGTTTTCTTAAGAATTATTTTAGCTGCGCCTCACGGTTACGGAAAGTAGTTTGTCGTGGGAGTTTACTGGGATATAAATTTTGGACAGAGACTTGCTATGAGCCAATCAAATGTTAGGGAATTGTGTAAATATTTTTGTGCTGGAATTATTAATCGTTATAGATCACATAATGAATTTGTATGTGATCAATTGAATATGTGATCTATAACGTACTTATTGTTTACCAGCCCCCTCGCGAAGCTCCGCCCCTAAACGTGATTTCGAATCGTTATACTAGCATGTGATTGGCGGTGTGACACGTAGTGAGCGCTTGTGTTGGCGGTAATATGCTTTGTGTCTTGTGAACTGATGACAGCAACGCGTACAATCAGTTCTAAATATAGCGGCTGAACATTTAATGACTAATTTAATAGATATTGGCGAAATCGTCGCAATATGCGATTAATTGAGACGAAATGGTGTTCTTTCATTGGTCGAGAAACTAGGGTAAACACTAAATGTGTTAACGCGTTCATTTCCACTATCAATGAATCAGGCAGCACCATTTCTGTATGTAACACTGTTTACATAGTGAAACGGTAATATCATATCACCAATAGCAGGGATTCCGCTGGGGAAAATAAAAAAAATCGCCACTTCAAAAAAAACAAAACAATTGGCGATAAAAAATTACAATTTTCGAAAAAAAAAAAAAAAAAAAAAAAAAAAAAAAAAAAAAGGATTTTTTTTCCGCAAATCGCCAGCGATCGCCAGCGATCGCCAGCGATCGCCAATCCCTGCAATAGTATTTCCATTCGCGACCGAAATTCTTGGGACGGGAATAGGCAACACGTTTCTGTTAGTTTCGATTTCGCTGACATCCGTAGGGCAAGATTAGTAAATTTGAAAATAAAAAGTATTGAGTAGTCTATGTTTTTGGTTTATTTTCCCTCATTTATTTGTGTCTTTTCTATTGTTTGCAGATGACTGACTTTGCAATCGAATTTGACCGTAAGTTATTTATGACAAATAGCGGCAAAAATAGGACTTGCTGCATTTGCCACCAGTATAGCCCCAGATCAGCCTGCGCATCCGCGCAGTCTGATCAGGGTCTTCACTGTTCTTCATTCGGTATGCGACGTCTGTACGAACCCCGTGAACAATGTGGACCATTTTCAGAATACATGAGTGCGCAGTGCGCAGAATATGCACTTGTGAGAATAGGCACTTGTTATAATAGTATATATAAAATGTTTATTGTATGAAATTGATTTTCACAGGGCAATAACACGATGTATTAAAAATCATAATACACTAGTGTAATAAATATTCACTACGGAAAACATGTTAAATGATTATTACAACTGCATCCTATGGTGCTGTGTTTATGCAATTTATGCAATTTAATATGATATTTATTAAACTCGTTGACTGATTTCATAAGAAACACGGCATAGCCTCGTTTCTTATGAAATCAGTAAACTTGTTTAATAAATACCATATTAAATGATCACTCATGTAAGATCCTCTGTGTCAGCAACGTCATACATAACCCGAATTTTCTGTCTGTAACGCAGGGTGACTTATATGTAAATCGCACCGCGTTACAGTCAGAAAATTCGGGTTATGTCATGCACTACATGCTCAAAAACTAAAACTGTATGTATTCGACTACGGCTTGGCTCTGGAGGTGCTTCCAATATCGTATGACTGTACAATGCAAAATCCCCATGTTAAATCCCCATAGACATCTTCACTTTGTGAAGATGTCTATGGGGATTTAATATGGGGATTTTTATTTGTTTTGCCGATTTTGATGCTGAAAAGAAGTCTATGCTTTGTAAATGTAAAGTTAACATACATTTCAGATCGCATGCGCCATGCGCTTCGAAATACAGTCTACACTCGTTACCACAAACTCTCTTGCAGTGGGGTCAGCGTTTAAGTGTACACACGAACTAACACGCTGACCCCACTGTAAGTCAAACTACTGATAACAAATTCTTGCTCCCAAGTACATGTTTTCCCATATAACAACTGTCGTTAACTTAAATGTTCGTTAACTCAAAGTAATTTCCTCAGTCCCCTGAAGGCCCTTTCACTAAACTTCGTACGACTGAAATATTCGTAAGTCCAAAGTTAGGATCGTCGGGAAATTTCAATTGATGGATTTACATTTATTGAGCATTGGCTTCATATGCAGCATAAGCTCAATAAATGTAAATCCAATAGTTCTTTACAAGAAACCATTGTTAATGTGAAATGTACAGACTATCATAATTTTGCACAGTTTAGTAGTACGTAGTTTAGTGAAACGGGCCCCTGGACTTGGAGTACACGAGTGTGCACTGTATTTGGTTTTATACAATTTAATATACAATTTTATATATACATGTATATCCGTTAATTTTCAAGTTCTTTCTTCCCGCCGACCATATTTTCATGTAGTTGCTAACAATGGATTATATATTGTATTCATTCTATTTCAGGATTGTTCTGTGAACCGCTTGAGTCGTCTGGTGAGTACATACTCTGTAGCCTATTTCATCAACATTGCAAAGTATACTTTAGTAGCAAAGTATACTTTGAGGGAGAAATTTTCAATTTTATGATAAATTTATTAATTTTTATTATACTGAATTTATTACATTATCACAGCCAATTTGGCTGTGATAATGTAATAAATTCAGTATAATAATTCTGCATACTTTTAATCATCAAATATATGCATTTGTTAGTTCTAAATGAAATAATGCATTTCATGAAAAATAAATGATTACTCCCTCAAAGTATACTTTGCTAGTAAAGTATATTTTGCAATGTTGGTGAAATCGGCTACTGGGCAGCGACTGCAAAAAAGGGGCGCTTATGGGATTTACGACCAGTGTAGATCCAGATCAGCCTGTGTATCCGCACAGACTGATCATGATCTGCGCTGTTTGTCATTTCATCAATGAATCACTCGTCATAACAATATATATTAGTTATCAAGTTACAGAAAGGCCCTTTTTTATCAGAAGCTACACAGGTCATAAATCCCATAAGCCCAATTTCTCCAGTCACATTTAATGATTCAAATACACGCTTTAAAAACCGTACAGATCATGATGTGTGGTCACATAGCATTACGAAAGCATGACGTAATCGGTGAATTCATATTTTCCTTCATTAACTTTCAAACGGCATGACAAATTCTGCTGAAATATGACGCAGCAAATATAGCAACGGGTATTTGTTATGCTGATGCTTGTAGTGGGTCGCATAGAGATGTATAGTGGGGTCAGCGTGTAAGTGCACACACGAACGAACACGACAGGTTGGAACCAACCTGTCGTGTTCGTTCGTGTGTGCACTTACACGCTGACCCCACTGTATCCATCGTTTTGTCGGGGAATCCAGTGCGGAGATCATGTGACCAAAATGGCGGCGATTCAAAATATGTGTCACAATCTGTAAAGCCATAAAACATACTTTGGTTTGCGGAATGTGACGCGGGAGGGCGGATTTTTTAAATATATTTTTGTGTACGAGATCATTGTGTCTGATTTGTTTTGAGTCGCCAGATTCATTTTTACATTTTTATGGAAGCGTCCTGGTGCCAATGCTAAAATATTTGTATCTCCTAAATCCTAATCAGGAGATAGTAGCTCCTAATTAGGAGATAGTAATTCCTAATTAGGAATTAGTAACTCCTAATTAGGAAGTATTATTTCCTAATTAGGACTTACTATATTATAATTAGGACTTACTATATATGTGGCAATGCTAAAAAAAATTATCTCCTAATTAAGAGATAATAACACCTAATTAGGAGATAATAAGTCGTAATTAGGAGATTGTAAGTCCTAATTATGATATACTAACTCCTAATTAGGAGAGTTACTATCTCATAATTAGAACTTAGTATCTCCTAATTAGGAGATACTAAGTCCTAATTAGGAGATATTATCTCCTAATTAGGAGTTACTAGATAGTATATCCTAATTAGGAGTTACTATCTCCTAAGGAGATAAATATATTTTAGCATTGGCACCAGGACGCTTCCATACATTGTGCGTGTCAATTAAACATGTGGTTCAACTATATGCTTACTAAAGCTACTATGACCTCTTTAGACGTGAAAAATCCCCAGATTTTCGTCAGGCATGATTGTATTTAACCTATCTTTACAGGGTAGTGTTTTTGATCAATCATGTTTATTTATCCATGATGTTGAAAAGCCTGACGAGTATGGATTTTTCTGACGCGTCGATATCTGAGAACCAAAAGTACAATTGTTATGGCCTAAGCAATATCTGAGAACCAAAGTACTTGTTTATGGTCTAAGCAATATCTGAGAACCAAAGTACTTGTTTATGGTCTAAGCAATATCTGAGAACCAAAGTACTTGTTTATGGTCTAAGACATACAAAATGTACTTTAGTTCTCAGATGTCGCCGCCTCTGAAAAATCCCTGCGCGTCGAGCATTATATATTCATGTAGAAATAAAACCGTACCGTACATTCGCCACATGATCAATAAAAATCACTAACAATGGCATAATGTACCATCGTAACTACATAATAATTGAGACACGCCATGTGATTTTGTTCCTTCGGACATCTGCGTAAGTTTCATGAAATACATTTACAAAAGTTACAATATTTTCCGTAAATGGCGTGAAAAGTTGACAAAACCTTCACAGTACATACGGAATTATATTTATTCCGCATGGACTCTGAAAATATTGTCAACATTTGACCTTATGTATGAAAAATATAGTAAATTTAATTTAAATGTAAACGTAGTTAATGAAATTACGCAGATGTCAGAGGGTACAAAATCACATGGCGTGTCTCAGATTTTGCTTACATATGGTATAGTAATCTGCCCTGGTCACACATGATTTCTGGATGTATTTATCTGCCGGCTACTCATACATTGGCGTGCAAAAACAATAATTCGTGTGTCTATATTCAGACGAAGACGACAGGTCTATAGACGACAACGACGATGATGACGACGACGAAGATGATGATTATGATGATTCTGAAAAAATAAAGTCGATGTGTAAAATACTAGATGTAAGTTTGCTGTGGATATACGTTAACATTTCCACAACTGACTTACTGGAATGGAGACTTTTATTTTGTTCAGGCTCTTTCATTGCGAAAGGAGGAAGTTATACGAACGCAGAACATATCCATAATTAGTGTCTGTTCCACGTTTTACTGCCGACGAACTTTTGGTTATTAAATACATTACATCTGAAAAATATTTAAATGTAAGTAGATTTTCATCAATAACAAAGGTCAACCTCCCCAAAAAAAGTATTTGATGAAATTCCATCAAATAGTCATTTTATTCCTATAGGAATTTAACATGGGGGACACAAATATATTTATTTTATTTCTTTTTTATTTGTGGACCGATTTTCAAAATCTAACTTTTGTTTTCTTAGTTACATCTTCTCCAAGCTATCCAACCAGGTTTCGGAGTCAATTTCCAAAATTGTTCGTTTTTTTACTCCTGCCCCAGCTCCTCCTTTTCCCCCACAAGAAAACATTTTTTTCGCAATAAGTAACTGGAATGTATTTTGATATGTTAATTTTGCAACCAATCCAACCGTCACAAAATGGTTTTCAGACTAGTCCATTTATGAAAAGGGGGTATTTTTGTTCTCATAAATATGAAAATTACATTCAAAACGTGCAGATCCTGATGAGACGGCTCGTTACGAGCTGGCTCATCTGGATCTGCACTGTTTGCATAAACCGCTATGTCGGGCTTTCGGGTTCAAAGGGTTAAACCACTTCACACAAGGCCATGATGAAAACACGTTTTTACTTTTTCCAGTATTTTTTAAAAAAAATACTGATATGCCCCGTTAATATTAAGCTATTGGGTTGAAATGATTAGTTTCGTGTTCCCTTCATAAACATGAGAAACATGAGTTGCAGTAATTTGATTTGAAAAGCATATTTCTAATTGTCAATTCAATGTTATTTCAGGCTTTCCAAGGCCCTGAACAAAGCGGTAAGTACATACGGTGAAGGTTTGTTGAAAGTGGACAAACGAAAAAAATGAAAACGAATGGAAAACGAACTGAAAACGATATTTTGTACAACGATATATCGTTTGGTTTATGTGTACGCAAACAAATAGTTTCGATTAAATGCCTGGCTCCCACCTATTTAAACGCCAGTCGTTTATTTAAATGCATGTCGTGTCGGGTTTTTTTAACATCGTGTTCGTCCTTTTTAATTAGAAAACTATGTTTTTATTGTTTTTCTAATGTCACATTTACACCAATGAAAACAGTTTTCTAATGTCAGGTTTAAACCAAAGAAAACATCGTTTTCCAATTAAGAAAGCGAAAACGATGTGTAAACGAGAGGCAATCGTACGGTTTTAGAACCAGGAACAAATCCGGACTGTAAGGCCTAAAATCAAACATCATGTGATGCGGGCAACCCAACCCTACCACGTAATATGCTGTCGATCCTACCTAATTTGGACGTCTCTGAACAAAAGACAAAAACATTCTCAATATCGGTCACTTTCGTCAGGAAACCATGTTTAAATGCGTTTACTATTTGATATATACTGTATCCCTCAAATCAAGTTGGAAAGCAAGAATTGTGTGATATTGACACGTACAGTGGGGGTCAGCGTGTAAGTGCACACACGAACGAACACGACAGGTTGGTTCACTACCCACCGAAAGTGTATGTTGTTACCACTCAGTTGAAGTCTCGCCGAGACGGTTCAACTGAATGGTAACAACATACACTTTTGATGTGAAATGAGAAAAAATGCAGAAAAATATTTACATTTTTTTTTATACATGAAATACAGTGGGGTCAGCGTGTAAGTGCACACACGAACGAACACGACAGGTTGGAACCAACCTGTCGTGTTCGTTCGTGTGTGCACTTACACGCTGACCCCACTGTACACGTGTCTAACTAATAGTATAGTACGGAGCCCACAGGGGACGTAGAATATTCCTTTTTTATTAATTCGTTCCCACGAAATAACAATTCGTTCCCTCAATTTAACAATTTGTTCCCACGAATTAACAATTCACAATTCGTTCCCTCAATTTAACAATTCGTTCCCACGAAAAAAACTCGTTCCCTCAATTTAACAATTCGTTCCCATGAAATAATTATTCGTTCCCACGGGAACGAATTGTTAATTCGAGGGAACGAATTGTTAAATTGAAGCAACGAATTGTCATTTCGTGGCAACGAATTGTTAATTCGAGGGAACTATTTGTTATATCGTGAGAACTAATTGTTAATTCGAGGGAACGAATTGTTAATTCGTGGAAAAAGGAATTGTTATAACGTGGGAACGAATTGGTTAATTCTAGGGAACGAATTGTTAAATTGAGGTAACGAATTGTCATTTCGTGGGAACGAATTGTTAATTCGAGGGAACTATTTGTTATATCGTGAGAACTAATTGTTAATTCGAGGGAACGAATTATTAATTCGTGGGAACGAATTGTTATATCGTGGGAACGAATTGTTAATTCGAGGGAACGAATAGCTAAAATGAAGGAACTAATTGTCATTTAGTGGGAACGAATTGTTAATTCGAGGGAACGAATTGTTAAATTGATCCATGTTCCCATGTGGGGCTCCGTAGTATAGTACTAGATGGGGGAAGCCTACACTGGCTAGTATACTACACTGGCTAGTATATACTACACTGGCTAGTATACTACACTGGCTAGTATACTACACTGGCTAGTATACTACACTGGCTAGACTACACTGGCTAGTATACTACACTGGCTAGCATACTACACTGGCTAGACTACACTGGTCTAGTATACTACACTGGCTAGTATACTACACTGGCTAGTATACTACACTGGCTAGACTACACTGGCTAGTATACTACACTGGCTAGTATACTACACTGGCTAGACTACACTGGCTAGTATACTACACTGGCTAGAATACTACACTGGCTAGTATACTACACTGGCTAGTATACTACACTGGCTAGTATACTACACTGGCTAGTATATACTACACTGGCTAGTATACTACACTGGCTAGTATATACTACACTGGCTAGTATACTACACTGGCTAGTATACTACACTGGCTAGTATACTACACTGGCTAGACTACACTGGCTAGTATACTACACTGGCTAGTATACTACACTGGCTAGTATACTACACTGGCTAGACTACACTGGCTAGTATACTACACTGGCTAGTATATACTACACTGGCTAGTATGTACTACACTGGCTAGTATACTACACTGGCTAGTATACTACACTGGCTAGACTACACTGGCTATATACTACACTGGCTAGTATATACTACACTGGCTAGTAATACTACACTGGCTAGTATACTACACTGGCTAGTATAATACACTGGCTAGACTACACTGGCTAGTATACTACACTGGCTGGCTAGTATACTACACTGGCTAGTATACTACACTGGCTAGTATACTACACTGGCTAGACTACACTGGCTAGTATACTACACTGGCTAGACTACACTGGCTAGTATACTACACTGGCTAGACTACACTGGCTAGTATACTACACTGGCTAGTATACTACACTGGCTAGTATACTACACTGGCTAGACTACACTGGCTAGTATACTACACTGGCTAGTATACTACACTGGCTAGACTACACTGGCTAGTATACTACACTGGCTAGTATACTACATCTGGCTAGTATACTACACTGGATAGTATACTACACTGGCTAGTGTACTACACTGGCTAGACTACACTGGCTAGTATACTACACTGGTAGTATACTACACTGGCTAGTATACTACACTGGCTACTACACTGGCTAGTATACTACAACTGCTAGTATACTACACATGGCTAGACTACACTGGCTAGTATACTACACTGGCTAGTATACTACACTGGCTAGTATATACTACACTGGCTAGTATACTACACTGGCTAGTATACTACACTGGCTAGACAACACTGGCTAGTATACTACACTGGCTAGACTACACTGCTAGTATACTACACTGCTATATATACTACACTGGCTAGTATACTACACTGGCTAGTATACTACACTGGCTAGTATACTACACTGGCTAGTATACTACACTGGCTAGACTACACTGGCTAGTATACTAACACTGGCTTAGTATACTACACTGGCTAGTATACTACACTGGCTAGACTACACTGCTAGTATACTACACTGGCTAGACTACACTGGCTAGTATACTACACTGGCTAGTATACTACACTGGCTAGTATACTACACTGGCTAGACTACACTGGGCTAGTAATACTACACTGGCTAGTATGCTACAACTGCTAGTATACTACACTGGCTAGTATACAACACAGGCTAGACTACACTGGCTAGTATACTACACTGGCTAGTATACTACACTGGCTAGTATACTACACTGGCTACTACACTGGCTAGTATACTACACTGGCTAGATACTACACTGGCTAGTATACTACACTGGCTAGTATACTACACTGCTAGACTACACTGGCTAGTATACTACACTGGCTAGTATACTACACTGGCTAGTATACTACACTGGCTAGACTACACTGGCTAGTATACTACACTGGCTAGTATACTACACTGGCTAGTATACTACACTGGCTTATACTACACTGGCTAGTATACTACACTGGCTAGACTACACTGGCTAGTATACTACACTGGCTAGTATACTACACTGGCTAGTATACTACACTGGCTAGACTACACTGGCTAGTATACTACACTGGCTAGACAACACTGGCTTGTATACTACACTGGCTAGTATACTACACTGGCTAGTATACTACACTGGGCTATATACTACACTGGCTAGACTACACTGGCTAGTATACTACACTGGCTATATACTACACTGGCTATATACTACACTGGCTTAGACTACACTGGCTATATACTACACTGGCTAGACTACACAGGCTAGTATACTACACTGGCTAGTATACACACTGGCTAGTATACACACTGGCTAGTTTACTAACACTGGCTAGACTACACTGGCTAGTATACTACACTGGCTAGACTACACTGGCTAGTATACTACACTGGCTAGTTATACTACACTGGCTAGACTACACTGCTATTACTACACTGGCTAGACTACACTGGCTAGTATACTACACTGGCTAGTATATACTACACTGGCTAGACTACACTGGCTAGTATACTACACTGGCTAGTATACTACACTGGCTAGTATACTACACTGGCTAGACTACACTGGCTAGTAATACTACACTGGCTAGTATACTACACTGCTAGACTACACTGGCTAGTATACTACACTGGCTATATACTACACTGGCTAGACTACACTGGCTAGTATACTACACTGGCTAGTATACTACACTGGCTAGTATCTACACCTAGCTAGTACTACACTGGCTAGTATACTACACTGGCTAGACTACACTGGCTAGTATACTACACTGGCTAGTATACTACACTGGCTAGTATACTACACTGGCTAGTATACTACACTGGCTAGCTACACTGGCTAGTATACTACACTGGCTAGTATACTACACTGGCTAGACTACACTGGCTAGTATACTACACTGGCTAGTAAATACTACACTGGCAATATACTACACTGGCTAGACTACACTGGCTAGTATAACTACACTGGCTAGTATACTACACTGGCTAGACTACACTGGCTAGTATATTACACTGGCTAGTATACTACACTGGCTAGCTACACTGGCTAGTATACTACACTGGCTAGTATACTACACTGGCTAGTATATTCTGCACTTTTGCCCACACCACAACTACTGTCTTTTCTACGTTTTGCTGCAGACGAACTTTTGGCTGTTAAACCCATTAAATCTAAAACTATTTTATTGTAAGTACTTTCCCATCAATAATAAAATGTGATTTGATGAAATTCCGTAAAATATTGACTTTATTGGGGAAAAAACGATTTTCCGATGGGAATTTAACATGGGGGCTAAAATATATTTCTTTATTTGTGGACCGATTTTCAAAATCGAACCTTTGTTTTCTTATTTACATAATTTCCAAGCTATCTCGCCAGGTTTTGAAATCACTTTACATTGACAGGACACCCCACCTTCTTTTTGCTCCATGTTCAGTTCAATGTTAAATCGTTTTTTTCACAATAAAATCAATGTTTGATGGAATTTCATCAAATAAAAAAAATACAGGAGGGTGAATTTTGTGGTATTGATGAAAAAATAGTTACATTTAAATATTTTTCAGATTTACATGTAATATGTTTAATAGCCAAAAGCTCGTCGGCAGCAAAACGTGGAACAGACAGTAATTTTGTTGAGGCCTAATACAACTCGGTATATGTGGCTGTGACTGGAGAACTGGGGATTCTGGATTACGCGACTATAGTCTGTTTCACGAAAGCTGCCCAAATTTTACGGCTATATAGACAATTGAAAAACAATATTATTTTCGATAATATTAAATTAAAGGAAAATTTAAGAATGAGCCTTCTTTTTATTTCGTGAAATTTGGTCAAATATTGATTTTATTACGAAAAATTGATTTGTCTATGGGAATTTAACATGGGGGAAAAAGGTAGAGGAGTTGTGGGAGGACTTTTTTGGAAATTGACTCCGAGACCTAGCTAGATAGCTTGGAAGTAATCTAACTAAGAAAACAAAAGTTAAATTTTAAAAATCGGTCCAGTATTTCTGAAATTCTAAAAGATGTCCCCATGTTAAATCCCCATAGACATCTTCACTCCGTGAATATGTCTATGGGGATTTAACATGGGGAAATTTTGGTTTCGCAATAAAATCAATATTTGACCAAATTTCACGAAATAAAAAGAAGTCTCATTCTTAAATTTTCCTTTAATTTAATATTATCGAAAAAAATATGGTTTTTGAATTGTTTATATGGCCGTAAAATTTGGGCAGCTTTCGTGAAACAGACTATAGTGTAGATCCTGGTCAGCATGTGCATCCGCACAGTCTGACCAGGATCTGCACCGTTCGCCGTACAATAAAAGAACCACCCGTAACAAGCAATATAGATCTCAATCAGGCTGTCTGATCAGGTGCTACACTGGTCACAAATCCCATCAGCCCAATTTCTCCAATCACAGCCACACGTTTGTTTCGTTTAGTATACATTCATGAGCCCTGTGCAGTGTCTGCTTTCTTTTGCCTTTCAATATGTATTCCTAAACATCATACAGTACAGTGGGGTCAGCGTGTAAGTGCACACACGAACGAACACGACAGGTTGGTTCCAACCTGTCGTGTTCGTTCGTGTGTGCACTTACACGCTGACCCCACTGTACATGGTTTACTTTGCCGTTAAAGGTACATGGCCACTCAGTAGGCACGTAAGGTTATGTATAGGAATTAAATAAGTGTATAATTGTGTCACTATTCCACCACTTCTAAAAATTACGAGTGCTCGCTATACAGCTATAATCATTTAAAAATATTTATTTTACTGATAGTGACTCGCGGTGGTATCAGGCTATTTTCATATGCAAATGAGGCATATCTTTTTAATTATTTATACTAATTAAACGCGTCACCTGAAAAAATAATATTTACGACAGATCATAAAGGATGATCATTGCACATCACAGAATAAATACAGAGATTAAATAGTAATGTCCGTTAACATTTGAAGGAAACACGGTTATCGCCCCTGATATCAGTGTGGATATTTACGTCTGATATAAAACGTATAATGATGCCAATCAATACGTGGGGTAATGGTGAATAAATGTTTATTTTGTCAGAAAATGTCTTAGATGATGTCTCAGATCTGATATAAAGAACTTTGTGCCCACTGAGTGGGCATGTACCTTTAAGTGTGTATTTATGATATCTAGTAAGTGTCTGGTTTTGTATTGCATTCTTGATAAGCATGCAATAAGGCATTTGTTTCGCCACTAAGTATACATATGCGTGTACATTTTTATTACAGTGCTTCTTTAGTAGTTCAGTATACAGTTCTACATGTATTTCTGATAATCATGTAGTGTCGGATTTACTTTGTCGTTCTGTATCCTGGTATTCCAGTAGCATCATGTTGAGTTTTACTTGCAGTATACAGTGTACACTCGCATACTCCAAGTACAGAGGGCCGTTTCAATAAACTTCGTACGACTAAAATGTTCGTAAGTGCACATTTTGGATTGTCTGTAAATTTCAATTGATGGATTTACATTTATTGAGCATAGGCTGCATATGCAGCCTATGTTCAATAAATGTGAATCCAACAATTGTTTACAAGAAAACATTGTTAATGTGAAATTTAAAGACTATCATAAGTTTGCACTTACGAACATTTCAGTCGTAGGAAGTTTAGTGAAACGGCCCCCTGGTATTCCAGTAGCATCATGTTTAGTTTTACTTGCAGTATACAGTGTACACTCGCATACTCCAAGTACAGGGGGGCCGTTTCAATAAACTTCGTACGACTAAAATGTTCGTACGAGCAAAATGATGATAGTCTGTAATGTTCACATTAACAATACTTTGTAAACAATTATTGGATTGACAGTTATTGATCATATGCTGCATATGCAGCATGTGCTCAATAAATGTAAATCCATTAATTGAAATTTTCAGACGATCCTAAATGTGCACTTACGAACGGTTTATTCGTACGATGCTTAGTGAAATGGCCCCCAGGGGACTGACTAAATTACTTTGAGTTAACGAAAATTTGAGTTAACGAGAGTTGTTATATGGGAAAACATGTACTTGTGAGCAAGAATTTAATTTTGAGTTATGAGTAGTTTGACTTAAGAGAGTTTGAGGTAACGAGTGTATACTGTACGTATATTAATGAGTTTATTCTGTCGTGCATCTTAGTACAGTGTATATATTTTTGTTACAGCCGAAGTATGCTTGAATCGGATAATAGCACGTAAGTATAAGATCGCCGCTCTAACCTGTACACCCGGTAAACATCGGTGTGTTTAAGAACCCGTGTGACCCTGCTCATCATTCGATTGCAACATAATCTGTTTCTACATGTGGTGATGGGATACTAGTATATGTATAACATATGTGTGAACGTACACGTGTCACTGTATACTATACGGCGCATGCAGTTGTGATGTTGGTCATCTTAGTGTGTATAAGCCATCAGTCAGTTTTACCCCTTGTGGCGTTTGACATATACCACAACTAATATGACATATTCATACAAATACAAACTGGCACGATATCTTCCAAATGTGTTAAACAACAACGTCATATGGGTTATTTTCATCACACTCATATAGACAGTCTGATTTCTGAAGAGTTTGTTGACCCATCGTTAAACTTATTGATAATTCAGAAATGGCTGTGTAACAGTAAAATACACAGTGCTGTCGATATATACCTATATTACCATACATATAGTACAAAGTCCAGTAACATGTAAGCAGTTATCTGAGTGTATTGTCACTGGTGTCTACATGTACACTAACAATAAAATGTGCATCAGATTGAAAAGTTTGCACATTGGAATTTATTTTGAGATTGAGAAATAATTAGAGATCTCGCCTTTTGTATAGATTGCTGGCATAACATTTATAGTACGGTGTTGTCTCATCTGTCTATGATGTATTGCACCGAAAATTATTAGTTTTAGCCTTTTAATGTCATATTATTTGCTGTATGTGTCAAACGTTCGAAGTGGTGAAACTGTACGATGGCTTGTACATACAAAGGTGACGGAGATGACAACTCAGTGTACCATATACTATACAGTAACAAGACAATATTTACATATGTTATATTCGTATATCACATCATTCTTATGAAGCAATTATCAGTGAAGCCAAATGTATCGGTCTGTGACCTAACAACAGTGTGTTGAAGCTTCTTGTATTCTATTTTTCATTTCTTTTTGTCATCAAAAACATGCGTTGACAGCACTTTGGAAGCATTTGTACTTCGCCCTACTTTCTAAGCCAATCGCTGTTCAGTATCGCGCTCCACTTATTTCACATATTACAAGAGTTAATTCCAATAAGCTACATATTACCAGATTTAACAGACTGCCTGTTGGACAGGAAATGTAAAATAAATACTCGGATGCAAGACTACATCATAAACCTGGCTCATTATAAACATGCTATTGTTCACATATTGGAGTATTAAGGAACTAAATGTTTTGGTAGCTCACGCTCCCTCGCATTTAATTCCATAAAACTGCAATATATGAACAATACTGTATTACATAAGACAAACTATACAGATATAGCACAAAGAAAGTGTTGCAACTGCTGATTAAACTCATGCTTTGACCTGGGGCCGTTTCTCTAAACTTCGTAAGACTAAAATATTCGTAAGTGCAAATTTAGGATCGTCTGGAAATGTCAATTAATGTCAATTGATGGATTTACATTTATTGAGCATATGCTGCATATGCAGCCTATGCTCAATAAATGTAAATCCAATAATTGTTTACAAGAAAACATTGTTAATGTAAAACTTACAGACTATCATAATTTTGCACTTACGAACATTTTAGTCGTACAGTTTAGTCAAACGGGCCCCTGTTGACTGTACTATATGAAAGTACGCACTATTGACGGACATCTTGATGAGTGTCATGTTTTAGAGCTCATCATGATATGTAGTTGTGTTTTATATAGATGTTATTGAAAGTTATTAAAGATAGCATTTTATGAGCTGCAAATGTGTCCGCATGGGGGTTCACATATGAGGCCCTAAAACAATAATAAATTTTGCTAACATGTGTGCATGCATACTTTATACACTCATAATATATGCTGCAATTGTATATTACCTATCATTGCAGGATGATCTCTGTACGCTGTAACTGGACCAACTCCTATATCTGAAACTCAACCCGGCCCCACACCCAACATGCATATGATACATGTGTAACATGCACTAACTACCATAGTACCGGTACTATACGCACATATCACATTCATATACATAAAACATGAATAACATATTTGGCTCCTCTTTGGGGGCTACCTGCTATCTGTAGCTGAAGTTCATCAGATCAACATGTGCCAGACATGAATTTTTTCTGAGCCAGAGACAAGCCGATTTACTATTAATTGTCTGGCGTTTGTGCATGATGACTTACTCCGAATTTGCTGGCGTTACTGCTAATTGTCTGACGTTTGTGCATGGAGACTTACTCCGAATTGTCTGGCGTCTATGCAATGCGACTTCCTCCAAATGTTCTGGCATTTGTGCAAGATAACTTACTCCGAATTGTTTGACGTTTGTGAAACATACCTTACACCGAAGTGTCTGTCATTTGTGCATGGCGACTTACTCCGAATTGTCTGGCGTTTGTGCAAGACGACTTACTCTTAATTGTATGGCGTCTGTGTAAGGCCTCTTACTTCGAAGTGTATGACGTCTGTGCATGGCGACTTACTCCGAATTAGCTGGCGTTTGTGCAAGGCCACTGACTCTAATGACTGTGTGATGTGCGCCATACTCATGATTGTCCGGCGTAAAGATAAAGCGAAGTTCTCCAATGTGTCTGGCGCAAGTCGTCCTGTATAAACGTCTGAACATTCGGGCTTGTATTATTCCTGTCGTCAGTCAACGGCATAACTTGTATTCTCAGTCCAAGACGCTGATCAACCCAGCCCACCAGACGGACAAGGAGATGGGGACCAGACAGGCGCTGGGAACCAGACAGGCGGACAGACAGGAGCTGGGGATCAAACAGGCACCGGGGACCAGACAGGCGGAGAAAACCCACCCCCACCCGATAGGCGTCAACTCCTACAAAAGATAGAGGATGAAGCATGTAAAGTCTTATTCTGGGTAATATATTTGTTTATATTTGTTTATGTATACGATAAGATATCATAACATTTTGCATGTGAGAAAATAATACAGCAAAAACAGGTCAGTCAGTATGTATTTCCTCTGACACTGGGTGTGTATTGGCTTAATTCAAATGAAGAACAATACAAGCCCTGGTTAAGAAAACCACTTTCCCTAAGTATTAAGGCATTTTATGAAAACATAAATATCATGGCAATGCTACGGAGCCCCGCAGGGGATATGGATTTCTTTTTATTAATTCGTTCCCACGAAATAACAATTCGTTCCAACGAAATAACAATTCTTTCCCTCAATTTAACAATTCGTTCCCTCGAATTAACAATTCGTTCCCACGAAATAACAATTTGTTCCCACTAAATAACAATTCGTTCCCTCAATTTAACAATTCGTTGACTCGAATTAACAATTTGTTCCCTCAATTTAACAATTCGTTCCCTCGAATGAACAATTCGTTCCCACGACATAACAATTCGTTCCCTCGAATTAACAATTCGTTCCCACGAAATGACAATTCGTTCCCTCAATTTAACAATTCGTTCCCCCGAATTAACAATTCGTTCCCACTATATAACAATTCGTTCCACGAATTAACAATCCTGTATCCCTCAATTTAAACAATTCGTTCCCCGAATTAACACTTCGTTCCCACCTATATAACGATTCGTTTCACATATTAACAATCCCCGTTTTCCCGTGGGAACGAATTTGTTATTTCGTGGGAACGAATTGTAAATTGTGAGGGAACGAATTTGTTAATTGAGGAACGAATTTTGAGGGAACGAATTGTTAAATTGAGGGAACGAATTGTTAAATTGAGGGAACGAATTGTCAATTCGTCGGAACGAATTGTTAAAAAATCGTAACATTTTGCAAGTGAGAAAATAATACATACGTTGTCCCACATTACACCACCTGAAAATCATGTCACGAAAGTCACTGTGTATACTATTGATTTTAATATCATTCAGTCATTCGTTCTCGCTTAACTTGTCCATGTCCATGTAAGGTCATTTTATCGTAAGTTTCTCCCACACACCGATAACAAACGTGACGATCGTCTGTTTCATCAAAAGTATGTGGCCAATTATTTAAACACGGTACTAGTTTAGCCAAGTGTTCAGAAACGAGCAAACAAATTCACATCTTCTTTTACAAAGGACTTGATAATTTCAAGTTCAGTGACTTGGTATGGCCATCGAATATCTACTCAATTAGCTCTTTTCTAAAATGAGTAACTATTGATTAACTTTCACTGTACACAAGTACAACCCAGTTCGTGAATATAAGCAAAGCTTTCTGGTTTGTCCTCGTAATGTTGGCACACCGCCTCATCGCATTCACCACATGTGGGTGAGTGGTATCTAATTACTGTCTGTTTCACGAAACCTGCCCACATTTTTCGGCTATATAAACAATGCAAAAACAATATTATTTTCGTTAATATTAAATTTTATCAAAATTTAAGAATGAGCCTTCTTGTTATTTCGTGAAATTTGGTCAGCTATTGATTTTATTACGAACAATTGATTTGTCTATGGGAATTTAACATGGGGGAAAAAGAGGTAAAGCAGTGTGGGAGGAGTCAAAAAACGAACAATTTTGGAAATTGACTCCGAAACCTGACTAGATAGCTTGGATATGATCTAACTAAGAAAACAAAAGTTAAATTTTGAAAATCGGTCCAGTATTTCTAAAATTCAAAAAAATGTCCCCATGTTAAATCCCCATAGACATCTTCACTCCGTGAAGATGTCTATGGCGATTTAACATGGGGAGATGCAGGAGCTGTGGGCGGAGTCAAAACAAAATTGAAAATCGGTCCAGTGTTTCTGAAATTCTAAAATTTCCCCATAGACATGGTGATTTAACATGGGGAAATTGTTTTTTCGCCATAATATCAATATTGGACCAACTTTCACTGAATAAAAAGAAGGCTCATTATTAAATTTTGCTTTAATTTTATATTATCGAAAAATTACTGTTTTTGCATTGTTTATATGGCCGTAAAATTTGGGCATGTTTCGTGAAACAGTCAATAGGCATTTAAATCCTAAGTATCATACATTGACAATTTTATACGAATTATTTGGCAATTCTAGTAAAGCGACTGTCTCTCAGATGGTACCTCCGAAATTGTACAGTGGAACCTTTCTAATCCGGACACAAAGAAAACAACTGTCATCTTTTTTGATAAATTTCTTGGTCATTTATCTCCGGTGATAATGTCAGTTCGTGATCGCATAACTATGGCTCGGAATGATCAAATGACTTATTTACGGTGAAAGCTCTCTAAGCCGGACACCATGGGGACTATGCTCATACGAGTGTAGTTGTAACTTGTCATTGGTCATAAAAGTGCGTTTTTCTGCTAATTATCGCATTTCGGTGTCATATTTCGATATTTTAAAAAAACAAATTTCGGAAAAAAACAACAAACTTTAACTTGGCCTTATTAGCTCAATCAGTGTTTGCAACGCTAGTTGTATTTTGCAATCTTCTTGGTTATTTCTTTCATTTTTTCCATGTCATCAATAGCGTTATAAATGTTCAGAAAAAACGATACAGCCTTACAGCTAACCCTTTGAACCAGAAAGCCCGCTATATCTGTTTATGCAAACAGTGCAGATTCAGATGAGCCGGCTCGTAACGAGCCGTCTCATCAGGATCTGCACTTTTTGAAAGTAATTTTCATATTTTTGAGAACTACAAATACCCCCTTTTCATAAATGGACGAATATATTTCATCTGACATTTCGTGTTACAGCATACCACCAGCGTGTTTACCAACCATGATGGCGACTGGACATTGGCGTACATGGACATTTCTCAATTTATAATAAAACAATTACTGTCTTATCTCTTGGTCATTACGTGGTTTTATCGACCCTCATATTCACCTCCCACAAAGGCAAGTATTGTATATTATCGTTCCTAGTACCATGGCGAGCACGATGGTGGAGGTGGCAGGGGTCCTAATGGTGGTGGCGCTGGCGGTGGCGAAGGCACTGGCGGTGGCGATGGCGGTGGCGGTGGCGGTGGCGGTGGCGAAGGCACTGGCGGTGGAGATGGCGGTGGCGATGGCGATGGCGATGGCGATGGCGATGGCGATGGCACTGGCGGTGGCGAAGGCACTGGCGGTGGCGATGGCGGTGGCGGTGGCGGTGGCGGTGGCGGTGGCGAAGGCACTGGCGGTGGCGATGGCGGTGGCGATGGCGATGGCGATGGCACTGGCGGTGGCGAAGGCACTGGCGGTGGCGATGGCGGTGGCGGTGGCGGTGGCGGTGGCGGTGGCGGTGGCGAAGGTACTGGCGGTGTCGATGGCGATGGCGGTGGCGAAGGTACTGGCGGTGGCGATGGCGGTGGCGGTGGCGAAGGTACTGGCGGTGGCGATGGCGGTGGCGGTGGCGGTGGCGAAGGCACTGGCGGTGGCGATGGCGGTGGCGGTGGCGAAGGCACTGGCGGTGGCGATGGCGGTGGCGGTGGCGGTGGCGAAGGCACTGGCGGTGGCGATGGCGGTGGCGGTGGCGAAAGTACTGGCGGTGGCGGTGGCGAAGGCACTGGCGGTGGCGAAGGCACTGGCGGTGGCGGCAGCGGTGGAGCCGGCAGCGGAGGGGGTGGCAATGGAGGGGGTGGCAATGGAGGGGGTGGCAGCGGAGGTGGCGGCAACGGAGGAGATGGACCTGATACGAGGGCGTGTAAGTACATCATTTGTATCCATAGGATTAAGAATACAATAGGTAAACCGGCTATGCCATTTATTTCGTAGTTGTGTTAATAAAAATAGCTTAGCGCACTTTCATGCTGACAATTCAATTCTAGAAAAAAAAAGAACTAGATGATATTTTGTTCCACGCACCGACAGCTTTTAGTTTGGCAAACTGTTAGTTCGCCGTATCATATTATATGTTTGATATTTCCTCTCAGGTCGCCAATCACGCCGTTATGTCACTAATTAACACGTTTTCGTCAGGTCACCCGCCATATCTAGCAAGGCAGAAGTTTCATATGCTCATGCAATTATACAGAATACTAGGCTAGTGTCATTTTTATATCATTTCCATCAGGCAATGATACATTTGATATAAAAAACACTAGTGTGTTAATCTATTTTCAGTAAAGCTTTTCTGCTGGTTGTCCATTCGTACTATATCAATAGTATACAAATACGATTTGATAATAATACGATATGCATATAATATACTTAAACGTACTGTATGTTCATACCGTGTAAACTTAATGACATGGTATAGATGTACGCTTACCATATAATAATATAGGAATGAATGGCCTTTTTGTGGAATTTATCGGGGCCTTCGTCCGGCCTTCGTCCAGTATTTCAGCGACTTTTCCAAGTTTATATCCCCGATAAATTCAACAAAAAGGCCATTCATTCCTTATAATTCCAGCATTTGAAATAAATTCATCAAGAAAATGTGTTTATTTTCCGTTTTCTTAAGAATTATTTTAACTGCGCCTGACGGTTACGGAAAGTAGTTCGGCATGGAGTTTACTGGGATATACATTTTGGACAGAGACTTACTACGGACCAATCAAATGTTAGGGAATTGTGTAAATATTTTTGGGCTGGAATTATTACAATATGTACGTTCGGATATCGTACATGTATATACAGTGGAACCTCTCTAAACCGGACACCTCTAAAACACCTGTGATCTTATTTTTGATGAGTTTCTTGGTCATTTATCTCAGGTGATAATGTCTGTTCGTGATCGCATAGCGCACATATATGGCTCAGAATGATCAAATGTGTGATTTACAGTGAAGCCTCTCTAAGCCGGACACCCTGGGGACCTCCCAGGGTGTCCGGTTTAGAGAGGTTTCACTGTAGTACATATATACGATTACGGTATAATCAGACGATATATACGTACGGATATCATACATTTACATAATATTAGTATAGTATTATACGATCATACAGTACAAACATGCGAATATTATATGAGTATACGGTATATCCAACTCACGAACTAACGTATACGTGTCTCCGATATTTATTTCAACAGGTAAACAGCAGAAAATCCCTACTGTATCGGGTACTGATATATGCAATTATTATGTTTTCGTTGAATAATGATTCATTTCACTGATCTCAATCGGCCACGTCGTGTTACGTCAGCGAAAGTAATTTGCGTTTACATTCGCTGACACGGAATAAATGTTTATGGCTTTACTGTATCAATCAGTTTGTATAAGTGCAATGCGTAGTTAGTTACCTGTGGGCATTTTCACTAACTTCGTACGACTAAAATGTTCGTACAATGTAAGTGCAAAATTATGATAGTCTGTAAATTGCACATTAACAATGTGTTCTTTTAAATAATTATTGGATTTACATTAATTGAGCATATGCTACATATGCAGCCTATGCTCAATAAATGTAAATCCATCAATTGAAATTTCCAGACGATCCTAAAATGGCACTTACGAACATTTTAGTCGTACGAAGTTTAGTAAAACGGGCCCCTGATAAACTACATCTATGTTTCAGTGAAGATAAAACTGATATCCGAAATGAGCGATCTTCTCCGTTCACTGCGGAAGTAAAACCAGAGCGGCACTCTAATGAACAACATCAGAAAGAAGTGCGAGTTAAAGAAGAATAATACAACAAACACTTCAGCAGAAGAAATGCCAAGGGACAAACAATGTGTACTGTGATATAACAACTAATATCGCGATGGTCGCTGAAATAATTACCAGATATCACAGAGTGCATTTGACAGGAAGCATGACACACGTAAGACAGCGTATTAGTCAGTCAAGAAACGGAAAACCATGCATGCCGCGTTAACCCTTACAATGCTGAATTAAATTGTGTCGTCTGCTGATTAGTTTTTAGTTTCGACTTTCAGCATACAAACATGGTTTGACAGCACTTATTGGAAATGATTCTCAAGTGCTGTCAAATCATGTTTTTATTGAGAAATAAGACAAAATATTAAATTTAGCAAGGCTAATACTATATGACACACGCTATTCAAATTTGCAGGGAAAATAAACAGTGACACAGTCAGCGATGCAATAATCTTTTTAACAGAATGACCAAAAGGAATTCGTTGTTACATCATTAAAATGTATACAAACTGGCCACCGTCTGAAAAGGAGATATGTTACGATGTTTGCGACCAGCAGGATGCCATGATACTAATTTCCGCTTCACATATACGTATTACCGACACACCTTGCTCTTTGTGTTATGTTCCGATTCTACTGTATGAGTTTGCTACACGAAACACCTGGGGACCGTTTCACTAAACTTCGTAAGTGCAGTTTTAGAATAGTTTGTAATTTGCAATTGATGGATTTACATGTATTGAGCATATGCAGCATATGCTCAATAAATGTAAATCCAATAATTGGTTACCAGAAAACATTGTTAATGTGAAATTTCATAAGTTTGCACTTACGAACATTTTAGTCGTACGAAGTTTAGTGAAATGGTCCCCTGACTGTCGTAATATACCTTTACATCAACCGTCATTATGTCAACATTCAACATCATTTACGAACCTAACACAATTGTGTGTAACGCTATCTGAGCAGATAACATAGATAATAATCTGTGTCTGGAATAAAAACTTGATTTATATAGAACTCTTTTGTGTGTATGTATATGTTACTCAGGGATTCCGCTGGGGAAAATAAAACAATCGCCACTTCAAAAAAATAAAATACAAAAAATCAATCTTTTTTTTCTCGAAAATTGTAATTTTTTATCGCCAATTGCGAAAGTGGCGATAGCCAGCGGAATCCCTGGTTACTATTTAAAGGGCTTCTCGTTCAACTGCCATGATTATGGAACTAATAAAAGTGCTATGTTTTTTTAAGCATCTCTATATTAATAAACAGTCCTCTATAGTGAATTACCGATTCGTATAGATTAAACATTGAAACGATAGCTATGAAATGTGTTGGATCTTGTTGAAGTTTTCAGAATATACTGTACATTTCTTATATCAATATCTGCAAATGTTTATTTAATGGATATTGTTTTTTAATCTTATGGGCGGTCGGATTTGAGCAACGATCTGACAAAACGGTCATTTTGCCGGATATCACACATGTGGTTCGACATTTAAATGGTGAACTATATGTCCTGGTCAAATAGACTGTCAAATGTCTGCGTCCCAATCGGGCATAAGTATACTATGCCCTGTTCTGTCACATAGTGGCCCATATATTGTCATTTCACAAACATTGAGAGTTTACACAGCATGTCCGTTGCCATGTTATTTAATATTATAGGAATGAATGGCCTTTTTGTGGAATCTATCGGGGTATAAACTTGGAAAAGTCGCGGGAATACTGGACGAAGGCCGGAAGGCCTCGTCCAGTATTCCCACGATTTTTCCAAGTTTATATCCCCGATAAATTCCACAAAAAGGCCATTCATTCCTTATACTTCCAGCATTTGAAATAAATTCATCAAGAAAATGTGTTTATTTTCCGTTTTCTACAGAATTATTTTAACTGCGCTTCACGGTTACGGAAAGTAGTTCGGCAGTGGGAGTTTACTGGGATATAACTTTTGGACAGAGACTTGCTACGGGCCAATCAAATGTTAGGGAATTGTGTAAATATTTTTGTGCTGGAATTATTGCGCTATATCTTATATAATATGTGTATACTTGTGTACGTACATAATGTCCCAGATAATATAAATGCTCTGTATAAACACAATGACATGATAACACTTACATGTGTAGTGACGTACCTACGTAACAAAACGTGATTGAAAATAATGTTGGATCAACATTGCGACTGATTTTGGTGCGGCTTCGGAATATACGTTGCTACGGTTCCCACGAAACAACAATTCGTTGCCTCAATTTAAAAATTCGTTTCCTCGAATTAAGAATTCGTTCCAACGATATAACAATTCGACAATTCGTTCTCACGATATAACAATTCGTTCCCACGAATTAACAATTCGTTCCCGTGGGAACGAATTGTTATTTCGTGGGAACGAATTGTTAAATTGAGGGAACGAATTGTTAATTCATGGGAACGAATCGATAATCGTGGGAAGGAATTGTTAAATTGAGGGAACTAATTGTTATTTCGTGGGAACGAATTGTTATTTCGTTGGAACGAATTAATATAAAAAAGAATTTTACGTCCCCTGCGGTGCTCCGTACATTGCTGTATGTACTTCAGTAATTGTGATGCATACATTGACATCGATCGGGAGTACAGTTCAGTTTGCTGACCTATTTATATATGAAGCAAAACATTTCTTTGTTTATGTACGTACAAAACCACTTTACTTGTGTTAATCTTGCCAAGATTATCAACGTTTCTGAAAATATATTGAGAATACCAACTCGCAATCAAGCAATTTGATTGTCTGAGCCGGAGCTGTAGCACACAGCTCAGGCAAAGCCAAGTAAGCTGCATACGTTCAAGAAGCAAGTAAATTCAAGTATTTTAAGATAAAGAAATTGACACATATTGGCAAGATTATCCCAGGCGGAAGTGTATAACTATATAGCAAACTATTGATAGTTGCAATGTATTTATGTTTTCTGGGATACCACATAACAACCTAAAATAAAAAATTTCCCCATGTTACATTAGATCCCCATAGACATCTTCAAAGAGTGAATATGTCTATGGGGATTTAACATGGGGAAATTAAGCAGTCATAAGTGCGGATTGTGCAAAGTATGGAACGTATATTTGTATATTAAAAAATGATATCACTCATAATAAATTTTATTTTTCTACGCTTAACCCTTTGAACCCGAAATCCCGCTATAGCGGTTTATGCAAAAAGTGCAGATCCAGATGAGTCCGGCTCGTAACGAGCCGTCACATCAGGATCTGCACTTTTTGAAAGTAATTTTAATATTTTTTAGAACTAAAACACCCTTAGGGTTGAAAGGGTTAAGTATCGTAATTTATCCATTTTGCCTGTGCCTTACCTACTTACGATGCACCGTTGTTGTTTATTGTTTTTCTGTTTAACCCTTTCAACCCTAAGGAACTGAAATGGACAGTGATATGCTAATGTTCCGACCAATTCAATGGTCACAAAATTATTTTCAGATTCGTCCATTTATGAAAAGGGGGTGTTTTTGTTCTCAAAATTATTGAAATTACTTTCAAAAAGTGCAGATCCTGATGAGACGGCTCGTGACGTAAATTTCCACTGATATCAGGGGCGATAACCGTGTTTCCTTAAAATGTTAACGAACATTACTATTTAGTGTATGTATTTATTTTTTGATGTGCAATGATCATACTTTATAATCTTTCGGGATTATTATTTGTTCAGGTGACACATTTAATAGTATAAATAATTAAAAAATGTCATGCTTCATTTGCATATTAAAATAGCCTGATACCACCGCGCGTCACTATCAGTAAACTACATATTACTAAATGATTATATCTATATCGAGGGCACTCGTAATTGTTAGAACTGGTTGAATAGTGACACAATTAGACACTTATTTCATTCCTATAAAGAACAGTTTGTGCCTTCTGAGTGGGCATGTACCTTTAACAAGACGCCATGCAGCGTGTCGGGGTTACTATAATAGCATGCGGGCACTCGTAAGTTTTAAAACTGGTGGAATAGTGACACAATTATACACTTATTTCATTCCTATAAAGAACACTTTGTGCCTACTGGGTGGGAATGTACCTTTAATGCTGAAATGAGCCGTGCTAAGAAAAGCATAACAAATACAAAGGACTTTGGTGTATCTTCCCGACCTTCACAGTCAGCGCAACTATACTCATCATGAAACTTATATTTCATATCAGGCATTTCAATGTGGACAAATCCACATTTTATGATTACCTGAAAGTGCTACTTGGGCAGCACACACAATGGTCAGTACGTAGATTGTGCCTACTGAAAGCGGATTAGTGTGTGTAGAATTCAAACAGGTTGAACCAAAGTCCTAATGACAATCATATTGCCCATGTCATGAATTAATTGTATAAAACTGTTGCCTTACTATAATAGTGTGCGACTCCTCAAAAAAAAGAAATGTTCATTACGTTTTCGACATGTGTAGAGCTACAGTATCCAGTGCTCACTAACTATTAACATAAGTAATTTCCAACAACCTCCGAAGGGAAGCACATTTAATACGCATTGTTTTAAAGTCACTGTATTAACATAAGGTTTCGCACATTAGCGAAAACTACGGAGCCCCGCATGGGACGTAGAATTCTTTTTTTATTAATTCATTCCCACGAAATAACAATTCGTTCCCACGAAATAACAATTCGTTCCCTCATTTTAACAATTCGTTCCCACGAATTAACAAATCGTTCCCACGAATTAACAATTCGTTCCATCAATTTAACAATTCGTTCCCACGAAATAGCAATTCGTTCCCACGGGAACGAATTGTTAATTCGTGGGAACGAATTGTTATATCGTGGGAACGAATTGTTAATTCGAGGGAACGAATTGTTACATTGAGGGAACGAATTGTCATTTCGTGAGAACGAATTGTTAATTCGAGAAAAACGTGTCCCCTGTGGGGCTCCGTAGAAAATAGATGACCGCATGTTTTAGCTGATCAGGATACACAATAATGCACTCACGTTTCTTAGTGCTGCATAACCTATATATGCAATAGCTCACACTAATTACAGTAAGACATTCCACATTGAACATGCGAGTGTATGCGCATAATATTATGGTAACCCCGAAACGCCTTATGGCTTCTTGTTAAAGGTACAAGCCCACTCAGCAGGCATAAAATGTTCTTTATAGGAATTAAATAAGTGTATAATTGTGTCACTATTCAAACAGTTCTAAAACTTACGTGTGCCCACTATACAGATATAATCATTTAGTAATATTTATTTTACTGAGAGTGACGCGCGGTGGTATCAGGCTTTTTTCATATATAAATCAAGAATTACATTTTTTAATTATGTATGCTAATTAAATGTATCACCTGAAAAAATAATATTTTCGACAGATTATAAAGTATGATTATTACACATCAACAAATAAATACAGAGAATAAATTGTAATGTCCCTTAACATTTTAAGGAAACACGGTTATCGCCACTGATATCGGTGTGGAATTTTACGTCGCATATAAAGGGTATACTAATGCCAATAAATACGTGGGGTAATGGTGAATTAATGTTTATTTTGCAGAAAATATTTCAGATGATGTCTGTGATATAAAGAACATTTTGTGCCTACTGAGTGGAAATGTACCTTTAATACCATATATGAATGCAATTATGACATTTGCATGTCAGCGTTAAGATGTCGTAAACAAGTTGAAGAAATGCCATGCTAAATTTAACATGACCGATTTTCGTCATTTATTTCTAGTCTAGTAGAGGGGAGTGAACATTTTGGTTAACCCTGCAGTAGGGTACAATTAACGTATTTGGTTGATATTGGTAGATTGGGGTGTCAGTAATTCGAAACTGAATAATGACAGCCTGTCAATTCTCATCAAATATATGCAGTCGTTAGTTCTATATGACATAATGCATTTCGGGAAAAAATAACTGATTACTCCCTCAAAGTATTCTTTGCTAGATAAGTATACTTTGCAATTTTGACGAAATCGGCTACTGGTTCGACTGTAGTTCCCTACTGCAAGGTTCACCCACAATTTGGCATGACTATTACCACTGACTACATGATTCTTATCACTGAATACATGACTATTACCACTGACTACATGATTATTACCACTGACTACATGACTATTACCACTGACTACATGATTATTACCACTGACTACATGACTATTACGACCGACTAATGCTTCGCTCCAGATACGACACAAAATTGTCCAGACAGTTGGGCTTCATGTGGTCTTCCAACTGGCTATGCTGTGTCAGGTTGTCGCATAACATAAGCCATTTCAGATATTGGTATTATAACCGCTTGGGATGTCTGCATGTCAATGCCAGACTTGACACCTCTATTTAAGAAGCTGTCTAATGAGCCGCTGCATGTGACTGGTGAGGACATGGGTCAGTTGGAACGGTTCGTGAACAGCCGTACATCACCGATTCTGAATTAAATCAGGTTCGCAAGCTCATTTTTGCTCATGGAAATCGCCAAATCGAAATCGCACGTCCAACCAAACATGCATACGTTCTCAGAGCTTCTTCAAGGCCTGTCATAATTGGGGGTAAAATACTCGTGCCAAACACTCTCCCATCTTCTGACTGGGTTTGGGCGAAGAAGTTTAGTTTAATTGATCTCTTTATTTACGTCTCATCAACTCAAGGTGTGTGATAACGTGGTTTGTTTCTTTGTTGGGGTTTAACGGCCTATCAACAGCTAAGGTCATTTAAGGCCGGGTCAATGGGTTTAGTACTAAATCCTATACATTACCTGTACAAGTACATGTACATTTTCAAGTACATGTACAAATGGGGGGGAAATCCCAAAATCAGAACTGAATATTTACAATAACAAAACTATATATTCAGCCCTGAAATCAGAATAATCCTGATCTGATGTCAGGTCCTCGCCACACCAGAATCACTTGGCCCCTCCCAAAAGCAGCAGGATCAGTAATAATCTTACTACTTGTATAATGGGCACTAACCCAATTGAACTCCCAGGTAACAAATGAGCCAAAGATAACGTACCGGAGGGCCAAACCAGGCAAATAGTGATTCCTATAAGGAGAAACCACTACCGTTAAATTACGCCGTCTCGTTAGCCCAACCACCACGTGGTACTAACAACAAGTACTGAAACTTTCAGAATCCATCCGATTCAAAGTACATGTACGTATTTTTTTATATTGTCCTTATTACGTAACGAATTGTTATGAAATATGGCGCATCAAACGCTGCATTTGGTGGTCTCTGTATTTTGCCCAAACTTCTGTCGTTTTTGCGAAGAATCGATTTCCGTGTCTATCGACACGGAAATCGATTCTTCGCAAAAACGACATAAGTCTGTGCCGAACTCCCTGGACCACCAAATGCAGCTCATGAAGACGCATTTGCTGCGCCATATGTCAACAAAATCCGTTTTATATTAAGGAAAATATCAAATAATACTTTCAAGATTTCAACACTTTCAGCTACTGTAACGTTGTTGTTGTTGTTGTTGTTGTTGTTGTTGTTGTCACATCTGACTTGCAACTACACGAACAACGGAGTAATTCTGCATACATACGTTTATTTACACACAATCGATCGTATAGTGGATTTATTCTAAATTACAGATCTCAGTCTCAGAGTTAGCACCCATGCCCAGACTATCAAATGCGCCATAAGACGACCCGGCGTGGGTCCAACCTTACGACCAACCAACGTGAGTGTATACCGCTAAGCGAGCAGTTTGTACACGCCCCAGACAGTCCAAACGGACGGCCTTATATATTCTACGGATGACATTTAAATAATGCTATGGCATCATAATTATCTGGTTTCAACCAGCTATAACGAGTAGTATGTATCAACATGTCCATCACACCGATATGAACCTTGAACAACAGGCCATATCGTTACACTACTGTTGTTGTTGTTGTTGTTGTTGTTATAACCACGTGATCATGCACCTTGGAAAAGTATACGTTGCAATTTTGGTGGAATAGTTTGCATATAGTAGCAATTACAGCTACAGACCAAAGGCATTCGGCGTGTTTCGGGCTTTCATCGGAAAACTCATATATATAGAGTTATACCGATGAAAGCTGAAACACGCCGAATGCCTCAGACAAGGCTATTACGTAGTAAACATAGACAATGTGTGGGATCACGTGGTTTCCGAACGGCGTGATTACATATTTTAGATGTGTTTACAGTATATTTCCTTTAATATCTTTCTAATGGAATGACATATGTTTATGAAATATACCACAGCAACTGCGGTACATGTTGCCCTTAATCTCACAATTCTGTAAATTTGACGAAGAATCGGTTACCGTAAATGTAAATAAAAACGAGAGCACGTGAATGTAAGAAATAAACGGTACTCGATTCTTTGCGAAAGTTATTAAGTTAGTCTAAACAACTTGCAGAACACCCATAAAACACATATGCCATCGTATTTGGTGCGTTACATATCATCAAAATCCGTCTACTAAAGTATATTGTAAAAAATGACGTCACAGATTACGTCGCGTTGGAAAATCGGGTTCGGAAACCACGTGATCCCATACCTTGATAGAGAATACCAGACACGTGTCTTTTGATATAAAATTTATCAGGCCAGGCTAGGAAATGCGTAGGAATTCCGAGGCTTGCCGAGGAATTCCTACCGTTTCCGAGCCGAGCCTGATAAACTTGATATCAAAAGACAGTAGCATGCTATTCTATTTATCAGGTAACGTTTTATTCTCGAAAATACCCACAGAGCCTCGCCCATCCCGTGTCCGTGCTGCGCCAGATATTTTTCCCATTCACGGACTAACCTACTATTCTCTATATCATAGATTCATTCACACGAGTAAGCAATACATGGAGGACGGATCGTTCGCCAGTTACAAGGAAATAGTGTGCGATCCTAAACTTGATATCAGACAATGGCCTGGGGGCCGTTTCAATAAACTTCATATGAACAGAAGTTTAGGCGAAAATACAGAGACCACCAAATGCAGCTTAACAAGACGCGTTTGATGCACAGGTTGAAGTAACGTTTGCGTTTGTGTTGATTACATTCTAAGTGTCATCCGGAGTTCCATTATTGATTATTGCATCGCTGTTTTGCCATCGTTTTGTTACCTCGATAAGCCACGCCCCTTGACAACAACAATTGCAACAGTAATTTGGGAACAACCATTATGACGCCAGGTGCGCTGCTAAAACTTAAAAGAGTTCTCCCTAAAATGATTTAATATGATGGTACCCGTCCTGCAATGCGTTGCTCTCTAAATTGGTTCCATGTCCCTAACGGTGTTGATGTAGATTGATGCCGCCTTTTCTGTTGCGCAATGTTTAGGTTAACAGACACCAAATAGTTTTACTGTATAATTTAACCGAATCACAGCCAGTCTTTCCTACTTTCACTATTCGTATGGATGTTGTGGGACCAACCTCGTCATGTCCCCCAATATTGTTTACATTATTTGGCCACGGAAACTCTGTTTACATCACGTGACAAACAGGCTCAGTGTTTTCTTTTAAATGCTTCAAATATGCTGAAAACTGGTGTTAAAAACACCCCTTTTCTAACCTTAAACCTAGAGTGTACATGCCAGGTTATAATATAGGGAGACATGTTTTTCTTTATTCTTTCAATCTGACATAAATGATTACCATTACCAGACGTACTAATTGACATTATTATACTTTGTATATCAAACGCGAAATGCCAGTTTGATATCAGCGGCGATAACCGTGGTTCCTTAAAATGATAACGGAAGCAACAATTTATTCCATTTATTTATTATTTGATGTGCAATATCATACTTTACTATATGTCGATAAAAATATTTATTCAGCATTTAGTTGATATAAATAATTTAAAAATACTGCATCACTTGCATATGGAACTAGCTTGATACCACCGCGAGTCTCTATGAGTACATTAAATATTACTAAATACATGTAATTATATCTGTGTAGCTGGCACTCGTAAGTTTTAAAAGTGGTGGACTAGTCGCAATTATACACTTATTTAAGTTACATAAAGAAAAGTTTGTAACTACAGAGTTTGGATTAGAAACATATTTAATTAATCTCACGGAAAGGTTAAGAAAAACATTGACCAGATTTCGAACTTGTAATCATAGACTGGCGGTCGAAACTGGTAAATGGACAGGTGTGCCGAGAGCAAGCAGGGTCTGCAACAAATGTGGCGCTGGTGCTCTCGGTGACGAGTTTCATTTCCTTTTCGAGTGCCGCTTCTATGATGAAGTTCGAAAACGGTATATCAAGCCATTTTATTTTAGAAGACCAAATATTTTAAAATTCGCACAGCTATTTGAGAAAAAATCTGGAAAGCAATTAAGAAATTTAGCTATTTTTATTTTTATAAGAAATGCTTTATGGTTATAATGACTAGTGAGCTTATACATATGCATTTTGTATTTTTACCCATCGTTGTATTATGTAATCTATTGTATACCTCGTGTGTCACGTATGTGGCTTAGAGTGAATAAAATGTATTGTATTGTACTAGAGGGGACCCAGCGTCAACAATAATTAAATATATATATTAATTAGTCAATATCCAGAGCAGAATGGGTGCATGTTATTGGAAATTAGGTCCCACAACATCCATAAGAAAAATGAAAGTAGCAGAGAATAGCAAAATGTGTGGTAACAGGTTAGTTTTTTAGGGAAAATCAATGGTGGTGGCCCACCTTAGTCTGATCCCGGACGGTTATTGGTTTGCATCGGTAACGGGCCAGTTTGACAGTCAACCTGTGTCAGTTACCATATGTGTAACTTACTACAAAAATGTGTTTTAAATTACGTACATATGTAATTTAATTATGAGGATACATGTATGTATAACACACATTAGTAAGTCAAACACCATACATACATATGCAATTTAATTAATATAGTTTAGAGAATAACAAATGGTGCGAAATCGTCAAGACGGTAAAAGTAGTCCGGTATGAACAAAATCGTGTGGGTGTTTTGAGGTCACTGACACAGTTTGCTTGACAATCTTGATCCATTACTACCCAGTTTCACTTGAGGAACATGATGGTCATGTGATGTAAACAGAGTTTCCGTGGCCAAAAAAAAAATGTAAACAATATTGGGGGACATGACGAGGTTGGATTTTTCTGTCTTAGGAGTAAGTGAAGCTATTGTTTAATTCATGCAGAACCAGTACAACTGGCTGCAGGTCATGTACAAGTAGGTCCCACAACATCCATACGAATAGTGAAAGTAGGAGAGACTGACATTATTGGATGGGATTCGGTTAACGTGTATAGTAAAACTATTTGGTGTCTTCTAACCTATACTGTGATCATTTGTAGGTGAAATCTTACATCAACACCGGCATTGCAGGTGTGCCTCAAACAGCCAATCACATCTCGTACTATTATTTATTAGTCGGAGGATTCCTAACATTGACAGCAGTGCCATCTGGCGTCATAATGAGGCACTACTAACCAATATATTGCTTGCATCATTCTGCTTGTGGCTTGATGCTTTCTGCTTGCGGGTTTCCGCTTTCGGACTGTGGCGTGATGCTTACTTTCTGCGGCTTTGTCCTTACTGCTTTCGGCCTTATTCAAAGTGCTAAGTGCTTGTTCATACTTTCTATTGCAAATGCTTAGTGCAATAAAACAGGGACACGAATAAGGACGTATCAATAAGTGTAATGTAAATAAGACGAATGCACAAAGCAATCAGCAGAATGGACATTTAAGAAAGACAAATACAATTACAACAAGCAGATTTAAAATGTAATAAATACAAATGACGAATAAGTTGTAATGTCATCAGCACGCAAGCATCAAGTCACATAGAATTATGGCGGATATTACCTTCCATAATGGACGGGCCCGCCGTGGTATATAGTCAGCCAGTATTGGGCGTGCATTTTCCACATTCCGATCTTCATCAATGAGAAGGTGTTCCAATGCCCTAAAATCAGAAATGGACTGCGGTCTGTTTCACGAAACCTGCCCAAATTTTACAGATACATTGTATTAAACAATGAAAAATTAATACTAAAAAATTATAATATTAAAATTTAACAAAATTGAAGGATGACCCTTCTTTTTATTTTGTGAAATATGGTCAACTATTACGAAAAAGTATGTGTATATCGGAATTTAACATTTAACATGGGGGAAAGGAGCTGGAGGAGCTGCAGGATGTGTCGGAAAGAAAAGTTGTAAATTGACTCTGAAAACTGACTAGAGAGCTTGAAAAATATATAACTAAGAAAACAAAACTAACTTGTGATAATCGGTCTACTATTTCTGAAATTAGAAAATCTTTCTTAGGTAAAATCCCCAAAAACAATTCACTGTGAAGATTTCTGGGGAGTTAACAGGGGGGAAAAATCGAGATAAAAACAATATTGGACCAATTTTCGCGAAATAAAACGTTTCATTCTTAAATGTTGCTAAAATGTAATATTATTGAAACAAATATTGTTTTTACGTTGTTTAGGTTGCCGCACGGTGTGCAGGTTTCGTGAAACAGACCGTAGTCAGTGAGATGCATGGATACATAACCAGAGCTCCAGGTAAGGTGCGTAATTGGGAGGTAAATTTCTTATTTCTGCATCAAAAATGGCAAGTTGGGAGTGCTTTAGAATCGTCTCAATGAGACGATTCTAAAGGACTCCCAACTTGCCATTTTTGATGAAGAAATAACAAAATTTCACACCCAGTTGGTCAAATTACGCACCTTAACTGGAGCTCTGCTGATAACATTCTACTGTTTGCTCCTCATTTATATGCCGACCTTCTTTTGGCCAATCAACAGATAAAATCAGAAAATCATAGCCAAGCATTGATTCGTTTTCGTAAATAAAAAAAATTCACACCCTCCCCATTTTGTTTATTTAACGAAATTTCAATACATTTTTTTGACATAGGGCTAAAATAGATTTTTTTTAATTATTTTGAAATGTGTGGACCGTGTTTTGTGTCCCATGTTAAATTCTCTTAGAATTTTATTTTGGGTTTTTGTTCGCAATAAAATCCATATTTTATGGAATTTTATAAGAAAAAATGGAGAGGAATCATGTCATCAGCTTATTCACTGTCACAGTTAGTGGACATTCATGATGTGGACGTTGTACTTGTTAGCGAACATAAGCTTATGCCACACTCTAAACACTTTATGAACAGTATACATGGTGCATATGACTGTTACACATCCGTTAATAGTGATATTGACCCATACAGCAGAGCCAGATGTGGGAAAGCTGGCGTCAGTATTATGTTCAAAAAGTCACTGTCTCACATTATAACGCCCATTGAAATTCAATGCGACAGAATAATTGGAATTGAGATGAAGTCACAGCATTCACAACCACTGTATATTTTCTCGGTTTATATGCCGGCTGATTCAAATAACACATACTATGATGAATGCATGGCCGACCTACAGGCACTTACTTCATACTACCTTACACAAGGTCAAATAATAATCGGTGGAGACTTTAACGCACAACTAAATATCGGTATGGAGCAACTTGCGAGCCGACATAAAACTCACCGATGTACCAAATTCATCACAGATAATAATTTAATCGCTGCTAATATGTCCGCTCGAAGGTTAGGCCCGAACTATACTTTCATACCAACGCAGAAAATGATTGATCATTTTATCATTGATACATCTCTAAAACGCTGCTTTCACGAACTTAAAATACTAGACGAAAACGAGCAATTCGTTTCAACTTCCGATCATCTCCCTATACTCGCTAAGATGAATATTAACCAGAATATGTATAATCATGACGGCTGGCTCGCGAACAGTGTATATCCTGGAATTAAAACCACGGATGACCACATATTAATGTACAGAATACTATTAGACGAGACATTAAGTACAATACAACCCGACAGTGCTGATACAGTAGATTCGCTATCTGATAGAATAACATATGCTATACATCATGCAGCCAACGCGACATTGCCAAAAAGCAAATTTAAGACACATACTAAACCATACTGGACACGCGATGTGAAGGCGGCTCACGGTAAATCTCGACACATGCGATCCATCTGGATCAGCAATGGTCGACCACGCGGACGCGAATATTCTTCATTTAATGCTTATAAACAAGCTAAAGCACAATTCCGAAAGATCCAGCGTATCGAGTCAGAAAAATATATGGATAAAGTGTACATTGACCTTGACGAAGCCGCCGAACTCGATTACCGATTATTCTGGAAACTTTTACGGAATCGGAAAACCGCGAGGTCTCCCACGTGCACCGAAATCACTGCAAATGGGTGTCTCCAGACTTCACCGGAAGGAGTCGCCGACGGTTTCGCCATATATTATCGTAATATTTTTAACGACTCGTCGCAAAAAGAAGATGAATCACAAATATCCACTATTACAACCATGGTTAACACAATGGCGCATTCAACAGAACTCAAATACGGCGAAGTTCTTAAAAGTCCGATAACAATAAGGGAGATAACCGATATTAAAAGTACGTTAAAACGACGTAAGGCACCAGGCTCAGACAACACACAAAATGAACATGTCATATACGGCAGTGACACTCTTGTTAAAATGATAGCTCACCTGTTCAACATAATATTTATGGAGGAAACTGTCCCACGAGCGTGGAAACAGAGCATAATTATACCGCTATATAAGGGAAACGGTAAATGTAAAACAGACCCGGGTAGCTATAGACCAATCTCCCTTATTCCATGTCTGTGCAAAATATTTGAACGTGTTATGGTCAATAGAATATGGACTTTTATACACACAAATTCTATTGATTTCCCCTGTAACCAGCAGCAAGGGTTTCAGAAGAACCTGAGCTGCGTATCTGCTGCATTCAACCTCCAGGAAACGGTGTACTCCAACACCGATTTAGGTAGCAACGTGTACGGTGCCTTCCTAGACATACAAAAGGCGTTTGATACAGTCTGGCACGCCGGTCTCCTGTATAAATTGCACAACTTAGGCATCCAAGGTAAAACCTGGAGAGTTATCAGAAGTTACTATACTGATTTGATATCATATGTGAAAGTTAACGGCGTATCGTCACAAACAATACAAGTAACTCGTAGTGTCAGACAAGGAGGAGTTATCTCCACTTTTTTCTACCTCGTCTTTATAAATGATCTGTTAATCCAATTGGAGGATTCATGCCTGGGTGCCTCCGTGGGATCAGTTAGCGCGGGTAATCCGGCCTTAGCCGATGACATTACATGTTTGACTACGCGCCCAGACCATCTTCAGCGCCTACTTGATATCGTTAACGAGTACGCTACAAAATGGAGATTTTCGATAAACGCAGATAAATCCCGAGTCGTAATATTTTCTAAGTCTAGGGTATCACCAACAATCAGCTTCTCGCTAGGAACGACTAACATTGCCGTAGATGATAGCATCATACATCTAGGAATAAGACAACAATCTAATCTAAAGTACAAAGAACGAATTCAGGAAAGGTGCCAAAAAGGGCTAAACGCTTTTTATGCAATGATTGGACTCGGTGTGAAACCTGCCGGTCTAAACCCCTTAACTTCGGTGAATTTATATAAGAAAATCATAATCCCAACAACGTTATACGGTTGCGAATTGTGGAACGCCCTGTCACAAAACGATATACTCACTATCAATAAACACCAGCATAAAATCGTGAAGAAAATCCAAGGCTTTCCCCTACGTACTCGATCTGATATGTGCGAGTCAATGCTGGGACTTCATACACTATCCGCAGAAATAGACAAACGTAAACTAGTATTCCTTCACAAAATCATGTCGCTTCCCAGCTCGGCTATATGTAGGAATATTTTTTACAGAAAACTCTTTATATATTTAGCAGGGTCACCAACTGTTAAGACTGGTTTTATCCCAGATATCTGCCAGCTATTGTCTCGCTACAAGCTCACTCATATATTACGACTACATGATAACCTGCCGTCTAAATTTATGTGGAAAAAAACAGGTACAGACTTCAGTTAACGCCCTGGAAAGTGATCATTGGAGGCAAAGGATAGAAAGCGACTCAGATTTTAATAGGTTTAAATGTCTGCATACGTCCGTAACTCCATGTATAGTCTGGAAGTCGTCACATACATTAGCACAACTGAAACTTGCAGACTTTATCGCGCAGTTGTGGATATGTATACCGGACCGAGAATATAGTATATGTCGCCTATGCGACGGTATCACAGAAGACGTTCTGTGCCATGCCGTTGCAGAATGCTCTTTCACTCTGCCTCTAAGGGACGCTTTCCTGGACAAAATCCACAGGAATGTCACGTTTGTCACATACAACGAACTAGAACGCAGTCATGGCGAACAGTTTTTTGCAGAAAATGGTAGGAGGTACTCTTGAGACACATAGCACAATGTCATCCGAAAGTGCAAGCATATTCCTACAAGATGCATTCATGTATGTTCGAGAGACTTTCGTCTCGTATCTTGATCATGTTTAATTAGTGTTAGTAGATACACGCTGCGTTATGTAGATATATAATTGGAAAGTACAATGTTATATATAATGTTGATTCCGATCGATAGACACATGTCTACGACCAGTTTCCACAGAAGGATCAGATATACCAGTATGTTTAACTGACAGAATGTGTAAACACTGAACAGTGTAGCACAGATCAGCCGAATAAGTATTCGTCTGATCCACGTCTGCGCTGGTCACAAATGAACTCGACCAAATGAATACACAACGCATCGCATGCATGCAGGTACGTGCATACACGTATATATGTGAACCACTGTATATTATCCCACAGACACAACACTCCTGTGCAACGCCAGGGACTATCTAGCATGTCAGCGGCCATTATGTATTATACCCAAAACAATGACATGAAAATCAACTTCACATTTATATCAATTTGTTTATTCGTGTACATATACATTTCTTGTATTGTTAACAATTTGAAATCTCCATATAGGAGGAAATAAAGATATTGAATTGAATTGAGATAGTCAATAAAATGGGTACTCCCGGTTCAAATTGGCGGATTTCAACATTTCCACCAGAATAAGCTTATTTCGCGCATATCTTACTATGTGTGACTGGTGTGCGCTTAATGCCCGTGCACAATCATACTGCGGACATTAACACTCCTATTTACTCACTTCATGTGCAATGCAGTGTTGAATTTCAAAATGTCCGCCGTTCAAACATGTTCTGCCAACTTGTAAAACAAAATGATACAAATGAAGACCTAATTCTCGTATCTAGTATGCATAGTTTATATATCTAGCATATATGTTATAGTGCACGGATTAAATTCAATTTGTAGTCTGTATTTTTTTTCGATTTTAAAGAATGGCGGCAAATTCTGTGTATTTTTCACAAACGCTTTTCTGTTACATGAAATATGGCACCTATAAGTATGTTTGCTACATATGTCTGCACAATAAGATAACATATAGCAGATAATTATTTGGTACTATTTTTCGCTTGCTTATGCAATTGTACTGTGCGTATTGTAGAATTGGGTATGCTGTGCATTTTCGCGTAAACTCTTTAGTGTCTAGCATGTCACGTTCTCTACGTCTGACAGTTACTCACAATGGTTATATTGGCGGCCATTTTGAAAATAACAATTATTGCTCTACGTCAATGTTAATAATGTTATACATTTTATCTGTTATTGTATAAAGACTAAACATTCAAACATTGGCATTTTTGAGTACCACATGCAGAGATATGTCAAAAACACAGAAAATGGAAAGTACTATATTTAAACTATTTGAAGCCTTTTGGTGGTGTACATATATTTGAAGGAAATGTAAACCAAACAGACATAAAACATTTGATAAAAAATAAGTTGTTGACAGATGTTCTTAAATCATGGTGCAAGCTAAACTTCTGCGATAATCCAGAAACAATATCAAAGCAAATTTTATGGAACAATTCGAAAATAAAAGGTAATGGAAGAATGTTTTACTACAAGGAATGGGCTAATAAGGGGATTACATATATAGAACAACTATACGATTATAGAACTACATCATTCTTTAATTTTACAAAAATAAAAGAACTATTTGATGTTAGTAATAACGATTACCTAAAATACTTCAAACTGATTTCGTGCATTCCTCAAGACTGGAGAACACGAATTAAAAATGAAAAAATAAACACGATTAATACAAAGATACTATTAATAGAACAAATAAAAACCAAGAACAAATGTAATAAGAAGCTATATAACATGTTTCTTCATCAACAGAAACCGGTTGTGCATAAAACCAAGACAAAATGGGATGACGAATTAGCGGATAAATATATAAATTGGAAGATAGTCTACACAAATCATTTTACAAACACTATAAGTTCTAAACTTAGGAATTTTCAGCACAAATCTTTGATGAGAATTGTCGCTACAAACGATTATTTACTTAAGTGTAACATTGTCAGCTCCAATTTGTGTGATTTTATACGCCATGGCTCCAGAAACAAATAAGCACCTTTTTTGGGAATGCACTATAAGCCAACATATTTGGTCACAGCTGAATACCTTTTTAAACAATAATAATAGTGTATGTCATTTTTATTGGCACACTGTTTGCTTCGGGCAATATGAGCAAGACAACAAGTTTTTCAACTTTTGTATCATACTAGTAAAATACTGTATATATACATGTAAATTACGAAACACGGAACCTAAATTTCCAGAGTCTATGTCTTACCTAAAGGCAACACAAACTATTGAAACAGAAATTGCAATGAATAGAAATAAGCTCATAGTTCATGAACGAAAATGGAATGTTATTCAATTAGACTAACACTCATTTAGAGATACACGAACCTTCTGATTATACATACAACTATTACAGTTAGGTATAACAGCATATACCGTAATAGTATTGTATCGTGGTGTGTTGCTCAATTATTATTCACTAAACCTATTTCACCATATCTCATTTTCAACTCTATTCTCTCATCTAAATAACATTCTTTAATAAATCCAACCTAACCATGTATGAACAATACGTTATAATCTACATGTACTCATAGTTGATTGTAAACAAACAGTGTAACCTATAAATGCATGTTGTTAAACTGCTTGTAACTCATGTATTGTTTGTATATGACTATATATGGAAATAAAAACTTAAAACTGGAAAGTTTCGGTAAATCTACTCTGGTCGTCGAAACACGCACTTCATATATATCACTCGATGAAGTAGTGCGAGCTCATCTGAATCTAGACTGGCCGGTTGCAAATTCCATAATGCCCTCTTTGTTACTGACATCCAATGTTATCTTCAGTTTGTGGATCCCATTTGCAGCATTTGGGTATGGGTAATCGTCTGCTGATAATGACTGGCGATGTTTTTTTAAAACCACACAGCCACTACCTCGCAAACAAATAACCCGCTACCTAACTGGCAGTGTCTCCTTGTTAGTACTAAGTAGAAGGCAGATAACACTGTCAGCCATGCAGCAAGGAATACCCCGTCTCACAGTCATGGGATCCCCCATGCATCACCTGATGTTGACGGCATCTCATCCTTGTCCTGTGGCAACTTCTGTCCTTTGGAGTAACTGTGGTCCACATTGTCTAGTTGTCCTTTCCTGTAGTCCCGAGATCCTCCCATCTTGCTTGTACTGGAAATGTGCCTTCTCCACGTAGCCTCTTTTCAGATGACGCCTACGAATAACTTCTGGCCGCTTACTATAGTCTCTGTGAAAGTTGTACTCGGTGTTCAGACGGTTCAATGCAGTGTTTGCACGTGCAGAGAAGTCGAGCGCCCTCCCGATATGCGACTCCGCTTTTGTACTATTAGTAGAGACGAGCTACTATATAAAAATGAGAGTTCGTTAACATGCTTGTGAAAGTTACTTTTTCAACAGTTTCCTATAGGTTTAGACCTCAGGAACAAGAATCCGAAAGTGCCCCAAAAATCTGACCTCGTTAAAGGTCATTTTTCTTGACCTTGAAAGGTCATGAGAGGTCAAATTTTGGCAAAATACTAACTTTTTAACGAAATGTTGTAGAAAGCTAATATTGGTGTCAAATGAAAGTACTATACATGCCAAGTATTTTTTATTATTTGACCAATTGTATATGATCAATGGTTTGACCTCTAGAGGTCAATAGAGGTCAAATATACACTATAAATGGTGAAATTGGGTCAAAAACTGACTTCTTAACGCAGCGGAGTGTCATAGGCAACTGATATTAGTGTCAAATGAAAGCACGGAACATGCCAAGCAACTTTTATTTGCAATACAATTAATAGACTCGATAGTGTGACATCTGGAGGACAATAAAGGTACAACTAGAATTTTCGAAAAACACATACAGCACTGATACAAAATGCGTAGTCCGAAAATCCGTATTAAAGTTTTCTTCTATACAATATAAGTATGCAGCGTTGTGTGATGGAAAAATAAACGACAAATACCATGAACAGAATGCGCAGAATCAGCACTGTTTAAATCACTGGCTTAAATGCGCATCCGCGCAGTCTGATCAGGGCCTACACTTCTCGTCATTTAGTAAAACATAATTATATAATTACATTAATGTCGTTATGTCTGATATATAGGTCTACATGACTGACATCCTAGAACCATAGAATCCAAGTTCTGTACCGCATTAGAAAGTGAGACTACATGTAGCCGCGTTTATTATTTGCAGTTAAAGCAGCATCTACTGTTATTTTGGCGAAAATAACGATAGCGTTGTTAATGAGATTCAGTCAAATGAAATATACAAGTTTACATTAGGCATTAAGCAGACTGCGCTTTCAGCAACAGTCTGAGATTGCGCTTTCAGCAACAGTCTGCGTCTATATATTGACTATCGTCAGTTCTATCAATGTTTTGACTTTTCAATATTAAGATCCCTAATATACATGTATTGTGTTTAACCGACAGGTTGTTAATTGTATTTGACCTTAATACTTGCTCCGCTTTCCGTCACGATTATGGACTGGACTCTCTGTGCCATTTGCCAAAAAGCAACCGAAGAGAAACTGAATTGTCCACTGTCGAGTAAACATTCAGGGCATAAAGCGGTGGATAGGGCTCGCAGGTTCAAAGAGTTGAATTTGATGCCGATTGAATTCGATGTCGAAAATGTAAATCATGTGATATGTGAGGAAAACAGTGCATCATGGCATCATTCATGCACACACTTGTTTTCCGAATATAGGCTTCAGCGTGTTGTGACCTCAAACAAAAATAATAGGAAACGTAAATCAACGCGCAGTACAACATCTGCTTTTGAGAAAACAAAATGTGTATTTTGTTAAGAAGATCTAACAAAATATCTACATAAGTGCGCAAAACTCGATGATAAGATGAAACGAATGGCACACAAGCTGGAAGATGATCGTCTGATCGGGCTGTTTGAGCAAGGTGACGTCGTTGCCTTGGATATACAGTACCATCGTGACTGCTTAACTGCATACGAACGGGCATATACTAGGAAGATATCGCCTGCACGAGTTGAGTTTTCAACAACTGATTTAACAAAGGAGGAAATCATGAGTAAAATAGAGGATGACATAGCGAGTGGGGTCACTGTTTTCTCGATGCGTGATTTAATCAATAATTATCAGACTCTGCTCGGCGACACTGTATCTATTGTCAACCACACACGCCTGAACATGACATTCTCATACGTTTTCCAGATTTCCAAGAGCAGTTAGGGTCTTAACGTTGCATTTATTTGATAACCTCCAAAGAAATGCGTAAAATTGTATCCGATAATATTATTGACACTGATCGCCAAGCCTCAATACTTGTGAAGGCTGCAATGATTTGTAGACAAGCAGTATCTTCAACAAGACCTTATAAATTTGATGGGAGCTTACATCCAAGTCATGAGATAGTTCCCCCACAAATGGCACAGCTGGTGCGCCTCCTCCTCTATGGATACCAAACAAATGCTGATAATCCCATTTCAAACCCAGAGAAATCTATTTCCGAACTTATTGTCTATAACATGGATAATTTGACAAGCCATGGAATGCGGGAAACCCCATTTCCTTTATACGTTGGCATCTGGTTACACAGTCAGACCCGTAGTAAGAAGCTTATCAAATGCATGAGTGAGATGGGGAAATCTGTTTCATTCGACAGAGTTCTCGCAATAGAGAAATGATTGGCAGAGATAGTGGCCAATCAGGCTCGAATAGATGGCGTTGTTTGCCCACAAAACATGCAGAAGCAGCTGTTTACTGTAGGTGCACTGGACAACCTCGATCACAACCCGACGTCGCGCACTGCCAAAACGTCGTTTCATGGAACCGGTATCTCTGTGTTCCAACAACGGACAGTGAATACCCGTGGGATACCACGAGATACACTCGCCTACAACGACGTGTGCGAGAGCACGTCACATCAACTGCCCGACAGTTACACTGTAGTTCCACCATTGACACGGTCGCTGGTAACGGATGTTCCACCTGCGCGTGAAAAAGGTGAGTCTCTCCCCGAAGTTATACACAGAGAGGTGCTGGTGGAAACAGAGTGGAAGAACCACGTATTGCAGTTACTGCGAGATGACACTGATGCTGAGCCTCAAATGAAAGCTATGTGGTCATCTTACCACGCGTCTCGAACACTGAATACACCTTTGCCACTACCAGCTGCTACATGTATGTTGCCTTTCTTTTACGAGTCGTCCTCAAATCCTGATATGGTGAAACATGGCATGGAGATTGTCAGTCAAGTAGTCCAGTTCTTGAATCCTGGCCAGATTCCCGTTATGGCTGTTGACCAACCTCTTTATGATATTGCCAAAAAGCTTCAGTGGACATATCCATACGAACTTGGTGAAGAGAAATTTGTTGTTCTCATGGGAGGTCTACATATTAAAATGGCACTGTGGCATACACTTGGAGACCTTCTTCACGACAGCGGATGGGTCGAAAAGGTTGGGCAGTACACGTTGGGCAGTACAGTCACACAAGCATTCAAACTGACTGTCAAATGTGGTTGTCGCAAGAAATGCACTGGGACCTGCTCTTGCCGAAAAGAGAACCTTCAGCTTGTATGTACACCACTCTGCAAATGTCCATGTTTAGGGTGATGCACATGACAGTAGAGAAGCATGGCTTCTAGTGTTAGCATGGGTATGGGTTGACTGTCAGCAATGTGTAGAAAGTATAACACACACATAATCTGATCTGATTTTACCGCGGAGACCGACATTTTGACTGTATCCCCTCCCCAATAGGTCACACTGTCACATTTATCATTGTACTGGCGGTATAAAAGCTTGATTGCTTCAGCGTTTTCATTTGACACCAATATTAGCTTGCTATGACACTCCATTTATGAATTGGATTTTACCCCTATTCACCATTTTCAACATATATATTGACCTCTATTGACCTCTAGAGGTCAAAATATTGAACATATCAAATTGGGCAAGGAATAAAAGCTTTCAAAGATTTTCCGTTGAGAAATTATTTGTTACCCCTATTTGTCCCTTTATTGCCTATATATTGACCTCTATTGACCTCTAGAGGTCAACATATAAAACATATCAAATTGGCCGAAGAATAAAAGTTGATTGGATTATCAAATTCTTTCATTTGACACCAATATTAACTTCCTATGACCTTCCGTTAAGAAATTGCGTTTTCACCCATATTTGTCCATTTTTAGCCTATATATTGACCTCTATTGACCTCTAGAGGTCAAACTATCGAACATATGCAATTGACCAAAGAATAAAAGTTGCTTGGATTGTCCAATGCTTTCATTTGCCACCAACCTTAGCTAGCTAGAAAGTTAGCATTTTGTCCCCTGTTTGACCTCTAATGACATTTCAAGGTCACGAAAAATGACCTTTAACGAGGTCAGATTTTTGGGGCACCTTCGGATTCTTGTTCCTGAGGTCAAAACCTATAGGAAACTGTTGAAAAAGTAACTTTCACAAGCATAATAACGAACTCTCAATTTTCGTCCCCACTATATAGAGTCTGCAATACCACAGTTATATTTCAATATTGTTGATGATACCATCGCTGTGAAATTCCGCGAATAGTTTACATTTTTCGGCAGGTTTACTCCACATGATCGGTTGAATGCTTCATTATTCTACGTTGTATAAGCCGTATCGTGTCATGTTGAATGCCTGATCGCTCAGCCTCATGTTAAGTATAGCTATCATCAGCTGACTGACGCTTTCATTCATTTGCAGTGGTGGCAGCTGATTTGGGCCCAGGAACTTCGATCGTGCCCGCCAGTTTTCGGTTTCATCGCCAGCGCAAACGACGGAGTCCGGAGCACATTTGGAGTGGTCGTCGGCGTAGCAAGATACAGTCGCATCTATCATCCGGGGTATCATGCAGGTATCTACCTTGGTCAAATCGTCATCAGGGTCTACAATGTTTGCTATGCAGAAATATCAAGTGCCAGAATGTTGTTTGTACCCAATAGTGTAGACCTGTCTGTACCCAACATTGTAGACCCAGATCAGACTGCACACATGTGCAGCCAATTGGTCTCTGAAACATCAACTCCTGCAATAGTAATACAATTCACCTGCATTGGTTATCTCCCCTGCTGCATGGGCAAGCTGTGTTTTTAGTCTGCAATACACCTGCAATAGCCTATATCTGAAGGCAAGTATTGCTACATGCCACACAGGTCAGATTAGCAAATGCATTTGCCTGTGTTGCCACACCACTGCTAATGTTGTGGGCTTGAGTGTAGTCTTGGAGGTATATCTGCGGACAAACATGCCGAACACCCAGTTAAAGCAGCATAGAAAGTATAAAAAAAATACATGTACGCCATATGAGAATTTGTTTTTACCAATTTGGGGTTAACATTGGGTACAGGAGGCAGATTGGCACATAGCTAGTGTTGGTCGTGCATGCAGGCAATGTGACTCGTGACTGGTGACCCGACAATGCAGGAAAAATCATAACATGAAAATCCGTAGTGTTGTTATACGTCGCCATAGCTTCATTGTCTGCTGTCCTAGATGATTTAATATGTGATATTTGTAACGTTTGGTACTTGTTAGTTCAATATTTGCACCATATGGAAAATATATCTGAAAAAAGTGCTCGCATTTGGTTCCGACATTTGAAATTTTAATTTGAAATTTAATAAATTTAATTAATTTTCGGAAATTGTCCGTTGTTTATAAAGGGCTGCATTAATATTTCACATTCTGCACAATAGTACCATCAAATGCCTGTCCAGTCCTTTTTATTTCATTACAAAATGTCTAAAACTGCATGAGATCTGGACTTTTTAACAACAGACGTAGCATTGCCTCGGCCGTGCTCTCGGAACATGAGAATGCGGGATTTACATCTTGTGATTCGGGTGCGCACATTTTAGTCGCAGAGTGGCAGATTTGATAAAAGTCAATTGGTTCTCATTGCCAACTGACTACTTGATATGTCTGAACTTGTATTTCTTGTTTTTTTTCTCACATTTGCCCCCATTCTGTCAGAGCATACCTGTTTGACAGCAAAATCAACATTGACAAAAAAAGTTCTGCAGCAAGATGAAATACAATTTCAGCAGTTAGTCTGTAGGGCCTACGAAGTTAGAGGCAAGTGTAATTAATAGTATTTGTTTCTGTTTTCAGCATTTTAAATGCATTTTATAGCAGGAATGTGCCATTACTTTTTTTTTGCAGAATTTGCAATGTTTCAATGTTGTTCTAGAACACTGATTGACAGCTGGGCATGTACATTTCCAGTTACATCATCAAGATGGATGCCTTTTGTTTAGGAGTGAATGAAAAAATTGCTGTGAACAGTGTAGTTGCCGAAAATGGTACCTGTCAGCTATGGACAGGCCCATTATGGAAGAAGGGTCGCTATGGTGTATTTTCATACCGTGACCCTGAGACGGGCGTGTGGCATAAGAAAAATATCCACGGAGTGGCACTAATGGCTGCACATGGTCAGATCCATGTGGCTGCAACTGTAGATTGCAGTCACTTGTGCAATAATAAACTTTGTATTAATGTAGAACATCTCAGCCTTGAGACTCCGGCCACAAATAATAGCAGAAAATGGTGTTTCCAGAATGGCTGTTGTGTCGGCCATGACGCCTCTCCGGACTGCCTGGTGAATTTGATGTTGTAGTTAGTAGATAATTAATCAACATGTTTCCATTGCTTTAAGGTGTAACCGGCATGCAAAAACAGACAGCATGCAGTGATCATGTACATGCAATTGTAGAAAATGTACCTTATTGAATTTGCAACCAGTGCAGACCCAGCGGAAAGTTTCGGTTAATCTACTCTGGTCGTCGAAACACGCACTTCATATATATCATTCGGTGAAGTAGTGCAAGCTCATCTGGATATACACTGGCCGGTTGCAAATTCCATAATGCCCTCTTTGTTACTGACATCCAATGTTATTTTAAGTTTGTGGATCCCATTTGCAGCATTTGGGTATGGGTAATCGTCTGCTGATAATGACTGGCGATGTTTTTTAAAACCACACAGCCACTACCTCGCAAACAAATAACTCGCTACCTAACTGGCAGTGTCTCCATGTTAGTACTAAGTACAAGGCAGATAATATTGTCAGCCATGCAGCAAGGAATACCCCGTCTCGCAGTCATGGGATCCGCTATGCATCTCCTGATGTTGACGGCATCTCATCCTGGCCCTGTGGCAACTTATGTCCTTTGGAGTAGCTGTGGTCCACATTGTCTAGTTGTCCTTTCCCGTAGTCCGAGATCCTCCCATCTTGCTTGTACTGGAAATGTGCCTTCGCCTACGAATAACTTCTGGCCGCTTACTATAGTCTCTGTGAAAGTTGTACTCGGTGTTCAGACGGTTCAATGCAGTGTTTGCACGTGCAGAGAAGTCGAGCGCCCTCCCGATATGCGACTCCGCTTTTTTCGTATTCAGTCTGCAATGCCAGTTATATTTCAGTATTGTTGATGATACCATCGCTGTGAAATTCCGCGAATATTTTACATTTTTCGGCAGATTTACTCCACATGATCGGTTGAATGCTTCATTATTCTACGTTGTATAAGCCGTATCGTGTCATGTTGAATGCCTGATCGCTCAGCCTCATTTTAAGTATCATCAGCTGACTGACGCTTTCATTCATTTGCAGTGGTGGCAGCTGATTTGGGCGCAGGAACTTCGAACGTGCCCGCCAGTTGTCGGTTTCATCGCCAGCGCAAACGACGGAGTCCGGAGCACATTTGGAGTGGTCGTCGGCGTAGCAAGATACAGTCGCATCTATCATCCGGGGTATCATGCAGGTATCTACCTTGGTCAAATCGTCATCAGGGTCTACAATGTTTGCTATGCAGAAATATCAAGTGCCAGAATGTTGTTTGTACCCAATAGTGTAGACCTGTCAGTACCCAACTTTGTAGACCCAGATCAGACAGCACACATGTGCAGCAAATTGGTCTCTGAAACATCAACTCCTGCAATAGTAATACAGTTCACCTGCAGTGGTTATCTCCCCTGCTGCATGGGCAAGCTGTGTTTTTAGTCTGCAATACACCTGCAATAGCCTATATCTGAAGGCAAGTATTGTTACATGCCACACAGGTCAGATTAGCAAATGCATTTGCCTGTGTTGCCACACCACTGCTAATGTTGTGGGTTTGAGTCTAGTCTTGGTGGTATATCTGCGGACAAACATGCCGAACACCCAGTTAAAGCAGCATAGAAAGTATAAAAAAATTACATGTACGCCATATGATAATTTTTTTCTCACCAATGTGGGGTTAACACTGGGTACAGGAGGCAGATTGGCACATAGCTAGTGTTGGTCGGGCATGCAGGCAATGCGACTCGTGATTGGTGACACGACAATGCAGGAAAAATCATAACATGAATATCCGTAGTGTTGTTATACGTCGCCATAGCTTCATTGTCTGCTGTCCTAGATGATTGAATATGTGACATATGTAACGTTTGGTACTTGTTAGTTCAATATTGGCACCATATGGAAAATATATCTGAAAAAATGTCTAAAACTGCATGAGATCTGGACTTTTTAACAACAGACATAGCATTGCCTCGGCCGTGCTCTCGGAACATGAGAATGCGGGATTTACATCTTGTGATTCGGGTGCGTACATTTTAGTCGCAGAGTGGCAGATTTGATAAAAGTCATTTGGTTCTTATTGCCAACTGACTACTTGATATGTCTGAACTTGTATTTCTTGTTTTTTCACATTTGCCCCATTCTGACAGACCGCAGTACACAGATAGACTGCTTCCGGATCGGTACCCTCAAAGAATAGTCCGGAGAAAAATGCATATGTTTGTGTTGCAGGTGCTCAACGGGTGTTGACAAGTTGGTGAGAAGACGGCACGATCCAGTCGTCAAAGACATTGTAACTCAATGTGTGATTCCAATGTTTATGCTTTTACAGGCGGTGAGTGAAATTACCCACACACGCTATATGTTTAATATACAGTTCTATCTGTGTGTTTAGGCCATATTCTACATCGTGATCTTGGCCTGGGCCCTCTACTACCTGATCTCCTCGTTCACGGCCGTGTTGCCCTGGTCAACCTGTGCCAACTACTGGAACACTGCCCGCTGCATGTCCCACTACGACCGCGACAGACTCCCGTATAAATGATCCAACGACACCTATTCGTTCGAGGTCGACAGCAGTGTCGGTGCGAATATGACGTCACTGGTGACGAATTACACGGGGTTCGAGTGTAAACAGTATTACGACAGGAATAGATATGCGTTCCCCGTTCGGGAATTTTGGGAGTGAGTACATAGTGATCGATCACATTATAATATAACCGTACACAATTTTGTATATGAATAGACGCACTCATGATATATTAATGTACTAGTGGGAACTAAATGAGTATCCCTTAAGTATTGGCTGAAACATTGTATTGAAATAGTGGTTACAATATACGGAGCCCCGTAGGGGGGCATGGATTTATTGTTATTAATTCGTTCCCACGGTCCCACGATCCCACGATCCCACGAATGACAATTCGTTGTTCCCTCAATCTAACAATTCTTCCCCCCCCCCCTAATTAATAATTCATTCCCACGAATTAACAATATTCGTTCCCCTGGGAACGAATTGTTATTTCTTGGGAACGAATTGTTATTTCGTGGGAACGAATTGTTAAATTGAGGGATGGAATTGTTAATTCGTGGGAACGAATTGTTAAATCGAGGGAACGAATTGTTATTTCGTGGGAACGAATTAATAAATAATAAGGAATTAGACGTCCCCTGAGGTGCTCCGTAACAATATGGTCGAACCATACACTATTGCATCTGAATGACAGAGTACCACGGATCTCACTTCTAGCATATGTCCCACTGACTCATTTTCTCAGAAGTATGGTAGATATAGACGCTTTTGTATAATACTATGTCTTCGGGCGACTATGTCGTGGGGTATAGATGAACCGGGCGTGGTGCGATGGCCGATCGCGCTGTGTCTACTGGCTGTGTGGGTCATGTGCTACTTCTGTATATGGAAGGGCATCAAGTGGATCGGCAATGTAACACAATTATAACAAAGCGTACCCGTCTACTGATCGCTGAGGGGTTAAGCCATAGCCATCTGGGGAAGGGGCCCTTTTCAACCATTTTGGGAAAAGTCGCACTAAATTGGGAATTTTCCATCTCAATGTTTTCGCCATTTCATGTCATGTAGAATAAAATGCATTAATACATGTATTTGTATTATTTCTCATCAATTGTATATGTTGTTACCACTCGTTTGAACCGTCTCGACGAGACGATTCAAAAGAGTGGTAACAACCTATACTTAAATTGAGAAATAAAGCAAATAGAAAAGAAAATGTTGGTAAATTTGATACCTGATATTTTTTTTCTTTTCAATTGGGACTTTTTTCAGAGTTTGGGAATTCGGCCCCTGTGAGTATGGTAAATTAATCCCTGTCGTTGGTTATGTATTGCAGAAGGCAGCATCAAACGCACATGAACAGGACGTAGCTGGAATGGGAAATTACAGATAGATGTTTAATATGTGACTGTGACTGGAGAAATGGGGCTTATTGGATTTGTGACCAGTGTAGCTCATGATCAAATGGCACACTCCCGTAGCTCGATAGTGATCTGCATTGTTTGTCAGAAGCATGACTGGCGTTTCGTTGACAGAATGGCGAGCTGCGCAGATCATGATCAGACAGACTGTGCGGATGCACAGGTTGATCTGGATCTACTCTGGTCGCAACACCCATAAGCCACATTTCTCCAGTCACAGCCATATATATGTATTCTTGTTTGTGAGGCATGTTACTATATAAGGGTTCGAGAATGCATTGCGCCCGTGCATATGTTGTTTATATATTTTTACATCACAGCGAATCAGAACACCTTATTCGGTGGTAACAGCCCCTCCTTGCGCATGCGGGAAAACACACTTCGGTTATATGTGATACCTGTAATAGTTTTGCATCGACAATAAGTTCCGCCCCGAAAAAAATGCAACCATCTTTAAATATTTACTACATGTGTATCTTATGATTTCGATATTACGGCTATGTTAGAATAAATACATAGTTCATTTATTAGGAAATCTAAATTCCCAATGACAATGGCAGGAATTTGGTTACGTTTGTTTATCAGTGTAGACCCCGATCATCTTGCGCATGCGCACATGCTGATCTGGGGTTAAGCTGGTCGTGACGTACATAGCACGTCTGCTTGCACGCCGCGAACGAAATATAGTAATACTGCAAACATGGGGGCCGTTTCATTAAAATTAGTACCGGTACGACTAAAAAGTTCGTAAGTGCAGATGATAGTCTGTAAATTTCACATTAACACTGTTTTCTTGTAAACAATTATTGGATTTACATTTATTGAGCATGCAGCCTATGCTGAATAAGTTGGCCGCGCCATACGAAAACCGGGCTTAATGAAAACGTCATGAAAAGCGGTAAACAACGTCGGAAAAACGACGTTTGCAACATCGCTGTAAAAGTTCACAGTTTGCCCTCCCATTTACGTTTACTGGTGTCAGTTAACATTAAGTGTGAACAGAAAACTGAAAATGATAACTTAATGAAACTTTCGCTAATGGTGAACGCATAATTTAACTGGCTACATATCAGCGAAGTCCTCGCTTACACTGCACCTTGAATCCTAAATAACCTTAAATATCAACAACCTAGTGTATGCCAACGATATTACCATATATTATCTTGGTAAATTGAGACACTTTTGAACAATTCAATCCAGTACTTAGCGATTGATATGCCATTTAATGCCACTATATTGTAAGGGACCTGCAGTCTGGTTTTTGTCAGTATGATTATCCAGATATCGGGTTTGGTACTCCTCACCAACAAGGATGTACACTATGTAAATATTGGCTGAGAATAGAATACGAGAGCGAATGTCAATTCAACAAGTTTAATAAAGTCTTAGCTAACATGTAACAACAATTAAAGTATTTTTTACGGACTGAATATCGGAGTATGCGGTGCAGAATATGTCATTTCCACATTGTGGCAGAAATGAACACAACAGAGAACAATAATGGAATGTCAACCTCCAAGTAACCTCGGCAACTAATCAACATGTGTCGGTAAGCTTGGTTAGATATTCAACATGTTCTCATGTTATAGTACATTACAGTTTGCAGTGTTTAAAGATGGGTGGGGTAACCATGGGCGGATTCAGGGGGGTGGCGGACCCGGCGCGCGCCTCCCCCCCCCCCCCACCTAAAATTCGTCGAGTAAAGATTTTTTACAAGTTACAAGGCACGTTGTTTGCTCCGAAATGCGCCAGAACGCAGGAAATGCGATGTAGATTTCATGTAGATGCGCTATCCCGAACTCCGATAATATAGTCAAGTATTGCAAAATAGTGACAAAAGGCACATGGCCACAATCCCTGATCCTTATAATATAATATAATGACATATACGCTCGTATATCCAGGGTTTGTATTGAATTTGGCAAAACAAATGCATCAAAATCTCTCTAATAGATTCAGAATCAGTGATTTCAATGCAGTTCTTTCATTGTTTGTGTATAAGCAATACATAATGCACAAAACACACAGTGAGGTCGGTGGAGTTTTCGAAAAGTCTTGAAATTAATTGGAAATTTGATGGTCATAAACTTGCTTTTCGCACGATTTGTAGTATCAAATCATCAGCTTATCACTTCACTGCATACTAATGTATGTCTGAATCAGGCGATGGTTTAATGCGATTCTCAAGAAAGACACCTGACAACAATTATAAGGTATCACGCTACCAAATCTGCCCGACATCGTGTTTTGTCACAAAGTTAATGTTATAAGCCGCCTACTGCAAATGTACACATGCACTGTCTACAAACAAATACAATGTACTCCATTTGCAGAAATACCTTATTTGAAAAGTATTCATACGGAATTACGTTACTTGGGCCGCAATCCAAAACATGACGTTGCATTAATAGCAACTACAATAAACATTATTTTCATACTTTGTCTTGGCCTAATGGGAAACACTTGGAAAGGCTACGAGATATCCAAATTTGGTTGACATGCGATAAAAGATGAAAAATCTATAGGACTTGTCCGAGTATTTTATCAACACCCCTTGTATACGCCGTTGATAAAAACGTCGTAATTTCAACGTCATTGATCTAAAACGTAATATAAGTTTTTACCACGTGTCATAAAGATACTTCTAAAATGAAAAATAATTGGGATACATTGATAGTTTTGGCGGCATATGGTTTTTAAAAGATGTACAATTCAGAATACGCGAAAAAGTAAAAACTGAAAATTGTGTCATTAAGCCCGGTTTTCGCATGGCGCGGCTCAAATGTAGTAAATTCATCAATTAAAATTTCCAGACGATTCTAAATTTGCACTTACGAACATTTTAGTCGTACGAAGCTTAGTGAAACGGGCCCCAGACTCGACTCGATTGTTGAGCTTGCAAATATTGCCTGAAACTCGGTGAAAAGTGTTAATGACTGTGTCTGTAGAAAATTACCTTTTAATATCGACTGTGCGGTAAACATCCAGGTCTGGGTCTGCACACGTGGCATGATGTTCATTTATTCAGTTTGCAACCATGGAACGTCACCAATCCGAATACCTTGGATAATGCCCACTGTACCCGGTTTGTTTTGTAGGAACATGAATCATTGTGTTCAACAATCTCCAAAGATCTATCGTATTGTCAATTAAAATCCGTGAAATGCAAGCGTGATTCTGCTTTAAAGGTTGTCTACGTGACGGCACTATTCCCGTACTTCCTGATGACGATATTGCTGATACGGGGCGTAACTCTGCCAGGAGCCATTGACGGCATCAAGTTCTACTTACTTCCCAACTTCAGCAAAATCACCAACTCCAAGATTAGTTGAGTAACCTGTACAAGCAACGTTAAGGAGACGGTCTCAAGATGTATGATCATGTGGTACTAACAACAACAAGAAGTACTGAAATTTCCAGAATCCATCTGATTCAAAATAAGTATTCTTGTATAGTGTCCGTATTACGTAATATGACAAAATATGGCGCATCGAACGTGTATTGTTAAGCTGCATTTGATGGTCTCTGTATTTTCGCCCAAACTTCTGTCGTTTTTGCGAAGAATCGATTTCCGTGTCTCCGACACGGAAATCGATTCTTCGCAAAAACGACATAAGTCTGTCCAAACTACCTGGACCACCAAATGCAGCTCATGAAGACACGTTTGCTGCGCCATATCTTATCAAATTCCGTTTCATATTAAAGAAAATATCAAATAATACTTACTTTGGAGTGGGCGACGTAGTTGTTGTTGTAACCACGTGATCATGCACATTGGGTCTACACCTGATCATTATTTGATTCAAAGATAATTGAGTCCATTGTCCTGACTTGTCTATGTATGATTAGCTACATTCATATGTTCTACTTCGTATTGACAGTTCCTTGTCAAGCGCCGGAATATGCGACACTGGCTGGAACACCCAAGGTTGGCCGACTTGGCTACTCCATGCGCCGTATAGGAAACAGCAACGAGGCAGTGTTCAGATATATGCTATATATGTGCAATTATCTTTTAATCAAAGGCTGATCATGTATAGAACGGGTCATTAACCCTTTCAAAACTACAAACCTCTAGCGGTGTTTGCAAACGGTGTAGACACTGATGAGCCGGCTCGTGATGAGCCGCCTCACAGGATGTGCACTTTTCGTAAGTAATTTTCATATTTTAGGGGAAAACAAACACAATCCATCAATGGGCATGTCTAAAAATAATTTTGTTACAATTGAACTGGTCTGAAAATGAACATATCGAAGTTAATTCCAGTTATATAGGGGTGGGAGGGTTAATTACGCAAGGATGTGTGATTATAGACCGTTCTTCAAACGATATACTTGTTTACTATTTGCACTTTGAATAAGTAATTATTGATTCTAATGTACCTTAATGAAATTGTCGAAATCTGATTGGCTGATCGATCAATTACCTGCAAGTAAACCCACGATTTATACGTAGGTAACATGTCTGTGATCACATTTACATGATTAGATATATTCCTACGCGCCGTTTCACCCTGAAAGTTCCGTGATGTCATGCAATAGAGATTGTTCGGACAACCAGAAACGTGAGTATTAGTCTATTCTCCAAAAATGCTGGAGCTAATCATGAAGACGAGAGCCCTCCCAACTCTGTATCCACTACAGCTGTTACCTGTCCAGCATCAAGGTCATGTGCAGGGGCGGATCTAGAGGGTGGGTGGTCCGGGGTTGCAACACCCCCGTTCAGCCACGGAGTTTACATAGATCAGTTTACCACTAGTTGGAGTCTGAATTTAAATGCCGTAAAACACAGGAAAGTGTATTTACGGATAGCATACTCGCTACACTCTGTGGAGCTCGACAATATGACAGCCTGCCGTTCCTCAAATGCTAGATCCGCACCTGACGTGGTGCCCTGTCACAACACTGGCTACTGAAGTGGACTTCCACAATCACTAGCAAAGGGTGGAAAATCACGTCCTTGTACCGCCTATGACCCCAGCCGTGTACCAACATCCATCGACATATACTTTCCAAAATTCACTGTGAATATACACAACCATAACTATGACAATCATTAAGTGATCCACTTATAAAACTGTAAAATGTCGAGCTCGACAAGCAAGCATCAGCGATGTCGGCCATTTTTTTCTAACTTTGAATGGAAATTCCCAGCAATGTAGGTCATTGGACAATTATTCTAATATTCAAGGTAGTGTTTAACCATATATAAAATAATCATTGGTGGATGATAAAGAATATATAGATGAAATAAAAGTTTGTAAATGGTAACACAATTCTTCATTAGTTTACGTATTTGTTTTGCACTATTTGTTATCGTGTATTATGTTTATGGCAGTTGTCACGGTTGCAGACAAGGTGTAAATCGGCCAATATTGTGAGGGTTGTAATGTGTATGCCCATATTGGTTGGTATTTGGTTCAGAAATCGGAAAATTAGTCATGTGGTCACATTTGAATTGGGTATGCCCTATTGTGGTATTTGGTTCAGAAATCGATGTCAGAAATGATGGTCGACATTTGAATAGAAATAAACCGTATTGAAATTTGTAATTTGGGAGATACTCGGTGTATTTACGGTTGGAAACTTCGATTTACGTCTCCGCCTGCGGCGTCGCCGTAAATCGAAGTTTCCAACCGTAAATCCACCTAGTATCTCCCCAAATTACAAAATTCAATACAGTTATCTCCTAATTTATACTGAACTGAAGAATTTCATATTTGACTGTGACTGGAGAAATGGGGCTTATGGGTTTGGCGACCCGTGTAGATCCAGATCAGCTTGTGCATCTGCACTGTTCCATCAATGAAACACCAGTCATGCGTCTAACAAGCAATATAGATCGTTAACCTGTGCTATTTCAGTATTTGATCAGTATCTACACTGGCCTCAAATCCCATAAGCCACATTTCTACACATATAACAAACGCCTCTTTATATTCGATGATTAAAAGTATGTGGCGTACTGTATTTATAACAATTATCACAGCCAGAGACATCACTACGGTGGCACAGAGGGGACATGGAAATATTTCATTGATATTGTGTGCGCTCGCAATAGTAAAAAATATTTCCATGTCCCACCGTACATCACAGCACTGTAAATATCCGGTATTTATTTAAAATGCAAAATTTGATGTAAATAAGCCCTTTCAAAGTTTCTTATATTGCGCAATGCTACAGACGAATATTATCGTCTCAATTTCTCGTCTTGTTTCTCTACATTGTAAATACAATGCTGTATTGGCATCTAATGATAATCGTCTCTAAAATCGTCGCCATTGGAGACGATTTCGTGTACTGCCGAAGCAGGGTTTCTTGGGAAATATTAAAAGAAATGAATTTAATAATTTAATATAGCATTATCAGTGTTAACCATGTGATAGAACCACGTGTTCATGACAGCATCTGGATCAGCTAACTGGCAAGCTGATATGCTGATAAATGCACCAACATGACCTATTTCTTGTATTGTAAGCCTTAAAATTCTTACGCGCTCCACAGCCTTGGTTTTAAAGTAACCTACTCTCTGTCACACGTTTTGCTGCCGACGAACTTTTTGCTATTAAACACATTAAATCTAAAAAATATTTAAAAGTAAGTACTTTTTTTATCAATAACAAAAAGTCACCCTCCCGAAAAAAGGAAAATCTTTTTTTCGCAATAAAATCAATATTTTATGGAATTTCATGAAATAATTTTTTTTGGGGAGGGTGACTTTTTTGTTATTGATGAAAAAGTACTTATTTTAAATATTTTTTTAGATTTAATGTGTTTAATGGCCAAATGTCCATCGGCAGCAAAACATGGAACAGACAGTAGTTAACTGCATAAAATTGGCTTTCGCAGTTTAATAACACAAAGTAGTAAAAGCCATACTACACTAGTGTAGCCCGCTACAGAAAAATGTGTTAAATAATGAGTACAGCTTCAAATTATGATGATGTGCTTATGCAAAAAAAAATTATAATCTACCAGTTGTATTGATTTAATATGATATGTATTAAGCGGGTTTACTGATTTCATAAGAAACGAGGCTATAGTATGATATTTATTAAACCTGTTGACTGATTTCATAAGAAATTCGGCATAGCCTCGTGTTTTATGAAATCAATACACAAATATCGTATTAAATTAAGATCCTCTATATTCCGCATGTCTGCCCACAGGTGTGGATCGACGCTGTGACCCAGATCTTCTTCTCCTACGGGCTCGGGCTGGGCTCCCTCATTGCACTGGGCAGTTACAACAAGTTCCACAATAACATCTACAGGTATAATGGCTTTTTCCACAATCTTACATGGCGTCATATCGCCTAAAACAATGTTTCAAAAATAATGGTGAATTCAACGTGCTTATTGTTTACATCACCGTTGTGTTTAATTGTATACAAGTCATATTGCGTTTCGCTTCACCCTTTCACCCCAAGCAACGGGAATGGATTTTGATATGTTAATTTTGCAATTGTGCGACCAATACAAACGTCACAAAATGGTTTTCAGACTAGTCCATTTATGAAAAGGTGTATTTTTGTTCCAGAAAATATGAAAATTACTTTCAAAAAGTGCAGATCCTGATGAGACGGCTCGTTACGAGCTGGCTCATCTGGATGGTCTGCATTGTTTGCATAAATATATGCTATAGCGGGCTTTCGGAATCCCGCTATAGCGGTTTATGCAAAAAGTGCAGATCCAGATGAGCCGGCTCGTAACGAGCAGTCTCATCAGGATTTGCACTTTTTGAAAGTAATTTTAATATTTCTTAGAACAAAAACACCCCCTTTTCATAAATGGACGAATTTGAAAATCATTTTGTGACCATTGGATTGGTCGGAACATTAGCATATCACAGTCCATTCCAGTTCCTTAGGATTGAAAGGGTTACTGTGAGGAGTTCGTATCATGAACTGTGGCATTATTTACACATTCTGTCTCTGAAATGTACAACTGAAATAAAACCGAATATGGAATGTATAAGATACAGTAGACATGTGTACAGATTGTCGCGTATCTCTCGACTGTGTCTGTTATTTGTAGAAGTTCGCCAACAACAAAAATAAAATGCATTCCATTCCGTTGCATTTTCGCTTTTGTGATTACACTCAACAACGCCATCATTTTCTTCCAGAGACGCCGTGTGTATATCCCTGCTCAACAGCAGCACGAGAATTTTCGCGGGCTTTGTGATATTCTCCGTCATCGGGTTCATGGCGCATGAGCAGGAACTGCCCGTCAGCGAGGTGGCCGATTCAGGTAACTGAATACTTATAAAACTAGTATCATTTGATATCAAGTTTATCAGACAAGGCTAGGAAACGCATAGGAATTCCGAGGCTCACCGAGCCATATACAGTTGATATCAACAGACACTTCCTACCGTTTCCGAGCCGAGCCTGATACACTTGATATTAACATAAACTAGATTGGTATGCTAGTTATAAGGTAACGTATTATGTTAGCTGATCATCAAATTTAAACCAGTTTTCGTTGAAAAAAAACGCGAACTTGTGTACGGTGCGTCATTACACTAACGTTATTCGGTAACGTCACGTGACGCTTTTCGACCAATGAAACGCAAGTTCTCAGTTCGCTACAACCCGGATGTGTTATCAGTCAGTACGTATTTTGTCAATACAAAGCTCGTTACCTGATAAATTGTGCGCTATAGAAATCCATAGTTGTATGGCGGGTCTTTGTTTTGTTGTAACGTTTGATACAGGAAAAAGATTAATACTCTAACAAGTACGTAGAATACGATACTAAACACGCATCATAATTTCAAGTGAAAATATGCTTCCTCACAGCTAAGAATGTGTCGGAATCAACCTTATCATTGATTAATCTCCCATCATTCCTTCCCAACACAGAAACTGTGATAATCCCGCAAAGATCTAGTCACGTACAAAAACATGAATGATGTCACACATGTGCATTAGTTGCGAACAGTAACTCTTGAAATCTACTCCCGTACCATCCATACGTGCTACGGACAGTACGGGAGTTCACATCTACAGGCACGTTGTGGTATGAACGACACATGCCACTTTTAAATACCTATTTTTACTCTGATATTAAATATCTACAATTTAGGACACTTACCATCTTACCATCTTATTTACCTTGGGCCCGGCTCGCTAATTCAGTAATTGTAACGCGTGCAAAGGCGTTCGTTACAATTACTGAATTAGCTAACCGGGCCCATGCTACTCTAGTACCACTTCCGTTGGTTAAAAAGATGGCGAAGTTCCTACCGTGTACATATTTAACATCGGAGTAAAATTGGACATGATTTAAATAATTATTGTTGTTCATACCACACACTGCCTGTGTCCGCCACTAACATGTGCACGTATCCACACAGGGCCGGGTCTGGCGTTCTTGACGTACCCGAGCGCGGTCGTCCAGCTGCCGATATCCGTCCTCTTCTTCCTGATGCTGCTCGTGTTGGGCATATACAGCCAGGTAGGGCGTACAGTACAGTACGTGTACATGTGTCATGTAGAAAAGATAATGAGTACTGTGATTTAATTATATATTCGAGTGTAGTACATTGGCATGCTTTGCTTTCGTTGGATTGGCTTTTGCTAACTGCAATGTATACGTATTGTTTTGTTCATGTATTATTGATCCTCCATGCTAGAGCCATTGTGGTTTTTGTTCTAGTTATGATGTTTTCATGTTAAGATAAGTACTACATACAACAACAAAAGCAAAAACACTTATATTTATGTTTCTGTGACACCCATGACGCAATTATTGTTTAATAGTGCATACATGAATCGATATTGATCCTAGTTGTATAAACTTCATGTGGACTACATCAATTTCGATCTTACATATAGCTGTGTCACTACTGGCTTTGGTTGTATATGTGTTGGTGTTAGCGTATCACTATTGCTATTATAATTATCAACACTGTCCGAAGCCGTATCAGTATAGCCATTATCATCAATAGTGACCTTAGCTGCATTGATACTGGGTTTTAATTTATTAATATTGATCTTACCTTTACGAACATTGGTCGTAACTTTATCCATTTCGGCAATATTTTTATCAATATCAATCTTAGCTGTATCAACAATCACCTTAGCTTTAACAATGTTTATATATGCATGCTCAGGTTAGATTTACCAATATCGATTGTAGAATTATCAATACTGGTTTTGCTATACCACTATCAATGTTCGTTTTTTATCATTACTGTCTTCCACTTTAAACATGTTGATATTAAATGTGCCAATAGTCGTCATAGCTTTATCAAAATTTATTTTAGCGCTATCAGTGTTAGTTATACCATTATCAATACTGGTAGTATTTTTTATCATTTGACATTTGACATGTTCTTTATCAATTTTCTTTTAGCTGTAACTTGACAAGCTTTACCTCAATAATAACCTTCATGTCGTTAACCTGATGTGTTTCAATATCACCACTTGTGTTATATTAATGCTCAATTCGACTGTCTCCATACTGACCATAGCTGTATCAGTGTTAACAATACAATATTGACAACAACTATATACACGTATATTCTAAAAATATTTACATAGAATGGTTCAACATAGTCTTTCTACTTTTCGCTGTAACAATGTTAACTTGTATATAATACAAACAATACTCTTTCAAACATCGATATAAAGTTTAGGTTTGTAAAACTGACCCTGTAATAACAATTAGATTTGCTACATTTATTTTTTGCGGCATAAACATTGACATTTGTAGTAATAAAAGTGCCATCAGTATGGATATTATTTCTATCATCAGCTATCCTTTATCACCACCATTGACCATGTGTTTCCAGTTCGTGACAATGGAAGGCTTCTTCACAGTCCTGATAGACGAGTATCCCAGGGTGCTCAGGAAACATAGAGAGGTGTTCATCGCCATCGTCTGTATCCTGTCCTATCTCGTCGGCTTGTCGTGCGTCACGGAGGTTAGCTGGGCATTCAGGAACTGTGGTTATAAAACGTGGTCTAAATCAGCACATGGTTCACCACATGGTTTCATTGGGATTTCATTTTGATTACTTTAAAAGGAATCAAAATAAAATTCCATTGAACCAGGTAGTTTTATATAGATCTGAAAACTGTATAGTCGGATTGTCGTGCGTCATGCTGGGCAACGGGGTCTAAATGAGCAAACCAAAACTTTAAAACGTGGCCAATCACATGGTTTCATTAGAGCATTGTTTTACTTCCTTCAACTCAACATAAAATCCAATGAACTCCAGTATGACATGTATCTTAACTGGGATGCAGGGTCCACGACTATACAGTGTTTACAAACAAATAACACCGTTTAGCAGGACCTCTGATTTAGTGCTCGAAATCAAGAAGTTTGACTTTCTACCCAACTGCTTGATTCCGAACAATCTTCTGAAGAAAGTTCTCACAAAGTCGTGTAATGATGGTCCCTGTTTATAATACTCGTAATTACATTCGTAGCACAACCTTGGTCAATGAACCTATATGGCTGTGTTGGAATTTTACCTTGGTAATCGAACAGAAATAGTTTTCAATCGTTTTCTCATATGCTAGGTTGATCATATGTGTGATTATCTGCATGCACTATGGTGTATTCAGTATACTGTCCAAGCAAGACTAATAGTAAATAAGCTTGCAATACGCATTTTCAGTTGTGACTGTACAGAGCCCCGCAGGGGACGTATAATTATTATGTTTATTAATTCGTTCCCAGGAAATAACAATGCGTTCCCTCAATTTAATAATTCGTTCCCACGAATTAATAATTCGTTTCCTCAATTTAACAATTCGTTCCCACGAATTAACAATTCTTTCCAACGAATTAATAATTCGTTCCCTCAATTTAACAATTCGTTCCCACGAAATAACAATTCGTTCCCACGGGAACGAATTGTTAATTCGTGGGAACGAATTGTTATATCGTGGGAATGAATTGTTAATTCGACGGAATGAATTGTCATTTTGTGGGAACTAATTGTCATTTCGTGGGAACGAATTGTTAATTCGAGGAACGAATTGTTAATGCGAGGGAACGAATTGCTAAATTGAGGGAACGAATTGTCATTTCGTGGGAACGGATTGTTATATCGTGGAAACAACTTGTTAATTCGAGGGAACGAATTGTTATTTCGTGGGAACGAATTAATAAAAAAAAATCCATGTCCGCTGCCGGGCTCCGTATGACAGAGCATTTCAGATGTATACTTGGCTGACTATCATGTGAGATGTGAGACTATATATCCTATGCCTATGGAACGCCAAATCTACATAAACTCAAATATATATTGCTAGCAACAAATATTTGGAGCTAGCAATAAATATTTGGAGAGCTCTCGAAATCAATTAATGATATCTCGAAATCAATTAATGATGTCTCGAAATCATTTGGAGAGCTCTCGAAATCATTTGGAGCGAGCAATATAACATTTGATTTGGAGAGCTCTCTAAATCATTTGGAGCTATCTCTAAATCATTTGGAGAGCTCTCGAAATCATTTGGAGAGCTCTCGAAATCAATTAATGATATCTCGAAATCATTTAGAGAGCTCTCGAAATCATTTGTAGCGAGCATTATATAACTTGATTCGAGAGCTCTCCCAATCAAAGCTATATAATGCTCGCTACAAATGATTTCGAGAGCTCTCTAAATGATTTCGAGATATCATTAATTGATTTCGAGAGCTCTCCAAATCATTTCTAGAGCTCTCCAAATCATTTAGAGATAGCTCCAAATCATTTAGAGAGCTCTCCAAATCAAGTTATATAATGCTCGCTGCAAATGATTTCGAGAGCTCTCTAAATGATTTCGAGATATCATTAATTGATTTCGAGAGCTCTCCAAATGATTTCGAGAGCTCTCCAAATGATTTAGAGATCGCTCCAAATGATTTCGAGAGCTCTCCAAATGATTTAGAGATAGCTCCAAATGATTTAGAGAGCTCTCCAAATCAAAGTTATATAATTGCTCGCTACAAATGATTTCGAGAGCTCTTTAAATGATTTCGAGATATCATTAATTGATTTCGAGAGCTCTCCAAATGATTTAGAGAGCTCTCCAAATCAAATTTTATATAATGCTCGCTCCAAATGATTTCGAGAGCTCTCCAAATGATTTCGAGATATCATTAATTGATTTCGAGAGCTCTGCAAATGATTTCGAGAGCTCTCCAAATATTTATTGCTAGCTCCAAATATTTGTTGCTAGCAATATATATTTGAGTTTATGTAGATTTGGCGTTCCATATATGCCAGCTAATAACTAAATATCGTATCGTCATTTAAATCTCAGTATGGGAATTTCATGAAATTTATTTAAATGACACATAAATTAATTTGTCATACCGCAGATAAGTTTCTCGGCTTTTGATTGGCTAGCTTGCCTGGTCATATATATTATATGACCTGCCAAGACCATCGGACATACAGGAATTGCGATTACCCTCCGGCGCCTCGCGTCCAATGAAGAACATTTTGCAAGCGTCTACCGATTGCGAATTGTATTCCTCACTAAACACAATAAAACCCCGAATTTATCAATACAAGTAACAAATTGTACACTCAAAACCAGTCTATATTGCTAATTTCCATAAATATTCTTCGCTCATCAAAATATGAGCGAAAAATTAGCCAAAATAACGAAAATTGCTTTTCAAATCTAAACGGGCTTGCCTTCGTGACACGGCTATATTTAGGTCACAAACTATGGGTTCCACGCACGAAACCGCGGCGTAGCAATGACAGCGAATGTTTGGGAACCAGTCGCATTATTCTAGAGGCGCCAAAGGGAGAGCAGATCGATAGAGCAGTGGAATATACATTAAATTACACGATATAAAAAAACTGTCATAAAGTCGTTTTCGATGGATTTCTTACTCCATATTTAGTTTGTTTTCGTTTAATAAAAAAACAAAATGTTCATTTACGCCTTTATATTAAGACTGACGGTAGAAAATCGAATCTCGGATTATTTTTCTTCCTGAAAAAACGCAAAGATCAAAATAAGAGATATGTTTATACGGCCAAATACAGGATCTGCGGTATGACAAATACGTTATTGTGATTCTACACAGGCTATTTGGTGTAATATTGCCCGTCTGAAGGTATGTTCACCCTCGGCTATCGCCTCGGGTGAACATACCTCCAGACGGACAATATTACACCATATAGCCTGTGTAGAATCACAATAACTTATAATGTCGTGGCTTTATCAATGTCATGCAGGAAAAATGATACTATCACATGTGTCGTGAAAATAAAACCGCAGTTGACATAAACCAATTAAATATTACTGTCACTTTAACGTATACGTGTAGTTGACTTTCCAGGACTTGCCAGTTGTCATTTAATTGTGAATATCATGCTTGGCACATGCATTTGTCATGGATCAATGCAAAATGCACACGCACGTAAGTGTGCCAGATATCTCTCTTCTACCTCACTCACTGCAACTGTAACATGAAACAGGGCCAGTTATATATAGACTTTCGTCGACATTTGAGACAGTAAACAACACGACTTGCCATGCTCAAAGTTGAAACAGGGCCAGTTATATATAGACTTTCGTCGACATTTGAGACAGTAAACAACACGACTTGCCATGCTCAAAGTTGACGACCGTCCTCTCATAATATGCATATAGGGGTATTGTTTGTGGAAATATTTAATTCTTTGACTAACAGCTGGTCTTTAACCATTTGAACCCGAAATCCCGCTATGGCGGTTTATGCAAAAAGTGCAGATCCAGATGAGCCAGCTCGTAACGAGCCGTCTCATCAGGATCTGGGGCCCGTTTCACTAACGAACTAAGCAAGAACTTTTGTCATAAGTTATAACTTAAGTCCGGAGTACGTGCTTAGTCCGTTTCACAAAACATCTTAGAAAGAACGACAATCGAAATTTACTATGAAAAACTAAGACAGGTAGCTAGCAGTCTTAAGTTATAACTTAAATATTTAAGTCGGAACTTATGAAATAAACAAAGATGGATGCCCCCATGTGAGCCGAGGTGGAGAAAACAATTCACTGACAGCAGGTAAATGTTCATACGTACTATTTTAGCAATTATCTGCCATATAAACCATATATGCTTACATATAGATAGCCACACTTGTGCTAGTTACCCGTGTATTGCTATTTGTGATGTAGGTCATGTCGTTACCAGTATTCGTTATGCCCAGTTATCGACAACATTTACAACCACTGTAGATCCAGATGAGCCGGCTCGTAACAAACCATCTGTATGCTGTACATGTATGTCTGTTTGTCGGTTGGTGTCAGTCAGTTGGTCGGTATCAGTTGGTCGGTGTCAGTTGGTCAGTGTTGGTCGGTGTCTGTCGGTCTGTCAGTCGGTCGGTCGGTGTCGGTCAGTGTTGGTCGATCAGTCGGTGTTGGTCGATCAGTCGGTGTCAGTCAGTTGGTTTCGCACGGTCGGTGTCAGTTGGTCGGTGTTGGTCGGTCGGTGTCAGTCTGTCGGTTGGTGTCGGTCGGTCAGTGTCGGTCGGTGTAGGTTTGTCAGTGTCGGTCGGTCAGTCGGTCGGTCGGTGTCGGTAAGTCGGTGTCGGTTAGTTGGTTTCGCACGGTCAATGTTAGTCGGTCGGTCGGTCGGTCGGTGTCGGTCGGTCAGTGTCAGTCAGTGTCAGTCGGTGTTGGTCGGTGTCAATCGGTGTCAGTCGGTCGTTGTCGGTCGGTCGGTCGGTCGGTCGGTCGGTCGGTCGGTCGGTCCGGTCGGTCCGGGTCGGTCCGGGTCGGGTCCGGGTCGGTCCGGGTCGGTCCGGGTCGGTCGGTGTCGGTCGTTGTCGGTCGATTGGTCGGTCGGTCGGATGGTCGGTCGGTCGGTCGGTCGGTTGGTGTCGATCGGTGTCGATCGGTGTCGATCGGTGTAGGTTTGTTGGTGTCAGTCAGTGTCAATCGGTGTCAATCGGTGTCAGTCGATGTCTATCAGTGTCAATCGGTGTCGGTCAGTGTCAATCGGTGTCGGTCGGTGTCGGTCAGTGTCTATCAGTGTGAATCGGTGTCGGTCGAATCGGTGTCGGTCAGTGTCAATCGGTGTCGGTCGGTGTCGGTGTGAGTTGGTCGGTCGGTGTTTGTCGGTCTCTTGGTGTCGGTGTTGGTTGGTGTAGGTCGGTGTAGGACGGTGTTGGTTGGCCCTGCCCTGCCCTGCCCTGCCCTGCCCTGCCCTGCCCTGCCCTGCCCTGCCCTGCCTGCCCTCCCTGCCCTGCCCTGCCCTGCCCTCCTGCCCTGCCCTGCCCTGCCCTGCCCTGCCCTGTCCCTGCCCTGCCCGCCCTGCCCTGCCCTGCCCTGCCCTGCCCCTGCCAGCCCTGCCCTGCCCTGCCCTGCCCTCCCTGCCCTGCCCTGCCTGCCCTGCCCCGCCCTGCCCTCCCTGCCCTGCCCGCCCTGGCCCTGCCCTGCCCTGCCCTGCCCTGCCCTGCCCTGCCCTCCCTCCCTCCCTGCCCTGCCCTGCCCTGCCCTGCCCTGCCCTGCCCTGCCCTGCCCTGCCCTGCCCTGCCCTGCCCTGCCCTGCCCTGCCCTGCCCTGCCCTGCCCTGCCCTGCCCTGCCTGCCCTGCCCTCCCTGCCCTGCCCTCCCTGTGCCCTGCCCTGCCCTGCCCTGCCCTGCCCTGCCCTGCCCTGCCCATGTTTGGGATCTTAGGTGGTTGCAGGTGTCGCCTAAGACAAACAAAAACAACGCAACATATTCCGTAACCGAAGCCTTTTGTGTCTTAAGTGGTCATTATTTTCTTTAAAAACGATGAATATACCACCTGATGGTGTGTCATGTATGAACGTCCGTCCGTCCATCCGTCTGATTGACTATCCGACTATTGTTTGTTCTTTCTTTACAGAACATACAAACAATGGCAGCTGCATTTGCTATAATCCAGGCGCGTAATTTACGACGGGAACGAGTCTTTAGGACCGAACCAATCCCCTAGACTTCATGGATAACGAGGACCAAATATCGAAATTCAGGCTGTCTCGTGATTTTTTTCTACAAGTATGCGACATTGCACATGCTGACATTATACGGTCAAACCTGAGATCACACAGTCTGTCAGTGTCATTGCAAGTGTTGACTGCATTGCGATTTTACGCAACTGGTAGTTTCCTGGCGGTTACTGGAGACATATACACATTAGCAAATCAAGTGGTTCTAGAAAGTGAGTAGAACTTTTGCGGGACAGTGTTAGCCTGTGTTTCGTTTCTGATAAGGAGATACCTTGTTTTTCAGACTAGATGGAGAAACAGTCCTGACGCATTTAACAAAAATTTCAGACCCGTCCGCTGATTGCACGTGCGCATTAATCCAGTCCTATACTGGTCAACATGTTCAGGGGCAATCCTATATGTGTGACACTGACTCACACAGTGCATGCATTTCTACATGTAATCAACAAATTACCCGTGTCCAGTTCAAATAAATATAATATGTCATTCAGTAGTTGTATCAGATACATCCATATCTGACCGGGCATACCATTAATAATCGACCAAATCTCCGATCTGCAAGGTGGCTTCCAGAAAGGACTAAGCTGTGTAATGACATCGTTCACACTTCGCGAGTGCATTTCGTATTCGAAGGAACAAGGCAGTAAACTGTATGTATGTTTTTTAGACTCCCAGAAAGCGTTTGATAAAGTTTGGCACGATGGACTGTTCTTTAAGTTAATGGAATTAGGGATAAATGCAGTGGAATTGAATGCAATAATAGACATGTATAGAGGAATGACGGGTTGTGTTAGATATAAAAACTTTACATCGAGGTATTTTAGTGTACTACAGGGAACGAGACAGGGTGGGGTTATCTCCCCATTGTTCTACCTCCTCTACATAGACCAGCTACTTCGTGAACTTGAAAGTGGTAACTGTGGTGTGACATTATATGGCATAAACTGTAGCTGTCCTACAGTGGCGGACGATATGGTCTTAGTTTCGTACTCGAAAAAGGGTCTACAAGTATGATCGACATATGCTACAGGTATTCTTGTAAGTGGCGCTATACATATAACAATAGTAAGTGTAAGGTTATAGTGTTCCATGAATCGAGAAAAAATGATTACATAACTAGAAATCGAACCTGGTATCTTGGAAACGACGTAATTAATGAATGTGAAAACTACACTCACCTCGGTATTATATGTAATAAATTTTCGAACACCAATCAAAATATATTGGACGCATGTGCTAAAATGCGAGGAACATTTATGGGAATTTCCAACAGTGGTATTCATAGTGGTGGACTTCATCCACTTACCTCAAAGAAAATATATGACCGAATAGTGTTGCCGAGGGCCCTATATGGGTGTGAATTATGGAACAATATTTTGCCAATCGATAACGTCACATTGGAGCGCGCACATCGACAGTGTATCAAATATATGCAAGGACTATCGAAACGAACACGAAGTGACATTGCTGTGGGGCTGCTGGGTTCGATGTCTCTGGAAGCAGAAATCGACTTACAGAAGTTGCGATTCTTAGGTCAGCTTGCCCATTTAACCACCTTCAGAATAGCAAAACGCATATTTGTGAATCGACTAACATCATACATGAACAACCCAACAACTGCATACGGTTACATACCTGACATAGTTCGCGTTCTGGACAAGTATGGGATGTCCAATGTTCTACACCTCTTCTGTGAAAGCGGTACATTTCCAGTGAAATCGGCGTGGAAAGTAACAATAAATGCTGCGATTCGTGACCACGAATATCTGCTGTGGCAGAACAGAACTGATGTCGATAGTGATTTGTCGTGGTTTAAAGAACTTCATGGTTTGCTGTCACCGTTTACGCTATGGACGTACTCAATAACCAATCCCAAGCTCGCAGTGCAATGTAGATCTGCCGTCTATATGATTGCAAAATTATTCTCCGAAACGTGGTCTCGTCATTGTGATAGTGTGGGCGCTACACCGATGACATGTTAGTACATTGTATGTACTTATGTAGGGCTACTGAGACGCTGCGGCAGGTAATGTGGTGCAAAATTATCAAAAAAGTGTGGTATTCAGTGTTCAGACAATTCACTTCGTTACATGTTCATCAACAAATATGTGTGTTGTGTAGTGCCTCAGAAATTCTACGTATATCACCAGATCAGTACGAATGGCTTATGAACATAGGTACATGGTACCTTCATAGACTAAAATCCATTGTTTGTTTTCATCCTTTTGCTGAACGATAAACTTCTGCAGTTTGACATAAGAGCGTATTTGGGGCAAAGCTAACATACAGTCGAGAGGTCAGGAGCTACATTGGCTTGTATAAAATGGCATAATTATTTGTCATTGACACATTGAGTAGAAATGGTGTTGGCTTCGGCAAAAATCAATTTTCGCATTGTAAAATAGCTGTAAATATTACTTTCTTATGCTGTGGTTATGGTGCTGGTACATAAAGACTGACGCCGCTATAGCGCCAGTCTTTTTGTCAGGCACCAGACAAAACATGTCCGTGTAAATTCGTTCCTTTGTGTATAATTATATTGCTTTGTTACATGTTCCTGTAAATCATGCTCTCCTTCGAGGAGGAAATAAAGAATCTATCTATCTATCTATCTGTGTTTCGTTTCTGATAAGGAGATACCTTGTTTTCAGACTAGATGGAGAAACAGTCCTGACGCATTTAACAAAAATTTCAGACCCGTCCGCTGATTGCACGTGCGCATTAATCCAGTCCTATACTGGTCAACATGTTCAGGGGCAATCCTATATGTGTGACACTGACTCACACAGTGCATGCATTTCTACATGTAATCAACAAATTACCCGTGTCCAGTTCAAATAAATATAATATGTCATTCAGTAGTTGTATCAGATACATCCATATCTGACCGGGCATACCATTAATAATCGATAGTACATGTGTTCTGCTGACTCTGAAACGTGATTTCTGAGTTTATGAGGTAATCTAAGTAAAATTTAATAAATGGTCGAACTACCAATTTATGGAATGTAAAAATAAAAACATTGTTAATTGCTTCTTTTGTTGCTGTTTCATGTCATATGCCAATTTATATTACAGTATAAGGTTCACTAGTTGGCAATAAATATATCCACATGTATTCAATGGCGTCGGAATATTGAGATAAAATTTATATTCTACATGAGATTATTTTTAAAAATTAATAATATTCAACATTAGGCTTGCAAATCCGTTATTTTAGATGTCAAAACACATAAAGGGAAAGTAAAGTCATCATAAAAATATAAGCCCCGAGCGGGATGCGAACCCGCGCGGCACATACCGAATCTGTAAACAATAACTAAGTTGTAACTTATGACGGACTTGTTATGACCGTCTTAAGTTTGTGTTGTGAAACCAAATAAGCAATGACTTAAGTCGGTCATAACTTTTGTCATAAGTTATAACTTAAGTTCGAACTTATGAACAAACTAAGATTTGTTAGTGAAACGGGCCCCTGCACTTTTTGAAAGTAATTTTAATAATTTTGAGAACAACAAATACCCCCTTTTTATAAATGGACTAGTCTGAAAACGATTTTGTGACGGTTGGGTTGGTTGCAAAATGAACATATCAAAATCCATTCCAGTTACTTATGGTTGAAAGGGTTAAACATAAGTATAATAACTGTAACGATATTGCCGTCCCGGATACGCGTTATACACCCTTGGGATCGGGTATTCCATCACCTGAGTCACATTGCCACTGGTACTCTAGTCCGTACCGACATAGAATGTTTCACGTCGATAAATGTGTCGTTTCATGACGATATGCCACATAGCACCACTCAGAACTATCCCATAAACGCATTTTCGTCTAGTAACCGGCGCAATTTTATTGCGCCGGTCACTAGACAAAAATATGTTTATGCAGTATATTATACATTTCGAATAGTAATCGGTGCGGGGCGGGATGTACATGTACCAGCTGTTTGACTTCTACGCCGCGAGCGGCCTCTGTCTCCTTTGTCTCATCTTCTTCGAATGCATCGCCGTCTCGCTCGGATACGGTGGGTTCTGTTGCCAGGGTGTGGGATCACGTGGTTTCTGAACGGCTTGACATAATGTATTTTAGATGTGTATACAGTAGATTTGCTGTAAAGAAACACACTTACGACTTGTGGGGCTTTTATCATTTATGAAACAAAGTTAGTACATTATTAGCATACCATAAACATATATATTTTCGATGGGGTGATATTCTGTTCCAACCATGGATTGAAATACAAATTGTTCATTTCATATAAAGTGTAAATTTGAATATTGCTAAGCTGTCTTAGAAAGAAGGAAGGCCTCGTCCAGTATTCCCGCGACTTTTCCAAGTTTATATCCCCGATAAATTCCACAAAAAGGCCATTCATTCCTTATAATTCCAGCATTTGAAATAAATTCATCAAGAAAATGTGTTTATTTTCCGTTTTCTTAAGAAGTTCGTAGTTCGGCGTGGGAGTTTACTGGGATATAAATTTTGAACAGAGACTTGCTGCGGGCCAATCAAATGTTAGGGAATTGTGTAAATATTTTTGTGCTGGAATTATTGTATACGAAGAATCTGCTACCGTTAATGTAAAGGAAAAATCTATAGCGTGTGAAAGCTATACATAAATGGTACTCGATTCTTCGTAAAAGTTATATGTTAGTGTAAAGACATTTAGACAACCATAAAACACAAGTCATTGCATATGTGTTATATATCATCAAAATCCGTTCGTTTGTTATGAATATTTTAAAGAAATTCTGCTGTAAAATTATGTCACATATTATGTCAAGTCGGAAAATTATGTTCGGAAACCACTTGTAGCCTATTTCATCAACATTGCAAAGTATACTTTACTAGCAAAGTATACTTTGAGGGAGTAATCATTTATTTTTCCTGAAATGCATTATTTCATATAGAACTAACAAATGCATATATTTCATGATTAAAAGTATGCAGAATTATTATACTGAATTTATTACATTATCACAGCCAAATTGGCTGTGATAATGTAATAAATTCAGTATAATAAAAATTAATAAATTTATCATAAAATTGAAAATTTCTCCCTCAAAGTATACTTTGCTACTAAATTATACTTTGCAATGTTGATGAAATGGGCTACTGATCTCATACCCTGGTTGCTTGGAAACGCGATATAGACTGGAAGCTCTCCCAATCATCTACAACCAGGGGCCCGTTTCACTAAACTTCGTACGACTAAAATGTTTATAATGCTCGCTACAAATGATTTCTAGAGCTCTCTAAATGATTTCGAGATATCATTAATTGATTTCGAGAGCTCTCCAAATGATTTCGAGAGCTCTCTAAATGATTTAAAGAGCTCTCCAAATCAAATGTTATATATTGCTCGCTCCAAACGATTTCGAGAGCTCTCGAAATGATTTCGAGAGCTCTCCAAATATGTATTGCTAGCTCAAAATATGTGTTGCTAGCTCTAAATATTTCGAGCTAGGAATATATATTTGAGTTTATGTAGATTTGGTGTTCCATAGGACTCGTCGATATCTGTATAGTTAAGAGTCGAAGTCCTGACTCCTTTGACAGTGAAAGCATAAGCACATTTTATGGAATGATTGCAGAGAATGGTTTTTAAGGATGTCATTTTAAATTACTATAGGCGGTACAGTCAGTTATGAAGATGATAGCCAAGAGTTAACTTGATAAGCGATCAGTGGACATTATAAATAGAACATATCGTTCTGTCGATGTCAGTTTATCAGGCAATGCTAAGAAACGCTGAGGATCGCCGAGGAATTCCTAGTGTTTCTGTGACGAAATTGATATATATCAAAAGTCACTAGCCTGATATTCTATTTATCAGATACTTGTAACGTGATATGCTTAGAACTGCTAATGTTTAACGTTGTTTTTTGTTGTTGGAAGAAACGCGGAAAGAAACTTGCTTACGTTGCGTCATCCCACTGACTGGCCGTGATACAATGTATAGAGAATAGTAGGATAGTGCCGTGAATGGGAAAAAATATCCGGCAAGGCTCAATAATTTCTTTATTTCTCATCAGAAGTATATGTTGTGACCACTCATTTGAACCGTCTCGCCGAGACGGTTCAAATGAGTGGTCACAACACATACTTTGGTTCAGAAATAAGGAAAATAAATAGAGAATAGTAGGTTAGTGCCGTGAATGGGAAAAAATACCTGGCAAGGCTCAGGAAACGGGATGGGCGAGGCTCTGCCGAGCACATCCCGTTTCCGTGCCGCGCCAGATATTTTTTCCCATTCACGGCACTAACCTACTATTCTATTTATCGCGTCAACACCTACAAATGGCTGTAAAATGCAAAAATAGTATTGACTGATATCAAAAATGTTTCACGGCACCGTGTTTCACGGCACATACGCACTGTGTTGACGGGATAAATCAGCATCAGCGCCTGATCCTACTGCAACACAGACGTCACACATTACGTCATTTGGTTACGAAACCACGTGATCACATACCCTGAATAATTGTATACGAGCTTCATGATTTTCATTTGCATTTCACAGGGCTCCAGGTAAAGAAATAGTAATTGAGTATTGTCACTCCATCATTTCTGAAGCAATTGAGTATTTCAAAATTTTAATTGGGTAAAATAAAATCACACTACTGTTTACACATCAACAGACAGCAATTATTGAATAGTCTGCTTCGAAATGAAAACATGTCTTGGCATTTCATTAGAATTGTCTCCTTGGAGACAATTCTAATGAAATACCAAGATGTGTTTTCATGGAAAATAAGAAAACATATGCTATATTTCTGGTATGTTTATTGTTTTCTGCAGCATGATAAAGGTACCACAACATTTTTATTGCTTTTTGATACTCGCTACTTCTGATTTCAATTGGGTTTTTGGCAATTTTAATGGGGTATTTAAGCAAATACGCAGCTTATATGAGCTCTGAATTTCATAATTATGCAATACCTGAATGTGATGTTCATACTTTCTCATTCTATGACCTTTGTTCACATACCTCAATATTTCATTTTGACAAGTGTTGTAATTTTAGCTTCAATGGTTTCGTGTAAAAATGAGCGCATTTAGATCATGCTTAACCCTTAATAAGCGGGAAATGATGAAAATTGTCGTCTACTGTTGTTTTATATTTTGTTTTGTTTTCTCGCAATGAAAATATGGTATGACTGCCCTTGATAATCAGTTCAACATTTCCACTAGAAATAATTCTAAAGTGGTGTCAAATCATGTTTTGATGAGAAAAAAACAGAAAATAAAAAAATAAACAGCAGACGACAAAAAAGATAATTCAACCTGGTTTAATTGCACCACGATCACAATCCCAGCGTCAGGTGCGTTAATGTGTCATGGTGTCATTTCACATTTATATGTCAATTAATGATAATAATCTTCCTATGTGACTGTGACTGGAAAAATGGGGATTATGGGTTGTGTAACCAGTGTAGATCCGGATCAGTTTCACAAATTGCATATGAAAAATGAAACACTTTTATTTGATTGTCATACTTACTGATTCTATTACTTTTGTACATACGCATATGCGGCTGTGTCTGGAGAATGGGGTTTATTGGTTTTGCGACCAGTGTAGATCCAGATCAGCCTGTGCGGATGCATCAGGATCTGCACTGTTCGCCATTCCATCAATGAAACGGCATGCTACCAACGAGCAATATGTAACGTTATCAGACTACACGTGTGTGCTATTTCAAGTTGATCAGGAGAGATCGGGAGATACACCGGTCACAGATTCCATAAGCCCCTTTCCTCCAGTCACAGCCATATATATTTAGTGCATGTCAGCTGACGCTATGACTTTGATCACTAACTGCAGTATACGTACACGTGACTTATTATAGTTGATAAATGTTTTCGCTGTATATATATATATACAGAGCTCCAGTTAAGGTGCGTAATTCAATCAAATTTGGGGAGAATTTCGTTATTTCTTCGCCAAAATTGGCAAGTTGGGAGTGCTTTAGAATAGTCTCGATGAGACGATTCTAAAGCAATCCCAACTTGCCATTTTTCATGAAGAAATAAGAAAAATACCCGGAAAATTTGGTCCAATTACGCACCTTAACTGGAACTCTGTATATAGATATATATAGATATAGATAAATTACATGTAATGTTCAGTTGTCAATGTCGGCACAGTTAAAACTCAACCAATTTGCTCAGTAATAATGCAGATCGTGACTGAACAAATATGTGGGTGTGATGGGAGAAATGTTTTTTGTTATTGTGATTTGTGGCCAGTGTCACTGATCACAAAGCATACTCCTGTAGCCTGATATCGGTCTATATTGCTTGTTAGAAGCATGTCGAGTGTTTCATTGATCGCATTTTAATACTATTTTCTACAGCTTATAAAGTATGATATTTGCACATACACAATAAATGCAGAGATTAAATAGTAATGTCCGTTAACATTTTTAGGTTATCGCCCCTGCTATCAGTGTGAAAATTTACGTCTGATATAAAATGTATAATAATGCCAATTTATACGTGGGATAATGGTGAATGAATATTTAATGATAATGTCTTAGCTGATGTCTCTGATATAAAGAACATGTTGTGCCTACTGAGTGGGCATGTACCTTTAGCTGTGACTATAGCTGGAGAAATGGGGCTTATGGGTTTTTCGGCCAGTGTATATCCAGATCAGCCTGCGCATCCGCACAGTCTGATCAGGATCGACACTGTTCGCCATTCCGTCGATTAAACACCCGTAGTGCTGCCAACAAAGATAGAGATAGTTATCGGGCTACACGACTGTGCTATCGGATCAGGAGGTACACTGGTCACATAAGCCGCATTTTTCAGGTCTCATCCACAGTTTAATTCTGACCAGTGTAGCTTCTGATCATCCTGTTATCTGATCACCCTATATAATTTTGTAAATTCAATAAGTCCCTCGCTTGTAAAATATGATATTTCTTTGAAATCATGACGAATGGTGCGGGTGCATACACGTAAGGCCATACACAGTTCTTCCTCTGTTAAATGTACATGCCCACTCAGTAGGCACAAAATGTTCTTTATACAATATGTATGATCACGTGGTACTAACAACAACAACAAGTACCGATTCAAAGTACAATTATTTTATAGTGTCCTTATTACGTAACGGATTTTGATGATATATGGCGCATCAAACGCGTCTTGTTAAGCTGCATTTGGTGGTCTCTGTATTTTCGCCCAAACTTCTGTCGTTTTTGCGAAGAACCGATTTCCGTGTCTTCGCAAAAACGACATAAGTCTGTTCCAAACTCCCTAGACCACATAATGCAGCTCATGAAGACGCGTTTGCTGCGCCATATTTCATCAAAATCCGTTGCATATTAAGAAAAATATCAAATAATACTTACTTTGGAGTGGGCGGCGTGGTTGTTGTTATAACCACGTGATCATGCACCTTGTTATAGGAATTAACTAAGTTTATAATTGTGTCACTATTCCACCATTTCTGAAACTTCCCAATGCCCTGTATACAGATTTATGTCTGACATAAAAGCTATAATACTGCCAATCAATACATGGGGTAATGGTGAATTAATGTTTACTTTGCCAGAAAATGTCTCAGTTGATGTCTCTGATATAAAGAACAGTTTGTGCCTACTGAGGGGGCATGTACATTTAAAGGTACATGTCCACTCAGTAGCACACATTGTTCTTTATATATTTAAATAAGTGTATAATTGTGTAACTATTCCACCAGTTCTAAAAATTACGAGTGCCCGCTGTACAGATATAATCATTTAATAATGTTTATTTTACTGATAGTGACTCGCGGTGGTATCAGGCTATTTTCATATGCAAATGAGGCATTATATTTGTAATTATTTATGCTAATTAAACACGTGACCTATTTTCGAAAAGAGTATAAAGTATGATCATTGCGCATCCAAAAAAAATACAGAGAATAAATCCGTTAACAATTTAAGGAAACAGGGTTATCGCCCCTGTTATCAGTGTGTAAATTTACGTCTCATATAAAATGTATAATAAAGCCAATAAATACGTGAGGTAATGGTGAATGAATGTTTATTTTGCCAGAACATGTCGCAGATGATGTCTCTGATATAAAGAATAACTGTGTATGCTATTTTACACTATTTACTGGTGAAATAATATGAAAATTGAGTTGGGACTTGTCTAAGTTTTAAATCCGTTCATGAATGTACACTTAATACGTTGAATGAGTGTTTTCTCCCTATTTAGCGGCAATTTAAAGTTATGTTAAAAACTTCCTCAACCCTTTGCAAAAGGGTTGGGGAAGTTTTTAACATAAATTTACATTCGTTTTCTTTCTCATGCCTTGTTTGTTTTTACCGGATATGTAAGTAGGTTTTGGCCATCCGGCGGGTGGACGCTCAACAGAGAAAAACAATGGCATGACCTACATCTAAATACGGGTTATTTTGATTGGAAAATACGATCTCATGGAAATATTTACAAACTTTACGATATTTTCCGTAAATGACGTCGAAATTTCATCAAATGTTCATGAAATGTTCACTGTGATATTTTCTAAAGATGACGCAATTGTCATAACAAATGTGGAATCCTATTCCACATTTGTTATGAACAAATGTGGAATCCTATTCCACATTTGTTATGACAATTGCGTCATCTTTAGAAAATATCACAGTTTCTGTACATATATTTCATGAAATGTATTTGTATTTGTACTTTTTTAGTATGGTAAATCCCAGTTCAAGATAAGCCTCACTGCTCCAGTCATAGCCATAGATCTGTAGCCGATTTCACCAAGATTGCCTCGATTTCGTATACGCGTTTCCTAGCCTTGCCTGTAGTCGATTTCATCAAAATTGCAAAGTATACTTTTCTAGCCAAGTATACTTTGAGGGATTAATCCTTTATTTTTCCCGAAATGCATTATGTCATATAGAACTAACGACTACATATATTTGATGATTACAAGTATGCAGAATTATTGTACTGAATTTATTACATTATCACAGCGAAAATGGCTGTGATAATGTAATAAATTCAGTATAATAAAAATTAATAAATTTATCCTAAAATTGAAAATTTCTCCCTCAAAGTATACTTTGCTAGAAAAGTATACTTTGCAATGTTGGTGAAATAGGCTACAGGTTACACACTCGTTCAATGTAGCGTTTTAGAGCTTCACTGGCCAAACACTACGAATGCACAGGCTGATCTGGGGCTACGCTGGCCTCAAATGTCGTAAGGTATTTTTTCCCAGCCGGTGGCAAAACTAGCAATATACGTTGGGACATTTTAATGTTGTACTGTATAGTATATTGTGAATAGTTCAATATAACATTAATGTAACTCACTAGAAATATAATAAACATTTCATTATCGGGTGTGTGAAGTTGGCTCTGACATCGAACATCGAACATCGAAATTCACCGGTTTGAATTTCGAGTTGAATATCGAGTTGAATATCGAGTTGAATCCAAAGCTGCGAGGTCGATATTCACCGGAACTGATTTCGAGCTGGGTGTTTTGAATATCGAGCCAGCTCTGAGATCGATATTCGAGCAGGTTTGACATACGTATTTGAATTTCGAGCTGGGTTCTTTTGAATATCGAGCCAGCTCTGAGATCGATATTCGCGCAGATTGAGATATGCATTTGAATTTCGAGCTGGGGTGTTTTGAATATCGAGCCAGCTCTGAGATCGATATTCGCGAAGATTGAGATGTGCATTTGAACTTCGAGCTGGGTTGTTTTGAATATCGAACCAGCTGTGAGATCGATATTCGCGCAAATTGAGATGTGCATTTGAATTTCGAGCTGGGTTGTTTTCAATATCGAGCCAGCTCTGAGATCGATATTCGACTACAAGATGGTAAATGCAATGCGAATTTCGAGCTGGGTGTTTTGAATATCGAGCCAGCTCTGAGATCGATATTCGAGCAGGTTGGACATACGTATTTGAATTTCGAGCTGGGTTCTTTTGAATATCGAGCCAGCTCTGAGATCGATATTCGCGAAGATTGAGATATGCATTTTAATTTCGAGCTGGGGTGTTTTGAATATCGAGCCAGCTCTGAGATCGATATTCGCGAAGATTGAGATGTGCATTTGAATTTCGAGCTGGGTTGTTTTGAATATCGAGCTAGCTGTGAGATCGATATTCGACTACAAGATGGTAAATGCAATGCGAATTTCGAGCTGGGTGTTTTGAATATCGAGCCAGTTCTGAGATCGATATTCGAGCAGGTTGGACATACGTATTTGAATTTCGAGCTGGGTTCTTTTGAATATCGAGCCAGCTCTGAGATCGATATTCGCGCAGATTGAGATATGCATTTGAATTTCGAGCTGGGGTGTTTTGAATATCGAGCCAGCTCTGAGATCGATATTGGCGAAGATTGAGATGTGCATTTGAACTTCGAGCTGGGTTGTTTTGAATATCGAGCAAGCTGTGAGATCGATATTCGCGCAAATTGAGATGTGCATTTGAATTTCGAGCTGGGTTGTTTTGAATATCGAGCCAGCTCTGAGATCGATATTCGACTACAAGATGGTAAATGCAATGCGAATTTCGAGCTGGGTGTTTTGAATATCGAGCCAGCTCTGAGATCGATATTCGAGCAGGTTGGACATACGTATTTGAATTTCGAGCTGGGTTCTTTTGAATATCGAGCCAGCTCTGAGATCGATATTCGCGCAGATTGAGATATGCATTTGAATTTCGAGCTGGGGTGTTTTGAATATCGAGCCAGCTCTGAGATCGATATTCGCGAAGATTGAGATGTGCATTTGAATTTCGAGCTGGGTTGTTTTGAATATCGAGCCAGCTCTGAGATCGATATTCGACTACAAGATGGTAAATGCAATGCGAATTTCGAGCTGGGTGTTTTGAATATCGAGCCAGCTCTGAGATCGATATTCGAGCAGGTTGGACATACGTATTTGAATTTCGAGCTGGGTTCTTTTGAATATCGAGCCAGCTCTGAGATCGATATTCGCGAAGATTGAGATGTGCATTTGAATTTCGAGCTGGGGTGTTTTGAATATCGAGCCAGCTGTGAGATCGACATTCGCGAAGATTGAGATGTGCATTTGAATTTCGAGCTGGGTTGTTTTGAATATCGAGCCAGCAGTGAGATCGATATTCGCGCAAATTGAGATGTGCATTTGAATTTCGAGCTGGGTTGTTTTCAATATCGAGCCAGCTCTGAGATCGATATTCGACTACAAGATGGTAAATGCAATGCGAATTTCGAGCTGGGTGTTTTTGAATATCGAGCCAGCTCGAGATCGATATTCGAGCAGGTTGGACATACGTTATTTGAATTTCGAGCTGGGTTCTTTTGAATATCGAGCCCAGCTCTGAGATCGATATTCGCGCAAGATTGAGATGTGCATTTGAATTTCGAGCTGGGGTGTTTTGAATATCGAGCCAGCTCTGAGATCGATATTCGCGCAGATTGAGATGTGCATTTGAATTTCGAGCTGGGGTGTTTTCGAATATCGAGCCAGCTCTGAGATCGATATTCGCGAAGATTGAGATGTGCATTTGAATTTCGAGCTGGGTTGTTTTGAATATCGAGCCAGCTGTGAGATCGATATTCGCCCAAATTGAGATGTGCATTTGAATTTCGAGCTGGGTTGTTTTGAATATCTAGCCAGCTCTGAGATCGATATTCGACTACAAGATGGTAAATGCAATGCGAATTTCGAGCTGGGTGTTTTGAATATCGAGCCAGCTCTGAGATCGATATTCGAGCAGATTGGACATACGTATTTGAATTTCCAGCTGGGTTCTTTTGAATATCGAGCCAGCTCTAAGATCGATATTCGCGAAGATTGAGATGTGCATTTGAATTTCGAGCTGGGGTGTTTTGAATATCGAGCCAGCTCTGAGATCGATATTCGCGAAGATTGAGATGTGCATTTGAATTTCGAGCTGGGTTGTTTTGAATATCGAGCCAGCTGTGAGATCGATATTCGCGCAAATTGAGATGTGAATTTGAATTTCGAGCTGGGTTGTTTTCAATATCGAGCCAGCTCTGAGATCGATATTCGACTACAAGATGGTAAATGCAATGCGAATTTCGAGCTGGGTCTTTTGAATATCAAGCCAGCTCTGAGATCGATATTCGAGCAGGTTGGACATACGTATTTGAATTTCGAGCTGGGTTCTTTTGAATATCGAGCCAGCTCTGAGATCGATATTCGCGCAGATTGAGATGTGCATTTGAATTTCGAGCTGGGGTGTTTGAATATCGAGCCAGCTCTGAGATCGATATTCGCGAAGATTGAGATGTGCATTTGAATTTCGAGCTGGGTTTTGTTTTGAATATCGAGCCAGCTGTGAGATTCGATATTCGGGCAAATTGAGATGTGCATTGAATTTCGAGCTGGGTTGTTTTTGAATAATCTAGCCAGCTCTGAGATCGATATTCGACTACAAGATGGTAAATGCAATGCGAATTTCGAGCTGGGTGTTTTGAATATCGAGCCAGCTCTGAGATCGATATTCGAGCAGGTTGGACATACGTATTTGTATTTCGAGCTGGGTTCTTTTGAATATCGAGCCAGCTCTGAGATCGATATTCGCGAAGATTGAGATGTGCATTTGAATTTCGAGCTGGGGTGTTCGAAATTCAAATGCACATCTCAATCTTCGCGAATATCGATCTCAGAGCTGGCTCGATATTCAAAAGAACCCAGCTCGAATTTCAAATACGTATGTCCAATCTGCTCGAATATCGATCTCAGAGCTGGCTCGATATTCAAAACACCCGGCTCGAAATTCGCATTGCATTTACCATCTTGTAGTCGAATATCGATCACAGAGCTGGCTCGATATTGAAAACAACCCAGCTCGAAATTCAAATGCACATCTCAATTTGCGCGAATATCGATCTCACAGCTGGCTCGATATTCAAAACAACCCAGCTCGAAATTCAAATGCACATCTCAATCTTCGCGAATATCGATCTCAGAGCTGGCTCGATATTCAAAACACCCCAGCTCGAAATTCAAATGCACATTTCAATCTGCGCGAATATCGATCTCAGAGCTGGCTCGATATTCAAAACACCCCAGCTCGAAATTCAAATACGTATGTCCAAGCTGCTCTAATATCGATCTCAGAGCTGGCTCGATATTCAAAACACCCAGCTCGAAATTCGCATTGCATTTACCATCTTGTAGTCGAATGTCGATCTCAGAGCTGGCTCGATATTCAAAAGAACCCAGCTCGAAATTCAAATAAGTACGTCCAACCTGCTCGAATATCGATCTCAGAGCTGGCTCGATATTCAAAACACCCAGCTCGAAATTCGCATTGCATTTACCATCTTGTAGTCGAATATCGATCTCAGAGCTGGCTCGATATTCAAAACAACCAAGCTGGAAATTCAAATGCACATCTCAATTTGCGCGAATATCGATCTCACAGCTGGCTCGATATTCAAAACAACCCAGCTCGAAATTCAAATGCACATCTCAATCTTCGCGAATATCGATCTCAGAGCTGGCTCGATATTCAAAACACCCCAGCTCGAAATTCAAATGCACATCTCAATCTTCGCGAATATCGATCTCAGAGCTGGCTCGATATTCAAAACACCCCAGCTCTAAATTCAAATGCACATCTCAATCTTCGCGAATATCGATCTCAGAGCTGGCTCGATATTCAAAAGAACCCAGCTCGAATTTCAAATACGTATGTCCAATCTGCTCGAATATCGATCTCAGAGCTGGCTCGATATTCAAAACACCCGGCTCGAAATTCGCATTGCATTTACCATCTTGTAGTCGAATATCGATCACAGAGCTGGCTCGAAATTGAAAACAACCCAGCTCGAAATTCAAATGCACATCTCAATTTGCGCGAATATCGATCTCACAGCTGGCTCGATATTCAAAACAACCCAGCTCGAAATTCAAATGCACATCTCAATCTTCGCGAATATCGATCTCAGAGCTGGCTCGATATTCAAAACAACCCAGCTCGAAATTCAAATGCACATCTCAATTTGCGCGAATATCGATCTCACAGCTGGCTCGATATTCAAAACAACCCAGCCCGAAATTCAAATGCACATCTCAATCTTCGCGAATATCGATCTCAGAGCTGGCTCGATATTCAAAACACCCAGCCTTTCCCAAATGAAATTACAAACAATGCACATCTCAATCTTCGCGAATATCGATCTCAGAGCTGGCTCGATATTCAAAAGAATCCAGCTCGAAATTCAAATACGTACGTCCAACCTGCTCGAATATCGATCTCAGAGCTGGCTCGATATTCAAAACACCCAGCTCGAAATTCGCATTGCATTTACCATCTTGTAGTCGAATATCGATCTCAGAGCTGGCTCGATATTGAAAACAACCCAGCTCGAAATTCAAATGCACATCTCAATTTGCGCGAATATCGATCTCACAGCTGGCTCGATATTCAAAACAACCCAGCTCGAAATTCAAATGCACATCTCAATCTTCGCGAATATCGATCTCAGAGCTGGCTCGATATTCAAAACACCCCAGCTCGAAATTCAAATGCACATCTCAATCTTCGCGAATATCGATCACAGAGCTGGCTCGATATTCAAAAGAACCCAGCTCGAAATTCAAATACGTACGTCCAACCTGCTCGAATATCGATCTCAGAGCTGGCTCGATATTCAAAACACCCAGCTCGAAATTCGCATTGCATTTACCATCTTGTAGTCGAATATCGATCTCAGAGCTGGCTCGATATTGAAAACAACCCAGCTCGAAATTCAAATGCACATCTCAATTTGCACGAATATCGATCTCACAGCTGGCTCGATATTCAAAACAACCAAGCTCGAAATTCAAATGCACATCTCAATCTTCGCGAATATCGATCTCAGAGCTGGCTCGATATTCAAAACACCCCAGCTCGAAATTCAAATGCACATTTCAATCTGCGCGAATATCGATCTCAGAGCTGGCTCGATATTCAAAACACCCCAGCTCGAAATTCAAATACGTATGTCCAACCTGCTCTAATATCGATCTCAGAGCTGGCTCGATATTCAAAACACCCAGCTCGAAATTCGCATTGCATTTACCATCTTGTAGTCGAATGTCGATCTCAGAGCTGGCTCGATATTCAAAAGAACCCAGCTCGAAATTCAAATACGTATGTCCAACCTGCTCGAATATCGATTTCACAGCTGGCTCGATATTCAAAACACCCAGCTCGAAATCAGTTCCGGTGAATATCGACCTCGCAGCTTTGGATTCAACTCGAAATTCAACTCGATATTCAACTCGAAATTCAAACCGGTGAATATCGAATTTCGATGTTCGATGTCAGAGCCAACTTCACACACCCTTCATTATCTAGTATATTGACTTATATGTATTATATTCCCAATTAATTAGTTTCTTTTGTCAAAAATTAATTCAATGTTCTTTTCGGAATTCGATATTATCAACGCCCGCAGCAAATGTGCATGGGTTAGAGCGGTGGTATGTGGGACAGAGTGGTGTGCATAGACGGAGTGCATACGCATGTACTGACTATTTTCCATTTAAATCGACTTGTTAACTTAATGCGAAAATATTAAACAGTCATCACGAGACAAAATGTAACTGCAATGTGGCATACATTTGGCGACGCACCGTATTACTAAATGTGCAACGTTGACATTATTGGTAGCTGTGACTAGGGAAAACGGGGCTTATTGCATGTGTGTCCAGTGTGTCTACTGTCTGTTTCACGAAAGCTGCCCAAATTTAACGGCTATATAAACAATTCAAAAACAAGATTTCTTTTGATAATATTAAATTAAAGGAAAAATTAAGAATGAGCCTTCTTTTTATTTCGTGAAATTTTGTCAAATATTGATTTTATTGCGAAAACAAAATTTCCCCATGTTAAATCCCCATAGACATCTTCACGGAGTGTAGATGTCTATGGGGATTTAACATGGGGAAATGTTTTAGAATTTCAGAAATACTGGACCTATTTTTAAAATAAAGCTATCTAGCTAAGTTTTGGAGTCAATTTCCAAAAAAAAAAAGTTTTTTGACTCCTCCCACAAGTCCTCTACCTCTTCCCCCCCCCCCCATCCCCCCCCCCCATGTTAAATTCCCAGAGAGAAATACATTTTTCGTAATAAAACCAATATTTATTTGACCAAATACACGAAAATTTCGAAAAAATCGGAAAAAATATTGTTTTTGCATTGTTTATATAGCCGTAAAATTTGGGCAGCTTTCGTGAAGCAGACTATAGCTCTGTCTATTTGATGCTTATGACAGTTGGTGTCATATTTAGCTCCTTCTGTGTGACTGGAGAAATGAGACTTATGTCATTTGCGGCTGTGACTGGAGAAATGGGAGCATTTGTGATTTGTGACCAGCGGTAGATCCTGATCAAATAATAAACTAATGTAGCCTGGTAACGATCTATACTGCTTGTTAGAAGCATACAGAGTGTTTCATTAATGGAATGGCGAACAATGCAGATCCTGAACAGACTGTGCGGATGCACAAGCTGATTTGGATATACGCTGGTCGCAAAGTCCATAAGCCTAATGTACCCAGTCACAGCCAGATGTGTGGCCACGTTAGCACTAAATAATTAGAGCTAGCTCTACATAATTAGAGCTAGCATTAAATATTTAGAGCTAGCATTAATTTGTTTAGTTTATGTAGATTTGGCTTTCCCGGAACGCCAAATCAACAAAAACTCAAATACGTATTGCTAGCTCTAAATAATTAGAGCTAGCATTACATATTTAGAGCTAGCTCCAAATGATTTAGAGTGCTCTTTAAATGATTTGGAGCTAGCTCTAAATATGTATTGCTAGTTCTTAATATTTAGAGCTATTAATTATTTGAGTTTATGTAGATTTGGTTGCATATATAAATGGTCTGCTTGCTAGAAACATGGCGGATATTGCACTGAATGAATGTCGAACAGTAAATACCATGATCTGACTGCGCATATGCTCAGGCTGATCCGGGTATACATGTCGCATACCATACGTGCCCATTTCTCCCGTGACAAACCACTTTGAAGAAATCGTGACGATTCCGAATGCGGGTCGATGATTATAACGACACCATTATTATAATGCGCAATTATGCAATAAACAACGTGACAAAATACCCTGAAGATATTCACGTTTCACACATGCAGGGAAATATGCAGACATGCATTGTACATTATTATAGGTAACTCGACACGAAAACATTCAATTAATTTCTAACCAACGTAGCCCCATTTAAAGCTACATGCCCACTCAGTAGGCACAAAATGTTCCTTACAGTGGGTCAGCGTGTAAGTGCACACACGAACGAACACGACAGGTTGGTTCCAACCTGTCGTGTTCGTTCGCGTGTGCACATACACGCTGACCCCACTGTATATGAATTAAATAAGTTCGTAATTGTGTCACTATTCCACCAGTTCTAAAAATTACGAGTGCCCGCTATACAGATATAATCAGTTAGAACTAATTGTTTTACTGATAGTGACGCGCGGTGGTATCAGACTATTTTCATATGCAAATGAGGGCATGCTATTTTTTAATTATTTATACTAACTAAATGCGTCACCTGAAAAAATAATATTTTAGAGAGATTATAAAGTATGATCGTTGTACATCAAAAAATAAATACAGATAATAAACAGTAATGTCCCTTAACATTTTAAGGAAACACGGTTATCACCCCTGATATCAGTGTGGACATGCAAGTCTGACATAACATGTATAATGATATCAATAAATACGTGGGGTAATGGTAAATGAATGTTTATATTGCCAGAAAATGTCCCAGATTATGTCTCTGATATAAAGAATATGTTGTAACTACTGAGTGGGCAGGTACCTTTAACATGAACACCCGTAAACATGGTTAATGTATGACTAGACTATAATTGGCGGATATTCACCCGCGGTGTTGTCCGTAATAAGGTATTTCGTAATCCAGAGTCTATGGCATAAACATATTTGGATTAGTTTTCAAGGTGCATATCATTCATGGTCACAAGTTTCACACGTGCACTGGTGTTGCGCAAATTTGCAAATCATATGTGAGGCGTCACGACAAAAAGCGGCGTATTGCGTTTTTCACTATCGTACACATGGTAAATTATCAGTGTATACATCACTGCGAACGTTTGTTTTTTGTTAGAGACACGAGAACTGTGGTTTTTTTCAATGAACAGTGTAGTCCATGACCAGACTGCGCGGATCCGCGCAGTCTGGTCATGGACTACACTGTTAGTAAAGTAACTAGAGGTTGCGCGGTTGAAACTTTTATTATGCAATAAAACCAAAATCACAACACCAACATGATGCAATTTCAATATATTATTATACATTGTACATAGGTTTCGAGGTTGCAGAAAAGCATGGGATTTATTGTTATGCTATTAAGTCGAAAATCCAAGTAAATAACTCAAAATTTCGAGTTAATTAAGTCGAAATTTCGAGATGGTATGTGTATGCTCTCGGGTATCTGGGGACCGTTTCACTAAACTTCGTACGACTAAGAAGTTCGGAAGTGCAAAACTAAAATGTACAACAAAGCTCACATAAGAAGACGATTTTGGGAAATACTTGTTCTGATGTACTGACCCCTATGTGTTGGTAGAAGATGATACCATTCAATGACACCGATTATTATATATAAAATATTATTTATTTAATTAATGCATGATTATTTGATGATCAGGGTGCCGTTTCACTAAAGTTAGTACGACTAAAATGTTCGTAAGTGCAATATTATGATATTAATTTTATTCCACATTAACCATGTTTTCTTATAAACAATTATTGGATTTACATGTATTGGGTATAGGCTGCATAAGCAGCCTATGCTCAATAAATGTAAATCCATCGACTAAAATTCATAGACGGTCCTAAATTTGCACTTACGAACATTTTTGTCGTATGCAATTTAGTGAAACGGGCCCCTGATTGGCTACCTGTTGATATAATACGTGATCATCGGTTTCATAAATACACATTAGATACTGGGTGATTGACTGATAAAGTGGCCCTTGGGACATGTGTGACAAGTGTATATTCCGGGGCCCGTTTCACTAAACTTCGTACGACGAAAATGTTCGTAAGTACAAATTTAGGATCGTCTATGAATTTAAGTTGATGGATTTACATTTATTCAGCATGATATGCTGCTTATGCTCAATAAATGTAAATCCAATAATTGTTTACAAGAAAACATGGTTAATGTGGAATAAAATGAATGTCATAATTTTGCACTTACGAACATTTTAGTCGTACTAATTTAGTGAAACAGCCCAGGAGTATTATGTGCAAAAATCACCAAACCCCAAAACAATTGTTAACAAGCTGAATTTTCAGGAAAGTTGTATAAATGTATGTAGAATAACATACTAAAAGTCCCCGCAAATCCAGCTGGTGCTAACTTGGGAATTCAAGATGGCGTCATTATCTTTTAATGTTCAGCTATATGGGCAAATAGGCATAAACAAGTGTTGATTTTTATACTCTTACCTGGATTATCTCAGATATACGTTTTTAAAGCAGTTTTGTTATTTCTGAAATAATAAAATTCAAGATGGCCGCCAATATGGCTGCCAAAATTTCCAAATTGATGGATTTTAGGATATTTTGTAAGAAAAAACGCGAGGTAGATAGCAATATTTTCAATTTAATGTATATATTATACAATATATGGCAAGCAGTACTTAATACATTGGACATTGGAAATGCATTCATTATCACTATTCATGGTATATACAGATTGATATGCACTCGTGTCTCGTATAATTATGAATAGTGACAGTCCTGTAAGTAAACATGCATAAAATGTGATTTGTGGATTAAGAATTATGGCATTTGATACCGTGGTAGACAATTATATGTACTTTTTTATGAATGTTATGTCATTCACTCAGACTAGATAAATGTATTAGACTCGCCACAACTTATATAAGTCATGTTTATCTTTCAAATCACTTTCTTGTATTTATGTGCATCATTGGTGATACACATTTTAATGTTTGACAGTGGTTACACAGTTGTGTCATTTGTATTTAAGGAATAAAACCCCGGGCTATTGTTCGGACTCCTCACTAACTTTAAACAAACCTAATGTAATTCATACCACAGTAAACGCAACAAAGGACTCCACACACTTTAAACAGACCAAATGTAATTCATACCGCAGTAAACGCAACATCCCAGGGTTTTATTACTTATATTTACATTTCATTTGTCGATAGTTTCAAAATGTTGGTAACCAAATATGGCATTATATTCAAGTTTCGTATTTCTTTACGTCATGTTCTCGTACTTCTTGGAACAGCGACGTGGCCGGTCAAACGCGTGACGTTAATGACGTCGTGGAGATTAATGATGTCAAACCAACCAACAACGTCACGAGACGTCATGTGAGGCTAATGCATTTATTGGAGTATGAACGCAATAGGTTGGATGGGCATTTACATTTTGAAATTATTGGAAGTGTAAATATATTGATGTAAACGGTTGGATAATTCTGTAAAGAAAGCCATGGTTAGGTTACAAATGTCTTCACATGAGTTACTCATCAGACAATGTATATAAATGTAGAAATTTAAAATAGATGTGCCTTGCAAACAACAATACTGCTTCAACAGTACCCAAACGATACCACTGTCTAATCTTAAGTGCCACCTAAGTGTAAATTATGAGGTTATTCAGAATCATGGTCAACTGGTACGGGTGTAGTATTATTACATGTTTGTCCCATACATTGGCTGCACATCTCAGTGCAAAATAACCCAAGCTTCCTGCACCCACATGACTTTCCACATCCAGTCTTACTGCCACATGAAACCATTTTCATTAGCTCATCTGGTGCAACTGGGAGGTCAGACTCCATGGGTAAGAGAACATTATCTTGCAATCTCCATCCCCATTCTATTGGAGGCATTTAGTTACCCATCCATTGCTGAACAGCCAAATATGTACGATGTGAATGTTATTTGGCCGCATCACTTGTCGGTGGGAAACACGCAAGCTGAAATGATGAGCTACAGGAGGACCTACCAATTGCCTTTTTGTATGCAATGTGTCTGTATTTAAGTGTCTTTACTTGACCAGCTCCATACAATTTGACTAAAAAGAACTGTTCACCGGCATGTTCTATATCGCTATGTGTGCTTTCACTATTTCTGAACGTTTCTAGCATGTGCTTGTCCTGATGATGGTGTACAGTATTGCAAGCCTTGCGTTTTCCCTGTCTATAAGGTGCAGATACTGTATCACAACCACTTACAGCATGCATAAACAACAAGTGTTTTTGGTGTCTCCTATAGCATGCTGAAGATCCTGGATGTTGTAAAGGGTCACTGGGTTATTACGGCAAAGCATATATATTGCCACCAAAGTAATCGCTAGTGCAACAAGCATCACCAGTAAGTCAGTGTCAGTTCCAACAACCACCACTGGCTTCTCGGCATCATCAGCCAGTGTTAAGGCTGTTGCAACTATCAGGACATCTGCATCTGCCTCTGACTGTTTCACTCTTACATTGTATGCCTGCGGCTTGCGTCTCTTGACTCAGCAAGTCAATAAATCGACGTGTATTGCTGCTGTTTGACAAGAATGCTGATTGTGCAGTCGTCATTTTCATATTTACATCAAATATGATGGAACGTGAGGTTACCTTGCTAGCCCTTCTGTTCTGCTCCATGGCTTTGGTTGAAGTGACATTATAGCCATCAAATACAACAACTGTCCCAACACCAAAATGTTTTAGTGTGTATGCGATATATGACTGGAACACGTCATGATATGTAGATGCCTTTGGCCATACAACTGTGTGTAGTAGGTGCCCTCCGTCCACAACAAATAGTGCATTGTCTGGGACAGTTGGTTGTTGTGTAATGAATGACTTCAACAATATACCCAGTGTACTTTTCATGGGATTCCGCATTAGTCCATCAATGAATAGTGCTAGGGGTTGCGGTGACAGTTCATGTGTCATGAATGTTTCCATTTCAGTACTATCATTGAGAACACACACGATCATATTAAACAACAGAGTGTGGTTAACTGCCGTATCATGTCCTCGGACTTTGACAGTTTTGTGCATACTACTGATTGTCTTAACCTTACCTTTTCTGTGAAGAGTGATCTCTGTGAAACACTTACCTGTCATTTTAGCAGCTGCGGCATACCAATGTCGACTGCTTGGTCACAATTCACTGACGACTCGGCCACTAGTCCAGTGGATATAGATACAACTCGAGATGGTTCATATTCACAGAATGGTGAATATGTGTGCAGCCAATCCACAAAGAGACCAATGTCTTTGGTATCTCGTGATTGGGTGCTTACCCCCCTCAGGTATTTGTGTTGTTCAGAGGTAGATGTGTGTACTGATGCGAATTTCTCCAGTTGGCTACAAATATGCAAACAAGCGGGCATTGCACACACCCACTTTGCCAATGTACTGTCTGTGATGCCGCTACCATGTGTCATGCCGCCGGATGTTTTTAAAATTCGCATTAGGACCTGTTCTATCTTTTGGTCAGAAAAGTTGCTATTCCAGTACTCGTCAGTACGACGGATAGTGAAATATCCCTGTTCTGTGAATTTTGCATATTCAGCTGCTGGCATCACTTTTTCCAAGGACCCCATCTGCTGAAGATACAATTGGGCAGACTTGGCATAGTGGAGATGCCCAGCAGCATGAAACTATGGAATCATTTTCTCAACAAAGTGGAGATGAAGATCCCAATTGCCCATTCTCTCAGCAGCACGTATGAACAGACGAAGGAGGGCGACCTGGTCAAGGTACAATACCCACAACTTCAAGTTCTGCTTTTGTTTGCCACAGCTATAAGGAGTTGTGATATTATGCCATTTAATAGCTGTACATCATCGGCAATATCAGCAGGATGAACACCTTGCAAGCTCATCTGATGGAGGGTTTTCAAATGATCTTTGTCAATGTCATCCAGACAGTTTGGATTATTATGTAATAGCACACAGATAAGGGACGCTGACGTCAGCATGTGGACTCAGTGTGCACGTGAGGATGCATGACTTGCCAGCATATGCACAACAGATCCTTTGGCAAACACCGTTTCCCACATATCTGCCAGTCCGCTATCAGTCATGATGTACCCAATGCTGCCTATGTAAGACATGAGTAGATGGAAGCCACCAAGTCGAACAACGACTGTGTTTAGATCATTTGTTGCAGTCACTATTTCTACCGCCTTTATGTACAACGGTTGGTCAAACGCAACTGGACATATGCCAAGACCATGTTTCTGACACTGGTGTTGGGCAAACGATAATGCTGTATAGATTGTGCTCAGATTTCCCCGGTCCAAGTTGATGAAGGGAAGTACTTCAATTCTGGTTTTGTCAAAATTTTCATTTTGATGTGATACTTTCATGAAGCCATTCCATGATGGACAGGGGGGGGGGAGTTCAAGCACATAACCTGCAACAGAGTGTGTCTAAAGCCTTGGCAGAAATGACATATGTAGGTTCCATTTCAGGTGCTTTCATTGGTCCGATAATAACAGACTTTAGACCAGGAACAGCAGGTTTGTTATATGCCTTTATGGGAACGTTTCCAAAGGCACCAACCATTTCCACCGGTGGTACACTGACTGTGCGCTTTACAGGCACTTCATCAACAGTACCCTGTGGTGTAACACAAGCTATACCTCCCATACTGTGGAAAGTGTTGTCACAAGTCACTGTAGCTACATTAAAGTCTGCATTATCATACGCAAATTGGGTGAAACCACTGAAGACATCGAGTGGTCTATTGTGTGATACAAGTGCAGCCTCCAACCTGTGCACTTCTCTGTAATCATCTGATAAATGGAATCTGCTCAGAAGATCTACCAGTTCACGGGAACCATAGTTTCTATGTATATACACAGCAATTTCAAGCAACAGTGGTGACATGAATGACCTTGGACGACATGAAGAAATTATGGCATGAGCTATAGCGGTAGTTCTCCTATTTATTGTAGTAGAACTTTTACCTTTCTGATCTAAAAGACAGTGTAGAAAACGGTTTAGCGAATCTGGAACTAGTGTTGTAACATTCAATAACTCTCCGGATTTCTGATGCGCACTTTTTATCTCTAGTCTTAAGAATTGAATTATTAAGTAAATGTTTAATTATTATTTGAGAAGAGAAATTGCTGAAAGAAAATCAAATTCTCCAACGGGCCATCTTATCAATATTCATGAGACTTCATTAATATTAATGAGTCAGTTGATTGAATTTAATCAATGACATGGTCAAAAACTATGTTATGCGGGACATTTTACGCGACGTCGTTAAGTGCAACAACCAAAACATCAATGTTAGACGTTATCCGTGACGTCATATGTTCAAAAGATCACGTCTCTACGCAAATTCACGAACTTTTCACATGATTTTTAGGATTTAAAACACCATTCTGGTTTTAGACATTTAATTTCTATATTCTCTTGTATCAACCCAAATGCATGTAGTTCATTCTGACTGACTTTCGACATGGCACGCGACTTTCCTCTGAAAATTGTATACAGATTTCAATACAATGATGGCGTGGCTAGTTAATATTGCGTTGTCACGGAAGGGTTTTGAAGCCATATTAGATTTAGATTTATCATATTTAGCATGTCACGACTAATCCGTTTCTAGTATACATTGAAAAATCATACTCAACATCTGGAAAGCCATTTAGGCGTGTCAAAAAATAATTTTGACCGTCAACATTTTAATGCTAGACACTTTGGTGCCATTTGGGGATATATTTTGGTGGCCATTTTGAATGGTGATTATGAATATTATCTATATATACTGAGTTTTGGTATATTTATATACTTATGTATATTCTGATGGTTTTTATGTATATTTATCATAGCTGAATACGACGATATAAGCAAAAAACAAAAATGGCAGCGGCCATCTTGGACGCCATCTTGAATTGCCAAGTTGGCACAAAGTTGACTTACGGGGACTTTTTTTCTGATAATGTAGACATGATTCTGAACATATCCTGAAATTTTCAGCTTGTTATCAATTGTTTTGACCTTAAACCCTATTGCTCCTGGGCTACCTGATCATCAAATAATCATGCGTTAATTAAATAAATAATATTTTATATATAATAATCGGTGTCACAAACATCGATGTCGCATTACACAACAATGCAATGCAATTTAATAACATTACAATACAACACAATACAATACAATATAAGCCACATTTTAGATCACGGATCACCACATGTACGAGGAGATAATCCGCCAGCTTTAGCAAGTGGATTATCGATCGTACATGCGGACGAACGTGATCTAACTGTGTTACATGTATCACATCCTCATGTCCATACATTGCCCGTGTGCTGTGTAAATGCAGAACCAAAACTCGAAACTATATCAAAGATGTACGAAGCCCCGCAGGGGACATGGATGTTTTTTATTAATTCCCACGAAATAGAAATTCGTTGCCTCAAATTAACAATTCGTTCCCACGATATAACAATTCGTTCCCTCGAATTAACAATTCGTTACCACGAAATGACGATTCATTCCCTCAATTTCATAATTCGTTCTCTCGAATTAAAACAACTCTTTCCCAGGCGATATAACAGTTCGTTCCCACGAATTAACAATTCGTTCCACACAACAATTCGTTCCCACGAATTAACAATTCGTTCCCGTGGGAACGAATTGTTAATTCGTGGCAACGAATTGTTAAATTGAGGGAACGAATTGTTATTTCGTGGGAACGAATTGTTATTTCGTGGGAACGAATTAATAAAAAAAATAAAAACTCATTTTTTACGTAGTCAATTGAACATGGTATCATCAGGGGCCCGTTAAGAAGTTCGTAAGTGCAAATTTAGGATCGTCTGGAAATTTAAATTGATGGATTTACATTTATTGAGCATAGGCTGCATATGCAGCCTATGCTCAATAAATGTAAATCCAATAGTTGTTTATAAGAAAATATTGCTAATGTGAAATTTACAGACTATCATAATTTTGCACTTACGAACATTTTAGTCGTAAGAAGTTTAGTGAAACGGCCCCCAGGAGTATGCAAATAGTGTAATCACACGCGGCAACAAAATAGCAATGTAAATGGATAGATGGATACAAGGCTGTTCTCGTTCATATAATTGCACCGTGGAACTTCCATCAGTTCACAACTCGTAATTTTTGGCGATGACATTCCCATCAAATATAACATAGTTGCTACAGCTCATGGCAAGGTCCGCAGTTGCCATAGCGACCAGGGTAGTTCTTCGCTGATCTGGGGCTACGATGGTCGCACACTCCGTAAGGTGGGTTTTTTCAACCGGCGACGCAAATACAAAATTCACAGTTGAACTTATGTGCGGCAATGACTGGAGAAACGGGTGAACATACCTCCAGACGGGCAATATTACACCATATAGCCTGTGTAGAATCACAATAACTTATAATATTGCTTGTTAGAAACACAGCGGGTGTTACATTGACGGAATGGCGATCAGTGTAGATCCTGATCAGACTGTGCGGATGCACAGGCTGATCTGGATATACACTGGCCGCAAAACCCATAAAGCCCATTTCTCCAGCTATAGTCACAGTTAAAATGACTGATCAAAGTGATAGCGTACACACCTGCTTACATGCAGTAAATATATATGGTTGTGACTGGAGAAAAGGGGCTTATGGGATCTTGACCGGTGTATCTCCTGATCTCTCCTGATCAAATAGCAAACCCCTGTAGTCTGATAACGTTGTTTCATTGATGGAATGGCGAACAGTGAAGATCCTGATCAGACTGTGCGGATGCACAGTCTGATCTGGATCTTCACTGGTCGCAAAATACATAACCCCATTTCTCCAGTAACAGCCACAAATAGGAAAATGCAAAGTTGTTTAGGTGAATGACACCTTCAATTCAGTCTGTTATGTCATATCACTGTCTGGAGTCGAAACCCGAACTTTATGAATTATAAACAGAGGATATCAACATAATGGAATCGTGACCAAAATTATACTGATAACAACTATATATGTTTTTTTTAAAGCATGTTAGTCACCTTAGCATCAGTCACGTTTACACGTCGCTGCGCAGTTTGCTATAAATATACACGTGGACCCGGCGTTACGTCTGAAAGTCTGACAAGAGTAGCAAACACGTGACATGAGACACACCATAATAATGCATATACCGCATATGAGCCGAGTCATGGATTTTGAACCGAAGAACATGTACGATTTTTCATGAAAAATATTTACAGTCGAAATATTATGAAATTATCATAGCATATGCGGAATTCTATTTCGTATTTGTTATGTAATTTCGTCATCTTTTGACGTCATTTACGGAAATATCATAAATATATTTTAATGAGATATCGCACATGCTTGTAGGTACAAAATCACGTGACTCGTCTGATATGTACCCAGAAACAGGCATGAAACGAACCTTCAACACAAAAGTCTGAAATGAGAAGGAAAAGAATGTAATACAGTGGAACCCCTCTAAACCGGACACCGAGATAATATAAGTTATCTCATGTTGAGAGCTTTCTAGGTAACCCATCCCAGATAATAATGCATGCTCATGGTTGCAAAAGATATTAGTATGTCCCAGAATGGTTATATGCCTGATTTACAATGGAACCTCTCTGAACCGTACACCCTGGGGACCTCCTAGTGTGTCCGGTTTAGAGAGGCTTCACTGTAGATATGCCCAATTTCTTCTGAATCTGAAATATTTACCGAACTTTAAAAAAAAATTTTTTTAAAAAGTCTGAAATCTACGGAGCCTTATAAAGGACATGAGAAGAGAAAAAATATTCTGACAAATTGGATTATTTCGTTAGAACGCATTCCAATTCGTTCTAACGCATTCCAATTCGTTCTAACGATTTCAATTATTTCGTTCTAACGAATTCGAACTCGTTCTAACGCATTGCAATTCGTTCTAACACATTGCAATTCGTTCTAACGCATTCAATTATTTCGTTCTAACGCATTCCAATTCATTCTAACGCATTCCCATTTCGTTCTAAAGCATTCCAAGTCGTTCTAACGCATTCCAATTCGTTCTAATCGCAGCTCAATATTTCGTTCTATCGAGTTTCGAATCGTTCTTATAACGCATTCCAATTCGTTCTAACGCATTCAATTATTTCGTTCTAACGAGTTCGAATTCGTTCTAACGCATTCCAATTCAATTCGTTCTAACGCATTCCATTATTGCGTTCTAACGCATTCAAATTCGTTCTAACGATTTCAATTATTTCGTTCTAACGAATTCGAAATCGTTCTAACGCATTCAATTATTGCGTTCTAACGCACTCAACTTCGTTCTAACGATTTCTATTATTGCGTTCTAACCAATTCGAATTCGTTAGAACGAATTGCAATTCGTTCTAACGCAATAAATTATTGCGTTCTAACCAATTCGAATTCGTTAGAACGAATTGCAATTCGTTCTAACGCAATAAATTATTGCGTTCTAACGCATTCAAATTCGTTCTAACGATTTCAATTATTTCGTTCTAACGAATTCGAATTCGTTAGAACGCATTGCAATTCGTTCTAACGCAATAATTTATTGCGTTCTAACCAATTCGAATTCGTTAGAACGAATTGCAATTCGTTCTAACGCAATAAATTATTGCGTTCTAACCAATTCGGAATTCGTTAGAAACGAATTGCAATTCGTTCTAACGCAATAAATTATTGCGTTCTAACGCATTCAAATTCGTTCTAACGATTTCAGTTATTTCGTTCTAACGAATTCGAATTCGTTAGAACGCATTGCAATTCGTTCTAACGCAATAATTTATTGCGTTCTAACCAATTCGAATTCGTTAGAACGAATTGCAATTCGTTCTAACGCAATAAATTATTGCGTTCTAACCAATTCGAATTCGTTAGAACGAATTGCAATTCGTTCTAACGCAATAAATTATTGCGTTCTAACGCATTCAAATTCGTTCTAACGATTTCAGTTATTTCGTTCTAACGAATTCGAATTCGTTAGAACGCATTGCAATTCGTTCTAACGCAATAAATTATTGCGTTCTAACGAATTCAAATTCAAAACACAGCGAGCGACTGGATTTCAAATAAACAGTGCAGTAACAACAACAACAGTGTTATTGCCGGCATGGTAGGCCTAGTCCTATGGAACGCCAAATCTACATAAACTCAAATAATTAATGCTAGTTTCAAATAATTAGTGCTCTCTCTAATTCTATTAGTGCTCTCTCAATTTCAATTAGTGATCTCTCTAATTCAATTTGTGCTCTCTCTAATTCAATTTGTGCTCTCTCAAATTCAATTTGTGCTCTCTTTAATTCAATTAGCGCTAGCTGTAATGATAATTAATAGAGAGAGCACAAATTCAATTAGAGAGAGCACAAATTCAATTAGAGAGAGCAGAACAAATTCAATTAGAGAGAGCACAAATTGAATTAGAGAGAGCACTAATTGAATTAGAGAGAGCACAAATTAATTAGAGAGAGCACAAATTGAATTAGAGAGAGCACAAATTCAATTAGAGAGAGCACAAATTGAATTAAAGAGATCACTAATTGAATTGGAGAGACTGACATATGTATACACTGGTCACCAATGATCCACACAGACTGACGTGGCTCTACACTAGTCATAATATGAACAATGTGAAGATACGGAAAGAACTTTTGTATCTACACGATATGAGGGGATACACAGTTACACAGTACATACTGTTGTTCGAAGTTTGCCTCCTCCTCCTCGTAGTGGTTTGACATAGTTTTGCAAATTTAGGACACTCGCTGATTGATAAATTGAATATATATTCAACATCCTGGACGGCTATTATATGCTAGAGTGTACAAAGTATGTTCCACTTTTGGTGAAAAATCAACTTCAATATTTGACGAAATCAACATATGTGTCATGTTGCTGTACATCTTGAGGACAGGAATCCAAAATATTTCAGCACAAAGAGATCAACTTCAATGAAAATATGATATGTTTCCAATGCCAGTCAGTCTGAGGTACGGACCCTACACATTTTACAAAAGTATACATATCAGCATATCAGAATACTCTACAGGACAATATATAATGAACATATATAGTTGAAATGGAAATATGTCGAGTAACCATGGAGATATTCAAGATGGCGTCCAAGATGGCCGCTGTTTTGAAAATAAGCATTAACATGTATAATTGTTCAAATCACTCTATAAACCAGTGCTTCAATGTTTGATGGCAATATTATATGCATACTATAATAAGAACTAAAATTTGAAGTGAAGGAAGATGACATGTGATGGCAGGGTCAAGGTCATATTCAAGGTCAAAGTTCAAATATTAGTCATTTTGTATTGTTCTTAACACTAATCATACCTTTTATAATCAAGTTTTTGAATGGAAAGTATAAATACCAACATATACGAATACTATTAATCTACAAACATTATGTAATGCATATATTTAGGTAAAATGACGATACATTTATGTAGAATAGCCGTCTAGATATACAAGATGACGTCTCTTTACTTCAATTAGCGCTAGCTGTAATGATAATTAATAGAGAGAGAGCACAAATTGAATTAGAGAGAGCACAAATTAAATTAGAGGCACAAATTAAATTAGAGAGAGCACAAATTCAATTAGAGATAGCACAAATTCAATTAGAGAGAGCACTAATTGAATTAGAGAGATCTCTAATTGAATTAGAGAGAGAATTAATTGAATTACGTGCTAGCTCTATATTATTTGCAGAGAGCTCAAAAACACATACATTTAATGCTCTCTCTAATTCAATTAGTGCTCTCTCAAATTCAATTAGTGCTCTCTCTAATTCAATTTGTGCTCTCTCAAATTCAATTAGTGATATCTCAAATTCAATTAGTGCTCTCTCAAATTTAATTCATGCTCTCTCTATTAATGAAATTGAATTAGAGAGAGCACAAATTGAATTTGAGAGAGCACAAATTGAAGTAGAGAGAGCACAAATTGAATTAGAGAGATCACTAATTGAAATTGAGAGAGCACTAATAGAATTGGAGAGAGCACTAATTATTTGAAGCTAGCATTAATTATTTGAGTTTATGTAGATTTGGCATTCCATAGGACTAGGCCTACCATGCCGGCAATAGCAATGTAATTGTTGTTAATGCACTGTTTATTTGAAATCCAGTCGCTCGCTGAGTTTTGAATTTGAATTCGTTAGAACGCAATAATTTATTATTGCGTTAGAACGAATTGCAATGCGTTCTAATCGAATTCAAATTCGTTAGAACGAAATAACTGAAATCGTTAGAACAATTTGAATTTGAATGCGTTAGAACGCAATAATTTATTGCGTTAGAACGAATTGCAATTCGTTCTAACGAATTCGAATTGGTTAGAACGCAATAATTTATTGCGTTAGAACGAATTGCAATGCGTTCTAACGAATTCGAATTCGTTAGAACGAAATAACTGAAATCGTTGGAACGAATTTGAATGCGTTAGAACGCAATAATTGAATGCGTTAGAACGAATTGAAATGCGTTAGAACGAATTGCAATGCGTTAGAACGAATTCGAATTCGTTAGAACGAATAGTTTGAAATCGTTAGAACGAATTTGAATGCGTTAGAACGCAATAATTTGAATGCGTTAGAACCATTTCGAATTCGTTAGAACGAAATAATTGAAATCGTTTTAGAACGAATTTGAATGCGTTAGAACGCAATAATGGAATGCGTTAGAACGAATTGGAATGCGTTAGAACGAATTCGAACTCGTTAGAACGAAATAATTGAATGCGTTAGAACGAATTGCAATGCGTTAGAACGAATTGGAATGCGTTAGAACGAATTGGAATGCGTTAGAACGAAATAATTGAATGCGTTAGAACGAATTGGAATGTGTTAGAACGAATTGCAATGCGTTAGAACGAATTCGTTAGAACGAAATAATTGAAATCGTTAGAACGAATTGGAATGCGTTAGAACGAATTGGAATGCGTTCTAACGAAATAATCCAATTTGTCTGAACATTTTTTTCTCTTCTCATGTCCCTTATAAGGCTCCGTAGAAATCAGACTGAGAGAGAAAAAAAGTATCATGCCCGAGACAATATGATCGTCATGCGTATCCAAGCAACCTGATTAGCGACCACGCATTTCACTGCTATTAACCCTTTCAACACCACAGACCTCTATAGAGACAATGTTTGCAAACAGTGGAGATCCAGATGAGCCGGCTCGTAACGAGCCGTCTCATCAGGATCTCCACTATTTGTTAATAATTGTAAACGTCGTACAGATTACCCTTTTAGAAGAATGGGATAATTTGAATGAACAAAATTAATGAAATAGCGTGAAACATTGGCATGGCACATCCTATTAAGTTACTTGGTGTTGAAAGGGTTAATAAAAAAACTATTTCATATGATTAGCGCAAATATAGATCCGCAATATTCGTACAAAGTATATTCTTAGAAAATTTAGAATCACTATGACACAGAGGGTGTACTTTGTACGGAGCCCAGCAGGAGACATGGATTTTTTTTTATTAATTCGTTCCCACGAAATAACAATTCGTTCCCTCAATTTAACAATTCGTTCCCTCGAATTAACAATTCGTTCCCACGAAACAATAATTCGTTCCCTCGAATTGACTATTCGTTCCCACGAAATAACAATTCGTTCCCACGATATAACAATTCGTTCCCTCGAATTGACTATTCGTTCCCTCGAATTAACAATTAGTTCCCACGATATAACAATGTTAATTCGATGGAACGAATTGTTATATCGTGGGAACGATTTGTTAATTCGTGGGAACGAATTGTTATTTCGTGGGAACGAATTAATAAAAAAAGAATTCTACGTCTCCTGCGGGGCTCCGTAACTTTGAGCACATCATGTTATTGCCTTCCAAATGCATACGCTCAACGGAAAAGTTCACAGTGTATTTACACAATCGCATACATAAGGTCAAGAAGTCAGCTCTTCCAGGGCAGACACGACCAGCCGGTCTGTTGAAGTATTCAGATACAACACAAGGCCACAGAGACAGCTCTCCCGGACAAAACCAGTTGCCGATTTCACCAATTATAAAATTGCTAAGCATACTTATCTAGCTAAGTATACATTAATGGAGTAATCATTTATTTTTCCCGAAATGCATTATTGCATAATTATAGAACTAACGACTGCATATAAACGTATGCAGAATTAATATCATGAATTTATTACATTATCACAGCCAAAATGGCTGTGATAATGTAATAAATTCAGTATAATAATTTGTTCAGAATATATTTTATTTCATTAAATAAAAAGTAATAAATTTATCCTTAAATTGAAAATTTATCGCTCAAAAGTGTACTTAGCAAGATGAGTATACTTTGTAATTTTGTGAAATCGGATACATATCAAGATAGAGACCAATGCAACAAAGCCTCTACAGACACATATATTATTTGTACTGACAGCTGTCTATGAAATCTAAGTACTGAAAGTACTGAGCTGCGAACCCGACTGAAATGGGTGGTAAACAGTGTTTTAGTATATTCTCCTTTAAATATTTCAAATAGAGTAATTGTAGTAAATGGTGTTATGGGAAACTGTATAACACTCGACATATTTTGTATGTGGAGAGGGGAAGGAGCTGTATAGAAACAGGAAGAATCCAGTAAGGCTTAGCATTTGTTGTTTATGCATTAAATACACATCTTCATAAGTAATAACATGTAATTAACTAGAGGAATGTAATATTGTTCCACTTGTGTGAAACACATATCATCAGCAAATCATTTGTTCAGTCGGTGTTTGCAGCAGAGATAAATGGATGCCTATTGAGATGCAAATTACTATAGCCAGTACAGTCCATAGTAAGTGCAGCAACAAAATGTTTTAATAAATGGCACCACTTTGCACTGATACAGTAACAAGAACAGACGGATCGACATGATTGTTAAGCGTAAGATAATCTGCCACGATGTGACAAATGTCCCTACAAAAGATAACAACCAGCCTATCTCATGCGGAATTGTACGGAAACCCATTAGAGCCACTTCACTTTTTTTTTTATCTTTTCTTGAATTTTCGAGATCTTTTCTTGAATTTTCAAGATGTTTTCTTGAATTTTCAAGTTATTTTCTTGAATTTTCAAGATCTTTTCTTGAAAATTCAAGAAAAGATCTTGAACATTCCAGAAAACATCTTGAAAATTCAAGAAAAGAACTTGAAAATTCAAGAAAACATCTTGTTTTCAAGTTGTTTTCTTGAATTTTCAAGTTCTTTTCTTGAATTTTCAAGATCTTTTCTTGAAAATTCAAGAAAATATCTTGAAAATTCAAGAAAAGAACTTGAAAATTAAAGAAAAGATCTTGAATAAATGGAAATTAAAAAAAAGTGAAGTGGCCCTAATGGGCTTCCGTAGAATTGAATGAGCTCTGAAATGTTTATATACACAGTTAACATTCAGCAGGATAATCTAATTGCCCAGTTACTTCGTGAGTGTAACGATATTGCCGTTAAAACAGTTTTGCGCAAATTCTGGCAGAACATTCGTGAGCAATTTGGTGTGCCACTATATGACTATTTATCGAATGCTGATACAGAAACACTACTCATACATGCTTTAGTCGGGAAACAGGAAATAATTATGAACTTTATACAGGAAAATGACGATTTCTGGTTCATAATAGTGTGCGCACGTGCCCTCAGTGGCATATACTCAGCCTGAGTCACTAAAGCTGATTGGTTAGGCTTGCTCAAGAGTCGATGAAAGTTGTTTTGGCCACGAGTCTGCTGTATAATTGGTTTGCATGTATTTTGTATATATCGCTACTCTTGTTTCCATGTACATGTAGTTCATAAATTTGTACTCTCCTAATTTTGGAGGAAATAAAGATATACATACAGTAAGTGGTCCTGCGTGACAGCTAGAACAGTGTTGTTAGACATAACCACCTCGTCTTCCTACTTGTGTTGGCATCTTATTTGTTTACATGTAGGATATTTAAGACGATGATACATTTATGTTGTGGTTGTGTTTCATGACGACAAAATCGTATGAGATCATACCGCAGTAGTTCTTCTCGAAAATACATCGTTTTGTTTCCATTTTATACAGTGGAACACCTCTAAACCGGACACTCGGGAAACTATGGATGTTTAACTTACATGCGTTTCGCTGTTATGTGTCTCTATTTATAATTTCTTTTCATGATTGCAAAACACTAGAATGTGCCATGAAGTGCTAACATGTCTGATGTACAGTGGAACATCTCCAAACCGGACACCCTGGGGACCTCCCAGGGTGTCCGGTTTGGAGAGGTTCCACTGTACTGGGGACCTCCCAGGGTGTCCGATTTGGAGAGGTTCCACTGTACTGGGGACCTCCCAGGGTGTCCGGTTTGGAGAGGTTCTACTGGGGACTCCCAGGGTGTCCGGTTTGGAAAGGTTCCACTGTACTGGGGACCTCCGAGGGTATCCGGTTTGGAGAGGTTCCACTGTACTGGGGACCTCCCAGGGTGTCCGGTTTGGAGATGTCCACCTGGTTTGACTCCCAGGATGTCCGGTTTGGAGAGGTTCCACTGGGGTACCTTTGGACCTCCAGGATGTCCGGTTTGGAGAGGTTCCACTGACCTCCCATCTCCGGTTTGGAGAGGTTCCACTGTACTGGGGACCTTTCCAGGATGTCCGTTTGGAGAGGTTCCACGTCTGGGGACCTCCCAGGGTGTCCGGTTTTTATTGGATGGTCCACTGTACGGGGACCTCCCAGGATGGTCCGGTTTGGAGAGGTTTCACTGGGGACCTCTAGGGTGTCCGGTTTGGAGAGGTTCCACTGGCTGGGGACCTCCAGATGTCCGGTTTGGAGATTCCACTGTATCCCATGTGACCTGGGGACCTCCCAGGGTGTCCGGTTTGGAGAGGTTCCACTGTACTGGGGACCTCCCAGGATGTCCGGTTTGGAGAGGTTCCACTGGTGACCTCCCAGGGTGTCCGGTTTGGAGAGGTTCCACTGTATTGGGGACCTCCCAGGGTGTCCGGTTTGGAAGGGTTCCACTGGGGACCTCCCAGGGTGTCCGGTTTGGAGAGGTTCCACTGTACCGGGGACCTCCCAGGGTGTCCGGTTTGGAGGAGTTCCACTGTACCGGGGACCTCCCAGGGACTATTTTGCAATACTTGACTATATTATCGAACGAGCATAGCTCGTTCGATAATATAGTCAAATATTGCAAAATAGTGTCCGGTTTGGAGAGGTTCTACTGTACTGTGAAATATGAATCGATCTTTCAGGGAGAACCATAGTATCCTCTATTGGTGTACCTTTTCGCGTAAAATATTTGCATACTGTTTAGTGAAAATAAAACGGCGAAGCCTCACCGAGCATCTTGGGGCCGTTTCACTAAACTTCTTACGACAAAAATGTTCGTAAGTGCAAATTGCACATTAATAATGTTTCCTTGTAAATAATTGTTGGATTTACATTTGGGCCGCGCCATGCGAAAACCGGGTTTAATGACAACGTCATGAAAAGCGGTAAACGACGTCCGAAAAACAACGGTTCAAATTGTCTAACGTCGCCGTAAAATTTCACATTTTGCCCTCCCATTTACGTTTACTGGTGTCAGTTAACATCAAGTGTGAACAGAAAACGGAAAATGATAACTTATTGAAACTTTCACTAATATGAGACGCGATACCTTTGTACCTCAGTACAAAAATTATGACGTCATGATGTGACGTTACTGAACGTGAATCCTTGTTTGACGTTATGGCCATGGTGTCGTGACAAAATACAGATATAATCATTTAGTAATACATGTATTTATTTTACTGATAGTGACGCGCGGTGGTATCAGGCTATTTTCATATGCAAATGAGGCATGACATTTTTAAATTATTTATACTAATGAAATACGTCAACTGAAAATCTAATATTTACGACAGACTATAAGGTATGATCATTGCACATCGAAAAATAAATACAGAGACTAAACAGTAATGTCCGTTAACATGTTAAGGACACACGGTTATCGACCCTGATATCAGTGTGGAAATTTACGTCTGATATAAAATGTATAAAAGTGAAAGGTGGGGTAATGGTGGATGACTGTTTATTTGCCAGAAAATTTCTCAGCTGATGTCTCTGATATAAAGAACATTTTGTGCCTACTGCGTGGATATGTATCTTTAATGCCACTCAGTTTATCATAAACGGAGGTAAACACGCAGCTATATAATAACATATATATCCGGGGTTTGTATTGAACTTGGCAAAATAAATGCATCAAAATCTCTCTAATAGATTCAGAATCAGTGATTTCAATGCATCTTCTTGATTGTTTGTGTATAAGCAATACATAATGCACAATATCTCTCTAATAGATTCAGAATCAGTGATTTCAATGCAGCTCCTTCATTGTTTGTGTATAAGCAATACATAATGCACAAAACGCACAGTGAGGTCGGTGGAGTTTTCGAAAATTCTTGCAATTAATTGGAAATTTGATGGTCATAAACTTGCTTTTCGCACGATTTGTAGTATCAAATCATCAGATTATCACCTGACTGCATAATAATGTATGTCTGAATCAGGCGATGGTAATTCGATCCTCAAAAAAGACACACGGCGACAATTATAAGGTATCACGCTACAAAATCTGCCCGACGTCGGTGTTTTGTCACAAAGTTAATGTCATAAGCGGCCTACTGCAGATGTACACGTGCAATGTCTACAAAAAAACTCCATTTGCAGCCATTCCGTACACATCCTTATGATATAATATTGGAATAGAAAACAAGTATCGTGAAAATTACGTGTGGGCACACTCATATGATCCGGCGACGAAGGGTGGGGATTGGGGATTCGGGGACAAGCGCCCCTTGGGAATATAGTTCATCCCTGAATGCCAATCGGTGTGTCTGAATGTATTTAATATTGAAATGAAATGAAAAGGAAATTGAAAGTTTTTACGTGATCTTTGTATCACTTCTTTCTATCTATGAGGGTCTGTAGTAATTAACTCTTTGCATTCTAGCGGCGAAAATATCCGCCAAACGAGTTTTATTTATCTCTGTAAATATGTCTTGTCAAATTTCATTTATAAGAAGAAATAAAAGAAAATATAATGAATTGTCATCTGCTATTTTTGAACTATTTATAGCCCACAAATTTCCCAGCATGCAAAGAGTTAAAATAACACAACGTTATCATGACATGAAAGTCACACATATCTAAAATGAGCTTCCAGCTGTGGCGGATTTATATGGGGGATGGACATCCCATATGCATAACCTGCAACTGCAACATCAAATTATGTATTATATTTACGCGGTTTTGGTTATGATCCCGCGGGATAATTTTAGAAGATTTGCAAGCACAATATGTACATAAAGTTGTACGGTCACTCGTGTGGCTAATGTTGAAACTGCCAACACATCACATTATTACTAGCCACCGATCATCGCGGATAGGTTGCTTGTACGAGTTTTCGATTTCCAGTGTTGGTTGAATAACCAGTATTATTATTATGCTGCAACATCCATATGCCTTGGGTTAACTGACAATTCACATCCATGATGATTGATAAATGTTACATCGACTTCATATGCACAACTCATCAAATAATAGCACAACTTCTATCCCATAATATAGCACAACTTCATCAATTAATATTAATCATGGACAATTACATCGTTACCAACGCAGCGTCTTCACGTGATATGGAACCCAACGTCAAAATGACGCTATGTAAATGTTATGCTCCTTATTGTTCAAAAGAAGAACATGTCCATGCTTTCATTCGTGCTCGCACAATGGATTGTTATTTTTCAAAATAAACGGCATACAATCTTTTTTTATACTACATGCACTTCCGACAGCTAAGTCAGGCAATGCAATTCACCTTTGTTCAAACATACCACCTGAAATACCAGCAGTAACATTATTGACTCCTGACGTTGTCGAAGTGAATTCCCTTTATGCGGCTGTTCGTGTACGGTATTAAAAATGAAATCACATAGGGCAAGATTACGCGAATATGGAGGATTGAATAATGCCTCAATCGACGATATTTGATAATAGATTCATCCACTGTAACCACTCAATTGGACAAATGTACAGATGTCACTTCAACTATCCTAAAACTCGAGAGATAAATTGGTAACTCGGCTGGCCTTCTGCTATACATGTTCACCATCATCGGGATTCATCTAGCCATACGTCTCCTCATTTTTAAATCTTTTTAATCACACAATGAGTTCAACCGATCTGGATTTTCACGAAAAGTGGTCAGTCGACCAGGACTTTTACTTTGCGTCACAACGTCTAACGACGTCACGTTTGGACGTCCATGTCTGGCCTAGCATTTCGCGCCTTCATGTCCATTGTCTATCCGACTGTATCGTTCGCATATTGTCATCCCGATGATAGACTTTCTCTCATCATTAATATCTCATGTTTTGTGTTAAAATACAAACTTCAATATAATCTCTTGGTTTTTCCGGCATATTCTCTTATACAGCTGGCAGTCGTTAATCTACGTCATTTCCGGTCATGATGTTATCTTTTTAAAATATGTCGTCGCATACGAAATGCTAAATAATGTCGCTATTATTCCCCAAAATTATTTCAGACAGCAGCAAACAACAGGGAAACGCCAACACTTCTCACTCTGCCTTATTTGAAAATTATTTACACGAAATTACGTTACTTGGGCCTCAATCCAAAACATAACGTTACATTAGCAACTGCAACACGAGCCATACAAATTATTTTCATACTTTGTCTTGGCCTAATGGGAGACATTTGGCCAGGCTACGAGATATCCAAATTTGGTTGACATGCGATAAAAGATGACAAATCTATAGGACACCCCTTGTATACGCCGTCGATAAAAACGTCGTAATTTCGACGTCATTGATCTAAAACGTCATATAAGTTTTTAACACGCGTCATAAAAATACTTCTAAAATTAAAAATAATTGGGATACATTGATAATTTTGGCGGCATATGGATTTTAAAAGATGTACAATTCAGAATACGCGAAAAAGTAAAAACTGAAAATGTTGGCATTAAACCCGGTTTTCGCACGGCGCGGCTCATTTATTGAGCATTGGCTGCATATGCAGCATAAGCTCAATAAATGTAAATCCAACAATTGAAATTTCCAGACGATCCTAAATTTGCGCTTACGAACATTTTATTCGTACGAAGTTTAGTGAAACGGTCCCCTGGTGATTTGTTCGTCGTGATTTTGCTGCAATTTGTAATTATTATTTTTTGTGTATCTTTATTATTATACATGCATTGGAAGTTTAAGGAATGTCACTGCGTCATTACTTCTGTGACATATGTATGTGAGTTGTTATCGTCCACGGTCAGCAAAACATAATTTATAAATGATGATGTTAATTGTACATAAATATGAAGAACAAAGAAAAACACAAGTCTTGTCAGTTTCCATCGCCGTAAATGATGGGGACAGTTAGTCGACATAGTTTTAGTGATAAATCTGTTAAATATTGTAAACGCTGATCTGACACATTGTATCACTGGAATTTCGTCAAGATGCCCGACCATTTATATGTCTAGATTAGTAAATCTATGATCTCCGCTGCTGTGTTTGCAATGGCGATTGATGAATAAACATGCCGTGTGTGACAGCTAGCCTGATTTTCGTATGAGGGCAATTTTCATATGAACATATATAAAGAAGAAACAAAGTTTGAAAATGTACAGTAGGACGAAACATCGTAAGGTAAGCATGATGATTTGTGCGGGAACTTATATTAGATTAATTGGTAGTTTTTCGAAAATATGAAATTATACGATGATTTTTTTTCTTCAAATAAGTACTAAAAGCACTGGGACCCGTTTCACTAAACTTCGTACGACTAAAATGTTCGTAAGCGCAAATTTAGGATCGTCTAGAAATTTCAATTGATGGATTTACATTTATTGAGCATAGGCTGCATATGCAGCCTATGCTCAATACATGTAAATCCAATAATTGTTTACAAGAAAACAGTGTAATTTACATAATTTTGCACTTACGAACATTTTAGTCGTACGAAGTTTAGTGAAACGGTCCCCAGATTCTCATATACATGCGCAGGACTTTGATTAGAGGAAAATATTAAACCAAACAATACCTCAAGTAGAAAAAAATCAGAATTTGATTGAAGAAAAAAACAACAGTAACATGTATCAATACTGAAAAATGGCTTGACTTTAGAACGCTAAATTTTCTGCAAACCGATGATTAATAATTTAATTTATTAACATTTAATTTAATTTATTATAAATATCCAGATAGTGTTTGACTAAAAACTAATGTCTGTATGTGGCATTGTATTATTATTTCACAGCTAAAAACCAGTATGTTTCACAAATTTTGTTTCCTGGCACAGTAGTAGCGGAAATGATTTCCAAAATAAGCTTTTCCGTTTGATATTGTACATGATATTGCATTGTATATAGCAAACACAAACTTCTGGAAATATTATCATGTAGGTCATTGGCCAGGGGCGTAGCCAGGGACAAATTTCTGATAAGCACACATATCAAATGGTAGAACATTGGGTGAGCACGGCTCACTCGTCGACCTAGCGAAGTGAGGGAGAGTGCTGGGGGGGGGGGTCCGGGGGCATGCATGCCCCCCCCCCGGATTCTTTTTGAAACGGAGATCCTATCTAACGCGCTTTCCTGCATTATTTACGGCACCATTTGTTTGTAATCGACATGTACGTTTGATACAAAATGCGTTCTGTTCCAGACTCAATAGCACCCCCCCCCCCCCCCCCCACCACCACCACCCCCAAGATTGTATTGCATAGTTCGAAAATAGCCTGTTTTTGTTTTAATTCTTTTATTTTTAATTTGATGTGTGGTACGCACGTGCGTACGTGCTGCGTACGAGGTGCGTGGGTGCGTGCGTGCGTGCGTGCGTGCGTGCGTGCCGTTGCGTGCGTGCGTGCGTGCGTGCGTGCGTGCGTACGTGCGTACGTGCGTACGTGCGTATGCCTGGCTACGCCATTGTTGGCTGTCCATCATGTGAATAAAAAAGGCATATTGAATATCTGAGACGTCATCTGTGTTCATCGACTAAATATTACACTGGGGGCCGTTCATCTAACTTCTTCACCTGAGACACAGTGTCCGGGCCCGTACGCAGAGGGGGTGCGACGGGTGCGTACGCACCCCCCCCCCCCCCCTTAGCCCGTCCAACACCACAGGCTGTATAGTGGTATTGGCAAGCCGTGACGAGCCGTCTCATCAGAATCTGCACTTTTTGCAATTACTGTTCATAATTTTGAGAACAAAAACACCTCATGTTCATAAATGGACTGGTCTGAAAATCATTTTGTGATGATTGGAATGGGTTGCAAAATTAACATATCAAAATCCATTCCAGTTATTTAGGGGTGAAATGGTTAATCTGCCGAGGTATGTCCGTGAATGTGCAAACAAACAATGTTTAGCCCTTCGCGCCGTCGATAACGCATCCCCCTAAATTATTTCCTGCGTATGGGCCTGGGGCACGTTTCACTAAACTTCGTACGACTTAAATGTTCGTAAGTGCAAATTAAGGATCGTCTGTAAATGTTAATTTGATGTATTTACAGGTATTGAGCATATGCTGCATATGCAGCCTATGCTCAATAAATGTAAATCCAATAATTAATTACAAGAAAACATTGTTAATATTGAAATTTACAGACTATCATAATGTTGCACTTACGAACATTTTATTCGTACAAAGTTTAGAGAAACGGGCCCTATAGTCTGTTTCACGAAAGCTGCCCAAAGTGTACGGCCATATAGACAATTCAAAAACCATATTGTTTTCGATAATATTAAATTAAAGGAAAATTTAAGAATGAGCCTTCTTTTTATTTCGTGAAATTTGGTCAAATATTGATTTTATTGCGAAAAAAAAATTCCCCATGTTAAATCCCCATAGACATCTTCACTCCGTGAAGATGTCTATGGGGATTTAACATGGGGATATTTTTTTGAATTTCAGAAATACTGCACCGATTTTTAAAATTTAACTTTTGTTTTCTTAGTTAGATCATATCCAAGGTATCTAGTCAGGTTTCGGAGTCAATTTCCAAAATTGTTCGTTTTTTGACTCCTCCCACACTTCCTTACCTCTTTTTCCCCCATGTTAAACTCCCATAGAGAAATAATTTTTTCGTAATAAAATCAATATTTGACCAAATTTCACGAAATAAAAAGAAGGCTCATTCTTAAATTTTCCTTTAATTTAATATTATCCAAAAATATTTTGTTTTTGAATTGTCTATAGAGCCGTAAAATTTAGGCAGCTTTCGTGAAACAGACAGTAGGTGTATTTACTGCATTGCGGTGTAACTAGAGACCATGGTAGTATGGTCTAGAAAATTCACGCAGACTCGTACTATTCAAAGGTCTTCGTTAGAGACATATACGGAGCCTCGCAGGTATGGCAGTAGATTTGTGTCTATGTTCGATCGGCATATTTTCATTTGATTATCGCATAATTATATTCAATAATCAAATGAATATTGATGATTATCGAACGTAAATACTATTGTTATTTTATGGTTCCATATATGTTCAATAATTAAATACATTATTGTAATTTCACAATAAACGGTTTATTTGTATGTTCAATAAATCAAACGTAAATATAAATTCGTTCAAACATATATTTACCCAATTGAATATAAATATGCACTCTCTGCAGATAACAGTTCTGCTATTTATTCGATAAATCGAACATAAATAAACTGATATATTTACCTAATCAAACATAAATATAGTTTGTTTAAACAATTATGTGTGCTACATTGAACACACATAGTGCACTGCTGTATTGGTTCGATTATGTTTATTTTCAGTTAACTAAATCGAACGTATATATGTGATGTCAATTGTTTTGTTAAACATATTGGTTCGATAAATTATACATATTGGTTCGATTAATGATACATATATATAGGTTCGATAAATGATACATACATATTGGTTCGATAAATGATACATATATTGGTTCGATAAATGATGCATATTGGTTCGATAAATAATACATACATATATTGGTTCGATAAACGTTACATATTGGTTCGATAAATGATACATATATTGGTTCGATAAATCGTACATATTGGTTCGATAAATTAGACATATTGTTCGATAAGTGGTACATATATTGGTTCGATAAATGATACATACGTATATTGGTTCGATAAATGGTACATATATTGGTTTGATAAATGATACATATATTGGTTCGATAAATGAAGCATATTCAGGGGCGGATCCAGGATTTTGGTTTAGGGTGTGTGTGAGTTGAGGTCCACGATTTTGACCGAAATGCTTCGAGGGTCCGGGGGCATGGTTCCCCCTCCCTCCCTCCCCTGCCCCGTTTAACCACCCGTAGACCGACAATTCATGTCGCTACAACAGTGGGGAGATGATGCTCAGCCCGCGGGAAGCATATCACACCGTGCCCCGTTTAACCACCCGTAGACCGACAATTCATGTCGCTAGCACAGTGGGGAGATGATGCTCAGCCCGCGTGAAGCATAACACACGGTGCCCCGTTTAACCACCCGTAGACCGACAATTCATGTCGCTAGAACAGTGGGGAGATGATGCTCAGTCCGCGGGAAGCATATCACACCGTGTCCCGTTTAACCACCCGTAGACCGACAATTCATGTCGCTAGCACAGTGGTGAGATGATGCTCAGCCCGCGGGAAGCATATCACACCGTGCCCCGTTTAACCACCCGTAGACCGAAAATTCATGTCGCTAGCACAGTGGGGAGATGATGCTCAGCCCGCGGATAGCATGCATATTCCACTGTGCCCCGTTTAACCACCCGTAGACCGACAATTCATGTCACTAGAACAGTGGGGAGCTGATGCTCAGCCCGCGGGTAGCATATTCCACAGTGCCCCGTTTAACCACCGAGATGATGCTCAGCTTGCGCGTAGCAAAATATAGTTTAGGCAATATGCTTATTTCCCCGTGTACGGACAGTGACGCGCATCACTCAATGCACAGTAGTAAGAAATTAGTTAATAGTCACGGTGTAAAAACGGACGCTTTTGATGCTTGAAAGGTGTGGAGCAACTATATAATAATATTATGTTTGCGTAATGCTTGGGTATGCAAATTTAAAATGAAAATGGTCAAATTTCGTTTCTCTTTTTCTTACTTCTCCTGTGTTGTGATATTCAGCACTATAGTCTCAGACATATGCCAGATTGCACCTGCGGGCATCTACGTTCAAAAAATCTCCAGTGGGGGGGGGGGGGAGGGAGGGGGAACCATGCCCCCGGACCCTCGAAGCATTTCGGTCAAAATCGTGGACCTCAACTCACACACACCCTAAACCAAAATCCTGGATCCGCCCCTGAATATGCATCATTTATCGAACCAATATATGTATCATTTATCGAACCAATATATGTACCATTTATCGAACCAATATACGTATGTATCATTTATCGAACCAATATATGTACCACTTATCGAACCAATATGTCTAATTTATCGAACCAATATGTACGATTTATCGAACCAATATATGTATCATTTATCGAACCAATATATAACGTTTATCGAAACCAATATATGTATGTATTATTTATCGAACCAATATGCATCATTTATCGAACCAATATATGTATCATTTATCGAACCAATATGTATGTATCATTTATCGAACCTATATATATGTATCATTAATCGAACCAATATGTATAATTTATCGAACCAATATGTTTAACAAAACAATTGACATCACATATATACGTTCGATTGAGTTAACTGAAAATAAACATAATCGAACCAATACAGCAGTGCACTATGTGTGTTCAATGTAGCACACATAATTGTTTAAACAAACTATATTTATGTTTGATTAGGTAAATATATCAGTTTATTTTATGTTCGATTTATCGAATAAATAGCAGAACTGTTATCTGCAGACAGTGCATATTTATATTCAATTGGGTAAATATTTGTTTGAACGAATTTATATTTACGTTTGATTTATTGAACATACAAATAAACCGTTTATTGTGAAATTACAATAATGTATTTAATTATTGAACATATATGCAACCATAAAATAACAATAGTATTTACGTTCGATAATCATCAATATTCATTTGATTATTGAATATAATTATGCGATAATCAAATGAAAATATGCCGATCGAACATAGACACAAATCTACTGCCATACGCAGGGGATATGGATTTTTTTTATTAATTCGTTCCCACGAAATAACAATTCATTCTCTCAGTTTAGCAATTCGTTTCCTCGAATTAACAACTCGTTCCCACGATATAACAATTCGTTGCCACGAATTAACAATTCGTTCGTTATTTCGTGGGAACGAATTGTTAAATTGAGGGAACGAATTGTTCATTCGTGGAACCGAATTGTTAAATTTAGGGAACAAATTGTTATTTCGTGGGAAGGAATTAATAAAAATAAGAATGGTACGTCCGCTGGAGGTCTCCGTAGACATCAGGGGTGCGTTTCACTAAACTTCCTACCACTAAAATGTTCATAAGTGCAAAATTATGATAGTCTGTAAATAAGAATGGTACGTCCGCTGGGGGCTCCGTAGACATCAGGGGTGCGTTTTCACTAAACTTCCTACACTAAAATGTTCATAAGTGCAAAATTATGATAGTCTGTAAATAAGAATGGTACGTCCGCTGGGGGCTCCGTAGACATCAGGGGTGCGTTTCACTAAACTTCCTACCACTAAAATGTTCATAAGTGCAAAATTATGATAGTCTGTAAATAAGAATGGTACGTCGCTGGGGGGCTCCGTCCGTAGACATCAGGGGTGCGTTTCACTAAACTTCCTACCACTAAACTGTTCGTAAGTGCAAAATTATGATAGTCTGTAAATAAGAATGGTACGTCCGCTGGGGGGCTCCGTAGACATCAGGGGTGCGTTTCACTAAACTTCCTACCACTAAAATGTTCATAAGTGCAAAATTATGATAGTCTGTAAATAAGAATGGTACGTCCGCTGGGGGCTCCGTAGACATCAGGGGTGCGTTTCACTAAACTTTCCACACAAAATGTTCATAAGTGCAAAATTATGATAGTCTGTAAATAAGAATGGTACGTCCGCTGCGGGGCTCCGTAGACATCAGGGGTGCGTTTCACTAAACTTCCTACCACTAAAATGTTCATAAGTGCAAAATTATGATAGTCTGTAAATTTCACATTAACATTGTTTTCTTGTAATTATTGGATTTACATTTATTGAGCATAGGCTGCATATGCAGCCTATGCTCAATAAATGTAAATCCATAAATTGAAATTTACAGACGATCTTAAATGTGCACTTACGAACATCTTAGTCGTAAGAAGTTTAATGAAACAATTATTAGATTTACATTTATTGAGCATAGGCTGCGTAAATCCATCAATTGAAATTTACAGACGATCCTAAATTTGCACTGACGAACATTTTAGTCTTACGAAGTTTAGTGAAACGGCCCCCAGTAATATTTGCCAAATGAATAACGATCAGTGTAGGTTCTGGTCAAACTGTATACGTTCTCATGAAGATCGTGTGCCAAACAGAATGTTTTGAAAAACTCAATAGTATCCTTCAAAATGATACATTACTAAGTTTGTGAAGCAGATGTGTACATCTTTTCACCCGGATTTGCAAGCAACAGTATCTATGGCCTAAAACACTTGACTAAAACATCTGCACCGCGCATGAAACTATCGTCTGCTGCTGTTAATATGTTGCATTCTTTCGCAATAGAAACATGGTTTGAGAGCATTTTAGAATCATTTTCAATGGAAATGATCCTAAAGTGCTTTCATACCACGTTCTTTTATGAAAACAACTGAAAAAAATACATAAACAGCAGACGACAAAAAAATAATTCAACAGTATTACCGTTAAATCATGATTACAGATTAGAGACCAGTGCCTACTACAAGAAAAATGATGCCATATTTGGGTACTATCCTGGTTTTGATGTGCAGTCTGTACGCCATTCAGGCATCAGGCATCCCCAAATCGCCGAGGTAGTATACTTTTATTCGTGACGAACTCTGGTTGATACGGTGGCACAGAGGGGACATGGAAATATTGTTTACTATTGCGTGCGCACGTGATAGCTATTGCGTGCGCCCGTGATATCTATTACCCAATTGCGTGCGCGCGCGATACTGTATTAGCTATCGCGTACGCACGTGATAGCTATCGCGTGCGCACACAATAGTAAAAAATATTTCCATGTCCCCTCTGTGCCACCGTAGGTTGATATTGCAGAAATAGACTTTTTAATTAAATAGATGCTAAATGTTATATTTGTTTAAGTTTGGAAGTGTCTTTATTATCACCGTCATAGGTATACGGTTTGTCGGGGACCTCCCCCATAAACCGTACAATTTACGTTGTTACATGCACATTATGTGACATTTCCAAACAACAATTATACATACAATAAAGTCGAACCTACAAGTAGAAGGCTGGGTATTATACTGAGACAAAGGTAATATTCATTTCAGATTTCGTAGTTACTGCTGTTCAATGGTGTGTGTGCACTGTATCCAAGACAATTGGTTATAAATAGCCCATGTTGTATCAGTAGCATATTTCACCAACATTACAAAGTATATTTTTCTAGCAAAGTATACTTTGAGGGAGAAATGTTCAATTTTAGGATAAATTTATTAATTTTTATTATACTGAATGTATTACATTATCACAGCCATTTTGGCTGTGATAATGTAATAAATTCAGTATAATAAGTCTGCATACTTTTAATCATCAAATATATGCAGTCGTTAGTTCTATATGAAATAATGCATTTCGGGAAAAATAAATGATTACTCCCTCAAAGTATATTTTGCTAGAAAAGTATACTTTGCAATGTTGATGAATTCGGCTACAGTTGTTTCTAGCATATTATTAGTTTTGGCGATCTGTATTAATCTTGATTAATTATTAGTGTTTTTTGTTTGTTTCTATGAAAACAGTTTGGTCGATTTCAGTTGTTTTAGATTTAAATAAGCCAAATATAAAGGTTGTAGTAATTCCATTGTATATTACTGAATGGCAACCGTTCCTTTAATTGATTTAATAAGTTCAGCGTTTGTTGACACTGCCAAAACAGGTTTCTGGTCTGGTTCTGTGTTGCAAAAGCTGCAAAATGGTATGTTTATAAGGCTTGCATTATATTTACGAATATATGTGTCACTAGCATGTTATGGTTTATTCTAGATTGTAATCATCTTAAACGTGTACGTTTAATAATTACACATGGTCCATTTTATATGCGTTAACAATTATCATTAGTGAATCCAAATATAGAATTCCACTTCTGTTTTCCTGTCGTAAGTTTCTGCATTATTATCGATACAGCTATACAGTGGGGTCAGCGTGTAAGTTCACACACGAACGAACACGAAAGGTTGGTTCGCTACCCACCCAAAGTGTATGTTGTTACCACTCAGTTGAACCGTCTCGCCGAGACGGTTCAACTGAGTGGTAACAACATACACTTTTGATGCGAAATGAGAAAAAATGCAGAAAAATATTTACATTTTTTTTATACATGAATTACAGTGGGGTCAGCGTGTAAGTGCGAACGAACGAACACGATAGTGTTGATACATGTACAGCTATACATGTGTGTGTATCATGTTCGTGAGTTTAAGATGACTTGTTGAGTTGCTGGTATGATTGGTTGTTCGATTTGTTGTATTATAGCTACGTCATGTTCTTTTTTTGCCAATGATTTTAATTGATGATACCAGTCCGTGACAATACATGTTATAATCAATACGTGTACATATATATTGTTTACGATTGCAGTGAAAAGAGACGTGCCAGATTGCTACATCGTTGAGGTTCTTGCGTTCGTTGACGCCACAGTATGGGACCAGTAAGTAATTTCACCGGTTCGGAGGGAAAACGGGGTTTTGTGATTGCATTAATTATTATTATTATTATTATTATTATTATACCCTACCCACTTTTTTTGTAAAAAAAAACGGGTATATTGTTTTCGTCACGGGTGTCCGTCCGTCCGTACGTCCGTACGTCCGTCCGTACGTCCGTCACATTTCTTGTAACTCGAAAAACTTTTTCACCTTCATACCCTACGCGCCTGATGGTATGCTCGTTATCATGTGCAGAATCGCAAAGTAATTTGGATTTTTTGATCCGACCCTCCATCATGATTATCTCCCCCTTTCGGAATCAGAATTTCCCATCCTCCGTAACTCGAAAAACTTTTTCACCTTCATACCTACGCGCCTGTATTTGGTAGTACTTCGTTATCATGTGCATGCGCAAAAGTGAATTTGGATTTTTTGATCCGGAACCCTCCATATGGATTATTTTCTCCCACCTTTCGGACTCAGAAATTTCCCATTTTTTCCTCGTAACTGAAAAAACTTTTTCAACCTTCATACCTTACGCCCTGATATTTGGTGTATGTTTAGCTTCTTATCCATGTGCTGATGCGCAAAGTTAATTTGGATTTTTGATCCGAGACCTCCATCATGGATTATCTCTTTCCGGACTCAGAATTTCCATTTTTTCCTCGTAACTCGAAAAACTTTTTCACCTTCATACCTACGCGCCTGATATTTGGTATGTAGCTTCGTTATCATGTGCAGATGCGCAAAGTGAATTTGGATTTTTGATCCGACCCTCCATCATGGATTATCTCCCCCTTTTCGGACTCAGAATTTCCCATTTTTTTTTTCCTCGTAACTCGAAAAACGTTTTCACCTTCATACCTACGCGCCTGATATTTGGTATGTAGCTTCGTCATCATGTGCAGATGCGCAAAGTGAATTTGGATTTTTGATCCGACCCTCCATCATGGATTATCTCCCCCTTTCGGACTCACAACTTTCCCATTTTTTCCTTGTAACTCGAAAAAACTTTTTTCACCTTCATACCTACGCGCCTCATATTTGCTATGTAGCTTCGTTATCATGTGCAGATGCGCAAAGTGAATTCGGATTTTGATCCGACCCTCCATCATGGATTATCTCCCCCTTTCGGACTCACAATTTCCATTTTTTCCTTGTAACTCGAAAAACTTTTTCACCTTCATACCTACGCTCCTGATATTTGGTATGTAGCTTCGTTATCATGTGCAGATGCGCAAAGTGAATTCGGATTTTAGATCCGACCCTCCATCATGGATTATCTCCCCCTTTCGGACTCACAATTTCCCATTTTTTCCTTGTAACTCGAAAAACTTTTTCACCTTCATACCTACGCGCCTGATATTTGGTATGTAGCTTCGTTATCATGTGCAGATGCGCAAAGTGAATTCGGATTTTTGATCCGACCCTCCATCATGGATTATCTCCCCCTTTCGGACTCAGAATTTCCCTATTTTTCATTGTAAGTCGAAAAACTTTCTCACCTTAATACCTACATTTCTGATATTTGATATGTAGCTTCGTTATGATGTGCAAAGTGAATTCCGATTTTTTTATCGGACCTTCCATCATGGATTATCTCCCCCTTTCGGACTTAGAATTTCACTATTTTTCCTCGTAGGTCGAAAAACTTTTTCACCTTAATACCTACGCGTCTGATATTTGGTTCGTAACTTCGTTTTGATGTGCTGATGCGCAAAGTGAATTCGGATTTTTTATCCGACCCTCCATCATGGATTACCTCCCCCTTTCGGACTTAGCATTTGGGGAAAGTGGGTATATTGCGATGGCGCGCCATCGACTTTTTCTAGTATTAGTATTATTATTATACCCCAACTTTCCCATATCTCACATATTATATATAGTATTATTATTATTATTATTGACACTATTAATTATAGATGTGGCGGGACAGTTCGTGAAGGGATATTGACAGAAATTATTCTGACGTAGTATGCATATTTTTTGGACTCCGAGATACGATAATTTGAATGTTGGGGTCAATTACTTTTCACCCACCCGAAATATGGGTGAAAAAAAAAGAAAAACAGCTCCATTTGCGAACATGACTTCTTTTTATGACAAAGCTAAAGCTAAGTGAGAACCGGTGAATAGAAAATATTTTTATAGAGAAAACTGTGTTATAGAGAATAGTAGGTTAGTGCCGTGAATGGGAAAAATATCTGGCAAGGCTCAGGAAACGGGATGGGCAAGGCTCTGCCGAGCACATCCCGTTTCCGTGCCGCGCCAGATAGTTTTTCCCATTCACGGCACTAACCTACTATTCAATTTATCCCCTCAACACCTACAAATGGCTTTAAAATGCCGAAAAATAACCCCAGCCACCGCATATATTCATACGCAGTGATTAAGTCGAATTGAAAGGATATCAAAAATGTTTCACGGACGGCACCGTGTTTCACGGCACATACATGTACGCACTGTGTTGACGGGATAAATTCAAATATGATCCAATCAATCCGATGCAAGCGCTTTGTCTATTATTTGTCTTTTCCTCAACTTATTAAGTGGGACAATACGTCAATAGCGTGGATGGGTGGTTGAGTCTGAGTGACAGAAGAAGGAAGTATTGACTTTATTAACATACATGTGTGCCAAATTTGAAGGACTGACGACACGCAAATGGTAACCAAGACATATTTCTGATCATCACGTGGTTTCTTAAACACACTGTGATTCATATGATGTCTCCAATACTCCACATGTTGTTTTCGCTGCATGCACTGCAAATGATCTATATCACCTGGCACCCGTTTCACTAAACTTCGTACGATTAAAATGCTCGAAAGTGCAAAATGATGATAGTCTGTAAATATCACATTAACAATGGTTTCTTGTAAACAATTATTGGATTTACATTTATTGAGCATAGGCTGCATATGCAGCCTATGCTCAATAACTGTAAATCCAGCAATTGCAATGTACAGACGACGATCCTAAATTTGCACTTACGAACATTTTAGTCGAACGATGTTTAGTGTGAAACGGGCCCCGGATCGCCCCATTTAATGTTATCAACTTCCAAACACACGTTATATTCCAGTATATACTATCGTAAACTGTCAGTGGAATAGTTTGGTTATGTATTTTCGCTATGCTATGTATAATGCGTATAATGCCTAGTATAGAATGGAAACCAACTTCTCTATGTGGCATATGAGGTGGTATTATCATTTCACAACAAGAAATCGATATTTCACAAATTGTGTTACCTAGCACAGTAATCAATGTGTATGATCACGTGGTTACAACAATAACAACAAGTACTGGAACTTCCAGAAGCCCTCAAAGTACGTATTCTTTTATAATTATTGTATTAGTAACGGATTTTGATGAAATATGGCGCATCAAACTCTTCTTGTTAAGCTGCATTTGGTGGTCACGGTATTTTGGCCCAAACTGTTGTCGTTTTTTCGAAGAATCGATTTCCGTGTCTACTGACACGGAAATCGTTTCTTCGCAAAAACGACATACGTATGTGCCGAACTCCTGGGACCACCAAATGCAGCTCATGAAGCCGCGTTTGCTGCGCCATATTTCATCAACTGAATCCGTTGCCTATTAAGGAAATCATCAAATAATACTTACTTTGGAGTGGGCGCGCTTTCAACTCTTTCAGCCATTGTTGTTGTTGTAACTACGTGATCATGCACCTTGGTAATAACGGAACTCATCTCCAGTGTTTGTCCCAGTCTTAATTGCATAGAATACAACACAAACTGGATAACAGTTTAAAGTCTCTTCCGACAGACCAGTGGGATGGAACTACTATGAAAGTATTGTTGATGCCTAAGGCGAAGTCTGAACCCACAACTTCCGGATTGGAAGTCATGTGTTCTAACCCCTCAACCAAACTAAAGTAACAACATGAACACCGATACACATCAGAGATATTATAGGAATTAATGGCCTTTTTGTGGAATTTATCGGGGTATAAACTTGGAAAAGTCGCGGGAATACTTGATGAAGCGATAAAAAATTACAATTTTCGAAAAAAAATCAAAACAAAAATGTGTGGGTTTTTTTTAATTATTGTTCGAAAATTGTAATTGTTTAAGGCCTCGTCCAGTATTCCCGCGACTTTTCCAAGTTTATATCCCCGATAAATTCTACAAAAAGGCCATTCATTCCTTATAATTCCAGCATTTGAAATAAATTCATCAAGAAAATGTGTTTATTTTCCGTTTTCTTAAGAATGATTTTAACTGCGCCTCACGGTTACGGAAAGTAGTTCAGCGTGGGAGTTTACTGGGATATAAATTTGGGACAGAGACTTGCTACGAGCCAATCAAATGTTTGGGAATTGTGTAAATATTTTTGTGCTGGAATTATGTAACCGTGCAATCGATAAGAATTTAACAGTAGTAGTATATTTATTTATTCACGTGTGACTTGCAATATAAAATTGGATTCAAACTCCAATATTTATAACAATGGCACATCGATGTCGCAAGGGTGTCCGGTTTATTCCAGCCTCGGCTCGAACCACGATTCGACGATCGGGTGTAACGACGGCGACTACTACGTCATGTCGTCCCAGCTGGCGTCGGTGGACGCGGCAAACATCGGCAATACGTTCCTCTACTCTAGCTGCAGCGTTAATGCCTTCAAGAACCAGGTTGGAAAGTAAGTTACTTTAGTAACACATCGGCAACACGTTCCTCTACTCTATATGCAGTGTTAACGCCTACAAGAACCAGGTTGAAATGTAAGTTACTATAGCAACATATGGGCATCACGTTCCTCTACTCTAGGTGCAGCGTTAATGCCTTCAAGAACCAGGTTGGAAAGTAAGTAACTATAGCAACACATGGGCAGCACGTCCCTCTACTCTTACTCTAGCTTCAGCGTTAATGCCTTCAAGGACCAGGTTGGAATGTAAGTAACTATAGCAACACATTTGCAGCACGTTCCTCTACTGTAGCTGCAGCGTTAATGCCTTCAAGAACCAGGTTGGAAAGTAAGTAACTATAGTAACACGTGGGCAGCACGCACTTCCCTCTACTCTTACTCTAGCTGCAACGTTAATGCCTTCAAGAACCAGGTTGGAAAGTAAGTAACTATAGCAACACATGGGCAGCACGTCCCTCTACTCTTACTCTAGCTTCAGCGTTAATGCCTTCAAGGACCAGGTTGGAATGTAAGTAACTATAGCAACACATTTGCAGCACGTTCCTCTACTGTAGCTGCAGCGTTAATGCCTTCAAGAACCAGGTTGGAAAGTAAGTAACTATAGTAACACGTGGGCAGCACGCACGTCCCTCTACTCTTACTCTAGCTGCAACGTTAATGCCTTCAAGAACCAGGTTGGAAAGTAAGTAACTATAGCAACACATGGAGAGCACGTCTCTCTACTCTTACTCTAGCTTCAGCGTTAATGCATTCAAGAACCAGGTTGGAAAGTAAGTAACTATAGCAACACACGGGCAGCACGTCCCTCTACTCTTACTCTAGCTGCAGCGTTAATGCCTTCAAGAACCAGGTTGGAAAGTAAGTAACTATAGCAACACACGGGCAGCACGTCCCTCTACTCTTACTCTAGCTGCAGCGTTAATGCATTCAAGAACCAGGTTGGAAAGTAAGTAACTATAGCAACACACGGGCAGCACGTCCCTCTACTCTTACTCTAGCTGCAGCGTTAATGCATTCAAGAACCAGGTTGGAAAAAGTAAAGTAACTATAGCAACACATGGACAGCACGTTCCTCTACTCTTACTCTAGCTGCAGCGTTAATGCATTCAAGAACCAGGTTGGAAAGTAAGTAAAACTATAGCAAACACACGGGCAGCACGTCCCTCTACTCTTACTCTAGCTGCAGCGTTAATGCATTCAAGAACCAGGTTGGAAAGTAAGTAACTATAGCAACACATGGACAGCACGTTCCTCTACTCTTACTCTAGCTGCAGCGTTAATGCATTCAAGAACCAGGTTGGAAAGTAAGTAACTATAGCAAGACATGGGCAGCACGTTCCTCTACTCTTACTCTAGCTGCAGCGTTAATGCATTCAAGAACCAGGTTGGAAAGTAAGTTACTACAGTAGTGCTTTTCTGCTCCTTACCTATTTGTATATACTAATATCGTATACATATCGTAATCGTATAGTATTGGGATATTTAATGAGCATATCGTATGATCATATACTATTGGTATGTTTGTACCGTATCATCGTATAGTACAAACGTACTATACGAATATTATACAAACATACGATATCCGTTCGTATATACGATATATCCGTACGGATATGGTATGAATATACCATAATCTGGTATGTTTGTACGATACAAACATACCAGAATTATACACATGTATAACAATCGTATAAACGTACGATTTGAATGGCATATCTATGTGATATTGGTTGGTATGTACGGTACAAACATACCGTACGTTTATAGTATATGCATATCGTATAGAAAACATATCGTATTTGTATAGTATACGTATAGTATTGTTATAGTACGTATAGTTGACCTGCAGAAAAAGCGCTACTGTATATCAAACATCGGCAGCACGTTCCTCTACTCAAGCTGCAGCGTTAATGCCTTCAAGAACCAGGTTGGAAATTAGTTACTATAGCAAACATCGGCAGCACGTTCCTCTACTCAAGCTGCAGCGTTAATGCCTTCAAGAGCCAGGTTGGAAAGTAAATGACTATAGTTACACATTGGCAACGCGTTCCTCTGCATGTACACTAGCTGCAGCGTTAACGCGTTCAAGAACCAGGCCGAACAGTAAGTAGATAACTATAGCAAACACTGGCAACTTGTTTCTGAGCTGCCGGCAGTAACTCTGCTGCCCGCAGCTTCACGTTCCTCTACTCTAGCCGCAGCATTAACGCCTTCAATAACAAAGCTGGATAATAAGTAACTATAACAAACACTGGATCTACATTTCCGTAACCGGAATTAATTCTTCATTGTGACTAGTGAATAAACTGATAACAAATATACCGCGGCACGTTTTGGCACATACAGTGGGGTAGCGTGTAAGTGCACATACGAACGAACACGACAGGTTGGAACCAACCTGTCGTGTTCGTTCGTGTGTGTATTACACGCTGACCCCACTGTAGAACTTACAGCATTTGGTTGGGAAAAGAATACTATAAACAAGAAATGTGGCATGTCTGCACACGAATGCCCTCGGTGGCAGATTGGAGAAACTGTGGCAAAGTTAATTAACCACAATTATGAAGGTCAAAATGTCAATGTCATATTAAGGGCAGTGTTGATATGTGCCATTTGTCCACAAGTATGATGTATTGAAATATTAAAGTAATCTATCACGGGATATAGAAGTTATGACAGAAATGAGAAGCTTCGGCGAAATTATTAATGTGTGAAAAAGTTCAAAGTTGTCAAGGTGAACATGTCAATGTCATATTAAGGACAGCATGGATGTGTGGCATTTGTCCACAGGTATACTGTGTTGAAGTATTTAAGTAATACTTCAAGGGATATAGCAGTTATAACATACTTTCGAAACGCCGGCGAACTTCTTAATGTACCGGACACACGGACGGACGGACGGACGGACGGACGGACGGGACGGACGGTCCAACACTATATGCCCCCGGCTCTACCGAGACCGGGGGGCATAACAATGAAAACGTGTTCTCATCGTGGCCCTGTGTAAAGTGGTGTAATTGAAGATACATGACGATACTAGGACTGCTGAATGTTAAAATTCGAAAACAAATAATATGAAGAATAAAAATGTGTTTTCATCATGGCCCTGTGTAAAGTGGTTTAATTGAAGATGTATGACGATACTAGGACCGCTGGGTTGTTTCAATTTTCACCGATATCGGTACATAAGTATCAGATTTTCTATGTTGTTGAACGCAACAAGATAGAAACACCGACATTGAGTACCTATATGGGTCACCCCCACCCCCCCCCCCCTCCCCCACGTTTTATTTTTTTGTCATATTATTTTTTTCAAAATATCCTGATATGCCCCTTTAAACAAACAAAGAAACACTGTCCCTGGGCCAGGAATAAATACATATGTACAGTGGGGTCAGCGTGTAAGTGCAAACACGAACGAACACGACAGGTTGGAACCAGCGCTGGGTACTTCCAATGTACAGCTGGCTCTGCAATCGACATTCAAACTCGTATTGTCAGTTCAATCTGAATGTACAGCTGGGTACTTCCAATGTACAGCTGGCTCTACAATCGACATTCAAACATTTATTTTCGGTTGAATGTGAATGTAGAGCTGGGTACTTCCAATGTACAGCTGGCTCTGCAATCGACATTCAAACATGTATTTTCCGTTGATTCTGAATGTAGAGCTGGGTACTTCCAATGTACAGCTGGCTCTGCAATCGACATTCAAACTTATATTGTCAGTTCAATCTGAATGTAGAGCTGGATACTTCCAATGTACAGCTGGCTCTGCAATCGACATTCAAACATGTATTTTCCGTTGATTCTGAATGTAGAGCTGGGTACTTCCAATGTACAGCTGGCTCTGCATTCGACATTGAAACATGTATTGTCCGTTAAATTTGAATGTAGAGCTGGGTATTCCCAATGTACAGCTGGCTCTGCAATCGACATTCAAACATGTATATCTTCGGTTGAATCTGAATGTAGAGCTGGGTATTCCCAATGTACAGCTGGCTCTGCAATCGACATTCAAACTCGCATTTTCTGTTCAATCTGAATGTAGATCTGGGTACTTCCAATGTACAGCTGGCTCTGCAATCGACATTCAAACTTATATTGTCAGTTCAATCTGAATGTAGAGCTGGATACTTCCAATGTACAGCTGGCTCTGCAATCGACATTCAAACTCGTATTGTCAGTTCAATCTGAATGTAGAGCTGGGTACTTCCAATGTACAGCTGGCTCTGCAATCGACATTCAAACATGTATTTTCCGTTGATTCTGAATGAAGAGCTGGGTATTTCCAATGTACAGCTGGCTCTGCAATCGACATTCAAACTCGCATTTTCTGTTCAATATGAATGTAGAGCTGGGTACTTCCAATGTACAGCTGGCTCTGCAATCGACATTCAAACTTGTATTGTCAGTTCAATCTGAATGTAGAGATGGGTACTTCCAATGTACAGCTGGCTCTGCAATCGACATTGAAACATGTATTGTCCGTTCAATTTGAATATAGAGCTGGGTATTCCCAATCTACTGCTGGCTCTGCAATCGACATTCAAACATGTATATCTTCGGTTGAATCTGAATGTAGAGCTGGGTATTCCCAATTTACAGCTGGCTCTGCAATCGACATTCAAACTTGTGTTGTCAGTTCAATCTGAATGTAGAGCTGGGTACTTCCAATGTACAGCTGGCTCTGCAATCGACATTCAAACTCGTATTGTCAGTTCAATCTGAATGTAGAGCTGGGTACTTCCAATGTACAGCTGGCTCTACAATCGACATTCAAACATTTATTTTCGGTTGAATGTGAATGTAGAGCTGGGTACTTCCAATGTACAGCTGGCTCTGCAATCGCCATTCAAACATTTATTTTCCGTTGATTCTGAATGTAGAGCTGGGTATTTCCAATGTACAGCTGGCTCTGCAATCGACATTCAAACTCGCATTTTCTGTTCAATATGAATGTAGAGCTGGGTACTTCCAATGTACAGCTGGATCAGCAATCGACATTCAAACTTGTAATGTCAGTTCAATCTGAATGTAGAGCTGGGTACTTCCAATGTACAGCTGGCTCTGCAATCGACATTCAAACTCGTATTGTCAGTTCAATCTGAATGAACAGCTGGGTACTTCCAATGTACAGCTGGCTCTACAATCGACATTCAAACATTTATTTTCGGTTGAATGTGAATGTAGAGCTGGGTACTTCCAATGTACAGCTGGCTCTGCAATCGACATTCAAACATGTATTTTCCGTTGATTCTGAATGTAGAGCTGATTACTTCCAATGACAGCTGGCTCTGCAATCGACATTGAAACATGTATTATCCGTTCAATTTGAATGTACAGCTGGGTATTCCCAATGTACAGCTGGCTCTGCAATCGACATTCAAACATGTATCTTCGGTTGAATCTGAATGTAGAGCTGGGTATTCCCAATGTACAGCTGGCTCTGCAATCGACATTCAAACTCGCATTTTCTGTTCAATCTGAATGTAGAGCTGGGTACTTCCAATGTACAGCTGGCTCTGCAATCGACATTCAAACTCGTATTGTCAGTTCAATCTGAATGTAGAGCTGGGTACTTCCAATGTACAGCTGGCTTTACAATCGACATTCAAACATTTATTTTCGGTTGAATGTGAATGTAGAGCTGGGTACTTCCAATGTACAGCTGGCTCTGCAATCGACATTCAAACATGTATTTTCCGTTTATTCTGAATGTAGAGCTGGGTATTTCCAATGTACAGCTGGCTCTGCAATCGACAGTGAAACTCGCATTTTCTGTTGAATATGAATGTAGAGCTGGGTACTTCCAATGTACAGCTGGATCTGCAATCGACATTCAAACTTGTAATGTCAGTTCAATCTGAATGTAGAGCTGGGTACTCCAATCCAAAGTACAGCTGGCTCTGCAATCGACATTGAAACATGTATTGTCCGTTCAATTTGAATATAGAGCTGGGTATTCCCAATCTACTGCTGGCTCTGCAATCGACATTCAAACATGTATATCTTCGGTTGAATCTGAATGTAGAGCTGGGTATTCCCAATTTACAGCTGGCTCTGCAATCGACATTCAAACTCGCATTTTCTGTTCAATCTGAATGTAGAGCTGGGTACTTCCAATGTACAGCTGGATCTACAATCGACATTCAAACATTTATTTTCGGTTGAATGTGAATGTAGAGCTGGGTACTTCCAATGTACAGCTGGCTCTGCAATCGACATTCAAACATGTATTTTCCGTTGATTCTGAATGTAGAGCTGGGTATTTCTAATGTACAGCTGGCCCTGCAATCGACATTCAAACATGTATTTTCCGTTGATTCTGAATGTAGAGCTGGGTATTTCCAATGTACAGCTGGCTCTGCAATCGACATTCAAACATGTATTTTCTGTTGATTCTGAATGTAGAGGTGGGCACTTCGAATGTACATCTGGCTGTGCAATCGACATTTGAACTCGTATTTTCTGTTCAATCTGAATGTAGAGCTGGGTACTTCGAATGTACAGTTGGCTCTGCAAATCGACATTCATAAATCACATTTTATGCTGAATATGAATGTAGTGCTGGATAGTTCCTATGTACAGCTGGCTCTGCAATCGACATTCACACATGTATTTTCGAGTGAATCTGAATGTACAGCTGGCTACTTCGAATGTACAGCTGGCTGTGCAATCCACATTTAAACTCGTATTTTCTTTTCAATATGAATGTACAGCTGGGGACTTCGAATGTACAGCTGGCTCTGCAATCGACATCCAAACTCGCATTTTCTGTTCAATCTTAATGTAGAGCTGGTTACTTCGAATGTACAGTTGGCTGTGTAGTCGACATTTAAACAGGTGTGTTTGAATACAGAGCTGGGTAGTTTGAATACCGAGCTGGGTCTGAGATCGTTATTCAGTACTATGTTTTCTGTATATTCTGAATACAGAGCTGGCACGTATGAATAACGAGCTGACTCTGAGATCGTTATTCAGCTCTCGCGTGCCCTTTTTGCGGCAAAATGAACTGCCTTTTACAGATAAAGCAGCATAAGTTGTTTAAAAGTCGTTTTTCAAAGTCGCGTCCAAGGCTATGTCGGTCCCAGTCACATGTGAAGCATCGGTGAAAAAATCATGCAAATCCGATAAAGAAAGTGGCATTCCATTTTTTTGGCGATAACTTCGTAATTAATAGGCCGATTTGCATGCGGTTTTCGGTATTATGAATATTTATTTTGGCAACGTTTGAATATAGAGCTGGGTAGTTTGAATAACGAGCTGGCTCTGAGATCGTTATTCAGAAAATTGTTTTAGTATAAGCCGAATACAGAGCTGGATAGTATGAATAACGAGCTGGCTCGGAGATCGTTATTCAGCTCTCGAGTGCACTTTTTGCGGCAAAATGAACTGCCTTTTACAGATAAAGCAGCCTAAGTTGTTTAAAAGTCGTTTTTAAGTCGTTAGTATAAGCCGAATACAGAGCTGGATAGGCTGAATAACGAGCTGGCTGTGATATCCGGTTATTCAGATTTGCTTTGGCAGTATTTGAATACAGAGCTGGTAAGTTTGAATAACGAGCTGGCTGTGAGATTGTATTTTCGCAACATTTGAATACAGAATATTCAGAATATACAGAAAACATAGTACTGAATAACGATCTCAGACCCAGCTCGTTATTCAAACTACCCAGCACTGTAATCAAATGTTGCGAAAATACAATCTCACAGCCAGCTCGTTATTCGAACTTACCGTCTCAGTATTCAAATGCTACCAAAGCAAATCTGAATAACGATATCACAGCCAGCTCATTATTCAAACTATCCAGCTCTGTATTCGGCTTATACTAAAACAATTTTCTGAATAACGATCTCAGAGCCAGCTCGTTATTCAAACTACCCAGCTCTATATTCAAACGTTGCCAAAATAAATATTCAGAATACCGAAAACCGCGTGCAAATCGGCCCATTAATTACGAAGTTATCGCCAAAAAATGGAATGTCACTTTCTTTATCTGATTTGCATGATTTTTTCACCGATGCTTCACATGTGACTGGGACCGACATAGCCTTGGACGCGACTTTGAAAAACGACTTTTAAACAACTTAGGCTGCTTTATCTGTAAAAGGCAGTTCATTTTGCCGCAAAAATCGCACACGCGAGAGCTGAATAACGATCTCAGAGCCAGCTCGTTATTCATACTATCCAGCTCTGTATTCGGCTTATACTAAAACAATTTTCTGAATAACGATCTCAGAGCCAGCTCGTTATTCAAACTACCCAGCTCTATATTCAAACGTTGCCAAAATAAATATTCAGAATACCGAAAACCGCATGCAAATCGGCCTATTAATTACGAAGTTATCGCCAAAAAAATGGAATGCCACTTTCTTTATCGGATTTGCATGCTTTTTTCACCGATGCGTCACAGGTGACTGGGACCGACATAGCCTTGGACGCGACTTTGAAAAACGACTTTTAAACAACTTATGCTGCTTTATCTGTAAAAGGCAGCTCATTTTGCCGCAAAAAGGGCACGCGAGAGCTGAATAACGATCTCAGAGCCAGCTCGTTATTCATCGTGCCAGCTCTGTATTCAGAATATACAGATAAACATAGTACTGAATAACGATCTCAGACCCAGCTCGGTATTCAAACTACCCAGCACTGTATTCAAACACACCTGTTTAAATGTCGACTACACAGCCAACTGTACATTCGAAGTAACCAGCTCTACATTCAGATTGAACAGAAAATGCGAGTTTGAATGTCGATTGCAGAGCCAGCTGTACATTGGAAATACCCAGCTCCACATTCAGAATCAACGGAAAATATATATTTGAATGTCGATTGCAGAGCCAGCTGTACATTGGAAATACCCAGCTCTACATTCAGATTCAACCGAAAATACATGTTTGAATGTCGATTGCAGAGCCAGCTCTATATTGGGAATACACAGCTCTACATTCAGATTGAACCGACAATACATGTATGAATGTCGATTGCAGAGCCAGCTGTACATTGGAAGTACCCAGCTCTACATTCAGATTGAACTGACAATACGAGTTTGAATGTCGATTGCAGAGCCAGCTGTACATTGGAAGTACCCAGCTCTAAATTCAGATTGAACAGAAAATGCGAGTTTGAATGTCGATTGCAGAGCCAGCAGTACATTGGAAATACCCAGCTCCACATTCAGAATCAACGGAAAATATATATTTGAATGTCGATTGCAGAGCCAGCTGTACATTGGAAATACCCAGCTCTACATTCAGATTCAACCGCAAATACATGTTTGAATGTCGATTGCAGAGCCAGCTCTACATTGGTAATACACAGCTCTACATTCAGATTGAACCGACAATACATGTGTGAATGTCGATTGCAGAGCCAGCTGTACATTGGAAGTACCGAGCTCTACATTCATATTGAACTGACAACACAAGTTTGAATGTCGATTGCAGAGCCAGCTTTACATTGAAAGTACCCAGCTCTACATTCAGAATCAATGGAACATACATGTTTGAATGTCGATTGCAGAGCCAGCTGTACATTGAAAGTACCCAGCACTACATTCAGATTCAACCGAAACTAAATGTTTGAATGTCGATTGCAGAGCCAGCTGTACATTGGAAGTACCCAGCTGTACATTCAGATTGAACTGACAATACGAATTTGAATGTCGATTGCAGAGCCAGCTGTACATTGGAAGTACCCAGTTCTACATTCAGATTGAATTGACAATACAAGTTTGAATGTCGATTGCAGAGCCAGCTGTACATTGGAAGTACCCAGCTCTACATTCATATTGAACAGAAAATGCGAGTTTGAATGTCGATTGCAGAGCCAGCTGTACATTGGAAGTATCCAGCTCTACATTCACATTCAACCGAAAATAAATGTTTGAATGTCGATTGTAGAGCCAGCTGTACATTGGAAGTACCCAGCTGTACATTCAGATTGAACTGACAATACGAGTTTGAATGTCGATTGCAGAGCCAGCTGTACATTGGAAGTACCCAGCTCTACATTCAGATTGAACTGACAATACAAGTTTGAATGTCGATTGCAGAGCCAGCTGTACATTGGAAGTACCCAGCTCTACATTCATATTGAACAGAAAATGCGAGTTTGAATGTCGATTGCAGAGCCAGCTGTACATTGGAAATACCCAGCTCTACATTCAGAATCAACGGAAAATACATGTTTGAATGTCGATTGCAGAGCCAGCTGTACATTGGAAGTACCCAGCTCTACATTCAGATTGAACTGACAATACGAGTTTGAATGTCGATTGCAGAGCCAGCTGTACATTGGAAGTAGCCAGCTCTACATTCAGATTGAACTGACAATATAAGTTTGAATGTCGATTGCAGAGCCAGCTGTACATTGGAAGTACCCAGCTCTACATTCAGATTGAACAGAAAATGCGAGTTTGAATGTCGATTGCAGAGCCAGCTGTACATTGGGAATACCCAGCTCTACATTCAAATTGAACGGACAATACATGTTTCAATGTCGATTGCAGAGCCAGCTGTACATTGGAAGTACCCAGCTCTACATTCAGAATCAACGGAAAATACATGTTTGAATGTCGATTGCAGAGCCAGCTGTACATTGGAAGTACCCAGCTCTACATTCACATTCAACCGAAAATAAATGTTTGAATGTCGATTGTAGAGCCAGCTGTACATTGGAAGTACCCAGCTGTACATTCAGATTGAACTGACAATACGAGTTTAAATGTCGATTGCAGAGCCAGCTGTACATTGGAAGTACCCAGCTCTACATTCAGATTGAACTGACAATACGAGTTTGAATGTCGATTGCCGAGCCAGCTGTACATTGGCACCAACCAGCTGTACATTCACTTTGTACTGTAAGTACAAATGTCCATTGCAGAGCCAGCAGCGCATTGGAACTAGCCAGCTGTTCATTCAAGTTTTCTACATATCATAACTTTACAGCTCTACATTCAACTCGACATTCGATTTGAATGTTGATTGTCGATCTGCGATTGCAGTGCTAACTTCACACAGCCCATAAATGTACTTAAATGTGGCTGGCACTGAAGAAGGGCTTATGAGATTGTGACCAGTGTATTTCCTGATCAAATAGCACACTCCTGTAGCTTGATAGCTATCTGTATTACTTCTTTGAAGCGTGACGGGTGTTTTATTGATGACATGGCGACTAGTGCGGATCCTGATCAGACTGTGCGGATGCACAGGCTGATCTGGATCTACACTGGTCACAAACCCATAAGCTCCATTTCTCGAGTCACAGCCACAAATGTACTTAAAATATGTCACGACGTGTAGAATTACCAATTAGAATTACCAACGGTCGATATATATATATATATATATATATATATATATATATATATATATATATATATATATATATATATATATATATATATTAAAACGTTATTCAAAATGCTAACTCAGGATTTTCTTTTCATGGGTGATAATCAGATTATTTCTTATTTCCCTGTACAATACATGTGAATAGTTGCTTATCGTATTTATGTTCATGGAACGAGTTAAATGAAATTCCCCAATACCTAAAATGTAAACAAACCAATAATATGCTAATGGGTATGATAGTAAATAATATTAATATTTAATAATCATGATCGCAGGCACTTTGTGGTATGTTTGAAAAGACGGCGAGTGTCGTACCTTGTATATATTTAATATCGGAGTAAACTTGGTTATGATTTAAAGAGGCTTTTGTCGTTCGTACCACAAAGTGCCTGCGATCATAATATGCAATTTATGTACTGACGTTTTATTAACTATCAACATATTTCAAATGTGTAGCTACGACTGTACCAAGGGGGTTTATGTGCATTGTGACCAGTGTAGAACCAGACCATCCGGCGCCTGCCGTTAGCCCCACTTCTCCAGTCACAGCCACACATATTGCATCATCACTCATGTAAGATCCTGTACATAATGTTTGCCATTTGATGTTGAATATAGGTGCAGGTCGCTCATCGTATTGTTTATTGACGCATATAAAAAGAATAAATTTGTTTTGTCTTTCAGCAACGTGACTTCATACGTGTATTTTAAGTCGGAAAATATCCGCGTAACCGTACATTCCTTGAAAATAATGGAGCCGAGATCTCGGCTCAATTATTTTCAAGGAATGTACGGTTACGCGGATATTCTCCGTTACTTCAGGTACAACTGTCTAGCGGACCATGCATCTCAGATCACGGCGGCCATGTGGGACAATCAGGACACGAGTGGTGACCTCGGCAGTCTCTACGACCTGAACGAACAGTGTAGACTACTGGTGGCCGGATCGCAGGGCTACTGTGACGTCACTTATGACCCAGAAGATCCCACAACATGGGTAAGTCAGCTCTTATGATACACGCATTTTGTACGTAAAACATGTACAAAATTACGATGTTTTCCGTAAATGAGGTCGAAAGCTTACCAAGTTCTCATGTAGAAAATGCTATCACAATTACGTCATCGTTCGACGTCATTTACATAAAAGATCACAGGTTATGTAGATATATTTCATGAAAAATCGCACATGTTCTTACCGTGGGGTCAGCGTGTAATTGCACACACGAACGAACACGACAGGGTGGAACCAACCTGTCGTGTTCGTTCGTGTATGCACTTACACGCTGACCCCACTGTAGGTACATACATGTAATTAAATGGCGTGTCCCATATGTGGCTGTCACTATAGAAATGCCGATTATGGAATGTGTTATCAGTGTAGCTCCTGATCAAATAGCACAGTCATGTAGCCTGATAACAATCTATATTGCTTATTAGAAGCATTACGGATGTTTCATTTATGAAATGGTGAGTATTGTAGATCATCAGACTGTGCGGATGCACAGGTTGATCTGGATCTAGACTGGCCGTAAAACCCATAAGCCCCATTTCTCCAGTCACAGACACATATGGATCAATTTGGCGATTAAAGTGGTGTTATGACGTGAGCAACCAGTATATGCCTGATCAGTCTGAGCATCCGCGCAGTCTGATTATGGTCCTCGCTGTTCGTAAAACTAAACATTGTTCATGACATACAGTGGGGTCAGTGTGTAAGTGCACACACGAACGAACCAACCTGTCGTGTTCGTTCGTGTGTGCACTTACACACTGACCCCACTGTACGCAATGCATGTGTCTCATGACGTTCCTAGAACGCACCATTACCTCACCAGACTAGTTCACAACGAATGCATTGTAATTTTGAAATTACACGCTGACCCCACTGTATCATTCATCTTCTTATATATGTGTACAAAATCGCATGGCTTGTCTCAAATATGTTGACGTGTCTTCTTTTGCAGGACAACACACTGACGTCGGATATGTGTACTGCTGGAGCGTTTTGTAAGTCACCCGCCGGCGGATGTGTACAAGTGAACGTGTTCGATAGTACGCCATGCCGACGGACACAGGATACGACGATGATTACAAATTACGTGAGTCGTCTTTAATTGAATTTTATAACTGCGCTTCCGGATGACATAAGGGACCTTGCGACAATTGTGGTAAGCATAGTCCCAGATCAGCCTGTGCATATGCGCAGTCTGATCTGGGCCTACGCTGATCGCCAGTCAGTCACTACTGTCGTCAGAAAAAAAAAGATTTAGATAAATCGACCGCATTAAGGAACCATTCTATACCTGATCATCGTTTGATATTTTGAGATTGATGGGAGAAATGCTCCGATATCTCGTCCTTAGTATATATATATTATAGCTTGCCGTTGTCATATCTGTCTAGTATGTATTGCACCAAATTTTATTTGGGTTACTGTCACATTATTTGCTGTATGTGTCAAACGCACGAAGTGGTGAAACTTTACAATGGATCGTACATTCAAAGATGGCGGAGATGGCAACTCAATGCTCCATATAGTATACAGTAACAAGACAATATTCACATATGTTATATTCATATATCACATCACTCTTATGAAGCAATTATCATTGAAGTCTAGTGTATCTATCTATGACCTACTACCTTAACGTCCAAGATGAGTAGGGTCAATACATGTCCGTTCTGTACCTGCAATGGTCCCAGTCGCTGGCATTATTTACTTGATCAGATCAAAGGCCTGCGGAACAAGGGTCTACGTTGTTTGTCAGTCTATGGCTGGTGTCATTAGTCCCCTCTTGTCAAAGAAACACACAGTTAATTCCATTGTATTTACCCTTTCAACACTACATACCTCTATAGCGGTGTTCTAAAACAGTGTAGATCCAGATGAGCCATCTCGTAACGAGTCGTTTCATCAGGATATTCATCTTTTGCAAGTGATAGTCATATCTAAACAGCCCCTTATTATAAATGTACTAGTCTGAAAATCATTTTCTGACGTTTGGATTGGTCGGAAAATTAACAGATCACAGTCCATTCCAGTTATTTAGAGTTGAACGGGTTATTCCCTTTCATCAAAGAATCACGCACGTATTTACATTTTGTCAAAGAATCACGCACTTATTTGGTAAAAAAAAACACGCAGTTATTTTGTCAAAGAAACACTCAATGTGTCCCTGTTGTCAAAGAAACACACAGCTATTTACCTTGTGCCAAAGAATCACGCAGTTATTTGCTTAAGAACCATGCAGTTATTTTGTCAAATTATCACGCATTTTTTTACCTTTTGTCAAAGAACCACGCAGTTATTTCCCTTTTGACAAAGTAAAACGCAGTTATTTGCTTTTTGTCAAAGAATCACGTGCATATATTCGTTTTGACATTAAAACACGCAGTTATTCCCGTTTTCTCGCCAACAGGAGTGTTATCGTGGTGTCTGCTCATGGGCGTCAGAGGAAGTACCTCCGCCTCCACCTCCCGCTCCAGGACCCGGAATTGGCGGATAATGGCCACACTATACTGCTTACACAATCACCTGCCCTAATCTTGTCAATATTTGTCAATTGTTCTATTTCCAAATACAGTGTAACCTCTCTAAACCGGGCACTCTGGAAACATGGATGTTTAACTTAGATGTGTTTCGATGTTCTGTACCTCCGATTATAGTGACTTTTCAGGATTTCAAAACACTAGAATGTTTCATGAAGTGCTCACATGTCTGCTTTACAGTGGAACATCTCCAAACCGGACACCCTGGTAGCTTCCACTGTACTTGAATATTGTGCTTGAAACCAAGACGTTTGATTGTCTGAACCTGAGTTGTGCGACAGCTCAGGCTCAGCCAATCAAACTGCTTGATGGCGAGGTGAAATTCCCAATAGATGTTCGGAAACGCTGACATCTTGTCAATATTTATCAATTGTTCTATTTCAAAATAAATGAATATTTTGCCTAAAATCAATAATTTTGATTGCCTGAGCCTGAGCTGTGCGACAGTTCAGGCTCAGCCAATCAAACTGCTTGATGGCGAGGTGAAATTCCCAATAGATGTTCGGAAACGCTGACATCTTGTCAATATTTGTCAATTGTGTATAATACTTGAACAATTGTGCCTGAAATCAAGAAGTTTGATTGCCTGAGCCTGAGGTGTGCTACAGATCATGCTCAGCCAGATATATGTTCAGAAATGCTGACATCTGGGCAAGATTAACGCAGGTGGGCGTGTACACCTGCTGGGGCCTTGATTGACGAATAGGGCATTGTGGATTTTGTGAGAAGCATAGTTACATGTCAACGTATTGTCTACGCAGTCAGTTTAAGAAAAAACATCTTAATTAACCCTTACACCGCTATCTTAATGTTTTGTCGTCAGCTATTTATTTACTATTTTCCATTTGTATCATCAAAAACGTGCTTTGGCGCCATTTTGAAATAATTTACAACATGCTTTGACAGCACTTCAGTATAATTTCCATTGGAAATGATTCTGAAGTGCTGTCAAAACATGATTTTAATGAGAAATAAGGGAAGATATAAAAGCAACAGCAGACGACAATTGTTGCGATCTAAGGGTTAAGTGACAATTCAATATATGCATAGGGCGAGTTACGGATTTCATAAGACGAACAATTTAGCTAAACGGGCCCAAAAAGCTAGACTGGACACAACAGTCATAACCCCTATATCTCCTAAAATAGTTAGAAGATAGGCTGGCCACAAAGGTCATACTTCATAGTGTGTCGGCCACATATCAAGGCATAGACCCACAACAATGGTCACATTCCACATTTGTGGCTGTGACTGGAGAAAGGATTATTGTTTTTTTAACCAGTGTAGTTCCTGGTCAAATATCACACTCCTGTAGATTGATAGAGAGCATGCTAGGAGCAAGACGGGTGTTTCAATGATGTAATGGCGAACACTGCAGATCCTGATCCGACTGTGCGGATGCACAGGCTGATTTGGATCTACAATGGTCGCAAAACCCATAAGCTCCATTTCTCCAGTCACAGCCACATTTATCCATCACATATCAGAAGATAGGCTGGTCTCAAAGGTTACAACCCCAATTGCTCAAGTCACGGTCGCATTTTTCTGTGCTTATTCACCAAGGTGTATGATCACGTGGTACTAACAACAACAACAAGTACCGATTCAAAGTATGTATTATTTGATAGTGTCCGTATTACGTAACGGATTTTGATGAAATATGGCGCATCAAACGCGTCTTGTTAAGCTGCATTTGGTGGTCTCTGTATTTTCGCCCAAACTTCTGTCGTTTTTGCGAAGAATTGATTTCCGTGTCTCCGACACGGAAATCGATTCTTCGCAAAAACGACATGCAAAAACCAAATGCAGCTCATGAAGACGCGTTTGCTGTTCCATAATTATTTCATCAAAATCCGTTGCATATTAAGGAAAATATCAAATAATACTTTCAAGATTTCAACACATTCAGCCACTGTTGTTGTTGTTGTAACCACGTGATCATGCACCTTGATACGCAGTATGATCAGTACTTATCCCGTCAATACAGTGCATATGTGCCGTGAAACACGGTGCCGTGGAACATTTTTGATATCCTGTCAATACGACCTAATTATTGCGTATGAATATGTGTGGTTGTCATACTAGTCGATTCTTCGATTTTGAGGACGCGGCTGGTGTTATTTTCTTGCTTTTTGCATTTTAAAGCTATTTGTATGTGTTGACGGGATAAATGGAATAGTAGGATAGTGCCGTGAATGGGAAAATGTATCTGGCGCAGCACGGAAACGGGATGGGCAGAGTCTCGTCCATCCCGTTTCCTAAGCCTTGCCAGATATGTTTTCCCATTCACGGCACTAACCTACTATTCTCTATGTACACGGTTCGCCCATATTATATCAACATGTCCTGTTTTGTCAACAGTTGGAAAACTCGATCCCATTACCCCACCCATCTGGTGTCGTACTGTACGTTACGTTCCCTTACATCCACATAGTGTCGTACTGTATCAGTAGCCTATTTCACCAACATTGCAAAGTATACTTTTCTAGCAAAGTATACTTTGAGGGAGTAATCATTTATTTTTCCCGAAATGCATTATATCGAACTAACGACTACATATATTTGATGATTAAAAGTAATCAGAATTATTATACTGAATGTAATGGCTGTAATAATGTAATAAATTCATTATAATAACAATTCATAAATATCTCCCTCAAAGTATTGCTAGAAAAGTATGCTTTGCAATGTTGGTGAAATAGGCTACAGGTGGGTGACGTATATGGAATTTGTAAACGGATTTTTTTTTATATCACAGGTCCGAGACTTCCACCTGTGGTTTTGTCAAATGGCTGCATTTATTTATTAATATTAAAGTATGAGAGCTCCAAGAACGTGTTCGTCTTTTAATCCTTACACCGCTGAGTTGAATTATGTCGTCTGCATTTGATGTTTCAATCTCCATTCCGACGATGTAGACGATTATATGAATCGCTGCCGAAATATGTGTTTATTAAAACAATAAGTTAGAAAGTAAAACAGCAGCAGACGAGAATCTTCTCTTTCCGCCTTTTATGTGATAATACACATTGGTTATGCAGTCGTTTCCACTTGACATGCATGCTTGAAATCCAACCAGAATCGTCATTAGGATGTGATATGTTGAAAAAAGAACTGGGTAAAATGTTTGCTGTTCAAAAAATTGGATCCGCTAATGACATTTATTATGGGACATATGAACAAGGTGTATGATCACGTGGTACTAACAATAACAACAAGTACTGAAATTTCCCGAATCCATCTGATTCAAAGTACGTATTCTTTTACAGTGTCCTTATTACGTAACGGATTTTCATGAAATATGGCACATCAAACGCGTCAAGTTAAGCTGCATTTGGTGGTCTCTGTATTTGCGCCCAAACTTCTGTCGTTTTTGCGAAGAATCGATTTCCGTGTCTCCGACACCGAAGTCTCCGACACGGAAATCGATTCTTCGCAAAAACGACATATGTCTGTGCCAAACTCCCTGTACCACCAAATGCAGCTAATGAAGACGCGTTTGCTGCGCCATATTTCATCAAAATCCGTTTCATATTAAGGAAAATATCAAATAATACTTTTCAGCCACTGTTGTTGTTGTTATAACCACGTGATCATGCACCTTGATATGAATACGTATAATTATTGTTTGTATTAATTCGTTCCCACGAAATAACACGAATTCGTTAATTGTTAATTCGTGGGAACGAATTGTTATATCGTGGGAACGAATTGTTAATTCGAGGGTCTGAATTGGTAAAGTGAGGGAACGAATTGTTATTTTGTGGGAACGAATTTAACCCTTTGAAGCCGAAAGCCCGCTATATCGGTTTATGCAAACAGTGCAGATCCAGATGAGCCGGCTCGTAACGGCTCTAAACCGGACACTAAGGCAACAACTGTGATCTTATTGTTGATGAGTTTATTGATCATTTATCTCAGATGTTAATGAATGTTCATGATTGCAAAGCACGCCAATGCATTTGATCATATGCCTGATTTTCAGTGCAACCTATCTAAACCGGACACCCTGGGACCTCCCAGGGTGTCCGGTTTAGAGAGGTTTCACTGTATTATATAATAATAATAATTATCTAATAATTCCAATCCAAAATTTACCAGCAACCACAAGAGGTTAGCACAAAGCAAGCAAAATGTTTCGCGCTATGTGCAGCGAAATAGGATATATGGATACAAAAAGTCATTCGTCCGTCCGTCCGTCTGTCTGTCCGTTACGTTTTTTATTGTGTTTTACCGTACGACCGATCGGCTTAAGACTTCATGTGTATGTTTATTATCATCCATATTTTCATTCCCCGCCGCATGGATGCTCACCCTATGTGCAAGATCAAGGTTAAATAACTTATACATTTTCGTCCAGTAGATGCTTGCACGTTTCTCCATTATCCTATAACTTCTTTATTGAATGAGCAACTGGCTTCAAACACAATGTGCATGTTTTCAGTATTCATATTTTCATTCCCCGTCCCAACCACAGTCATATAGCGTGTGTCTGCTTTCATTAGTACAACTATGTAATATTAACATGTTTTCCAACTTTGGTCGGACACGACCTCGTATCATAACACATTCCGCGATTTTAACGCTAATGTGAATATATTTGTGGAAAGTGCGCATGTTCATTTGGGAATTATTGTTATCTTGCAAAAATAATAACATAGTTAGAACGTATTTATGTAAATAACATCGAGTTACAGCTCCTTTTCCTAGGTCGGACACAACCTCCTCATACCATAACAAATGAAATAATGTGTTTAAGGCTCTAACGTCAATATTGCAGTGGCAAGTTCATATGATAATTTGAGAATTATCAATATCCTGCAGAAATACATAGAATGCACAGAAAGTTACAAGTTTAAGCATGTTATTTTGTTATGATACGAGGTCGTGTCCGACCAACGTTAGAAGCCTTGTTCATATATATATATATATATATATATATATATATATATATGAACGACACGACCTCGTATCATAACAATATATATATAGAGAGAGAGTTATACTGTGGTCCCAACATTCACAAAACAGATTTTACCTGAATTATAGAAAGTTGGGAAAATGCGAACACACCAGCAATATTCTGCTCAAAACAGTTTCCCCGTTATCGTACGGGATATAGGCAATAACTTACTAAACAAGGTAAACCATCAAGGACGTCACCTAATTATTATGACACGTCTGTTTAGAGCTGTGATCTGTAATCGCTTCTCCAATACCGTTATAGTACATTTATTGTAATAGCTTTAACCCTGACCGACTAATTGAACCTATGTCACCAGCGTTGCTCCTGAGCAGCCTGTGCATCTGCCCAGTGTGATCTGGATATACGCGCTTCGTGATGCACCACATTGAGTAGCATTATAATAGTCAGTAAAACCATTATATACTACAGTTCAACCTCTCTACAACAGCCACCCATGGGAAGACGCAAAACTGGTTGTTGTAGAGAGGTGGCTGTTATAGGGAGGTAAATACTGAATTACATTATGTCGTCCGCTGTTTATTTATTTTCTTCGATAATTCTCATCAAAAACATGTTTTGGCAACATTTTAGAATCATTTCCATTCTAAAGTGCTGTCAAAACATGTTTGTATTGAGAAAGAAGGCAAACGCAACAGCAGACGACACTTTTTTGTTCTCAGCGTTCTAAGGGTTAGCTATAGAGGAAATCATCCATTTGTGATATAAAATAGCGGCTGTTATAGAGAGGTTGTTGTTGTAGAGAGGTGGCCGTTCGGGGAGGTTCGACTGTAATCCAATTGTTAAATACGAAAATGGCCATGATTTATAATTGGTGCACGCGTCGTAAGACTGGTTTGTTTGCTAACGTGATGCCAGTCTTTTATAATTGTGGCTGTGACTGGAGAAATGGGGCTATGTGTTTTGCGACCGGTGTATATCCAGATCGGCATGTGCATCCGCGCAGTCTGATTAGGATCTGCACTGTTCGCCATGCAATCAATGAAATACCCGCCGTACTTCTAACAGGTACTATTTATCGTTATAAGGCTACAGGGGCCCGTTTCACTAAACTTCGTACGACTAAAATGTCCGTAGGTGCAAATTTAGGATCGTCTAAAAAATTCAATAGATGGATTTAAATTTATTGAACATAGGCTGCATATGTGATATTTATAGACTATCATAATTTTGCATTTACGAACATTTTAGTCGTACGAAGTTTAGTGAAGCGGGCCCCAGGACTGTGCTATTTGATCAGGATCGACAATGGTGACAAAACCCCATAAGCCCATCACTCCAGTCACAGTCACAAATAATCTATATTATTATACCACACAATGGGTGTAAACAAAATGTGATTTGTTTAGAGGTGAATACTAGTGACAAATACTGAAGATCCTGATGAGACGGCTCGTTACTAGCCGGCTCATCTGGATCTACAGTATTTGTAAATGTTGGCTTGCTGGCCTCTAAGGTTGAACAGGTTAACAAATATTCCGTCTTTGTTGTGATTGCAGTCACAAATAATCCGTTATTATACCACACAATGGGTGTAAAAATTGTGATTTTCTGACCTTCATAATAAATCAACTTATAAGATATTATGATTGTGTCCATTGTCATTTTGACTTTTTCGCATTTGCGGCTGTGGCTGGAGAAATGGGTCTTATGGGATCTGTTACCGGCGTAGCTCCTGATCAAATAGCACAGTCATGTAGCATAAGTAGACTAATAACGATCTATAGTGCTTCTTAGATACACGACGGGTGTTTCATTGGTGAAATGGCGAACAGTGTAGATCCTGATTAGACTGTGCGGATGCAGAGGCTGATCTGCATCTACACCGGTGGCAAAACCTATTTATAAGCCCCATTTCTCCAGTCACAGCCGTAGTTGTGTGAAAAGGCGAAATTTATATCGCGAAATTACTGGTCGAAATATCACATGTGTGCGCTTTAACTTTATAAAACGCGAACTCGCAAAAGCCGCAATCAGCCATTTTCGTTGATCCATTGAGCTAATTATCCAGGCGTTGCCAGCCGCGGCCGCCACCGCCGCCACTCCACCCCATCCACCCCGAGCGGGGAAGACATTGACGTTGGTATGAACACGAACCACTGCAGTCCTCTATACGCCGGGATTATGGGTTTTGCGACCAGTGTAGATCCAGATCAGCCTGTGCATCAGCTGTTCGCCATTCAGTCTATGAAGCACAGGTCATGCTTGTAATAAGCAATTATATATCGTGATCAGGCTACAGGAGTGTGCTATTTGATCAGGAGCTACATTGGTCGCAATACCCATATGCCCAAATTGCTCCAGCCACAAGTTAGATCGCTATTTAAAGCCCATGTCCTATTTGTTCTGTCGTTGGCCTCCTTCTTGAGGAAAGTTCGCCTACTCTAGAGTGTGGCCATTGTGTTTTTAACCATTCCAGCCCTGGATATGCTACATATTTACTCTTTTTTGATAATTCTATTTATGACAAAATGTGAATTGTTTAGAGGTGAATACTACTGACAAATACTGCAGATCCTGATGAGACGGCTCGTTACGAGCCGGCTCATCTGGATCTACAGTATTTGCACATGTTGGCTTACTGGCCTCTAAGGTTGAAAAGGTTAACAAATATTCCGTTTGTGTTGTGGTTAACGACATTGTACATAGCTACGACCTCCATTTTTCATCTGGTATAATCATAGGTTGACACAATAATTAATATTATGGTAAACAATTATGTGGCTGCGACCACAGGTTCTTGAAGAACGTTTCACATGTTTTATGGGTTATTTTATGGGTTATCTCTGGTGGTTTGGGTGCATTGTTACCAACATACAATTTACGTCACCTCCCGCGAACTACACATATAACTAGAAGTACATTTTGACAGTATAAAAGGGTCCGAAAGTTCGGAACGGTGAATGTGTAGATAATTGACGATTTGTGTCGTGTGTAATGATTGAGTAGTTGCACAAAACTATGTAAATTACCCAAAACCAACGAAATCCACAACAATGTACACAAAATCAACCAAAATACCCATATGACACCAACATACTGACCATCTGTTCAAACACCTGTGGATGCGACAGGTGAAAACGGGATTTGTAGCATCCGTGGCCGGATTTTATAGCGCAATTGCACTACACTAATTCATTTATGCTACCGGTAACATGGATACATGTATGTCAAGTTATAATAACCAAAAACACCATTTAATTTGATCTAGTTTCAATGTGTGTGTCCTATATTCAACTAAATATGTTATATATGTACTTTCACAGACTGATTCTTATGGAATATATTTTTGTTTACGGAGCCCCGAAGGGGACATGGATTTTTTTTTATGGATTCGTTCCCACGAAATAACAATTCGTTCCCCAAATTTAACAATTCGTTCCCTCAAATTGATAATTTGTTCCCACCATATAACAATTCGTTCCCTCGAATTAACAAACAATTCGTTCCCACGAAATGACAATTCGTTCCCTCAATTTAAGAATTTGTTCCCTCGATTTAACAATTCGTTCCCACGATATAACAATTCGTTCCCACGAATTAACAATTCGTTCCCGTGGGAACGAATTGTTATTTCGTGGGAACGAATTGTTAAATTGAGGGAACAAATTGTACGAATTGGAAAATTGAGGGAACGAATAGTTACTTCGTGGGAATGAATTGTTAAATTGAGGGACTGAATTTTTATTTCGTGGGAATGAATTTATAAAAAAAAAAGAATTCTACGTCCCCTACGGGGCTCCGTAAATGTTAACTCCTATCCAATAAGCAAAACCTGTGAATCATAATACTCATTTGTGATGAACTATGCTCTGCCAGTTGAGACGTCATGTGATTTTGTACATAAAAACATGCGTGATTTTTAATTTAAATATATTTACAGTAACGGTGATATTGTCTGTAAATGACGTCGAAAGACGACGGAATTTAAAATTTCGTCAACGTTCGACGTCATTTACGGAAACTGCCGCAAATTTTGAAATATTTTTCATGAGATATCGCACATGTTCTTATGAACAAAATCACATGACGTGTCTCAATTACATCGCTAGTCAGTCATGCACTGAAATGTAAATACAGTCAAAACACGTGTTTAATTATTTTAAATACAATTAAACATTCAAATAACCCTCGATAGCAGAAACAGTTAATCAAATACAGTGGTTCGATTGCTTGGTATACTAGATGGTTTGCAGTTGCTACATATTTAATCAGCTACGACAATGTGCCTTTACTATCGGCGCGTTTGATGTTCACGTCAGTGATGCTATTTACAGATAAATATACATAAGAAATCTTACTTTGCGTTTGTTTGTTTTTTCTTGCGAAACTGATGACGTATATATGTTTTAAATGTTAACAAATATAGATTTCAGTTCAATAGATGTGTGCATTCACGAGAGTTTGTATATAAGAACATGGGAAATATATTCAGAAACTGTGATTTTTTCTGTAAATTAAGTCGAAAGATGACTAAAATTTCATAGCAAATGTGGAATTTTGTCAGCTTTCGACGTCATTAACGGAAAATATCGTGAATTTTGTAAATATTTTTAATGAGAAATTACACATGTTCTTAGGTACAAAATCACATGACGTGTCTCATATCGTTTTGGATTAATTGAAAAGCAAAGTCAACATCGTTCAAGTGTCTCGGTACATCTAGTAAAAATCTGAGAAAAACGCGTTCCTTTTGTTTTGATAAATATTTTCCGCATCATCACTTCAAATTGCTATTTATTCCGCCAACACAGTGCGTATGTGCCGTGAAACACGGTGCCGTGAAACATTTTTGATATCCAGTCAATACAATTTTTGCATTTTACAGCCATTTGTAGGTGTTGACGGGATAAATAGAATAGTAGGTTAGTGCCGTGAATGGGAAAAAATATCTGGCGCGGCACGGAAACGGGATGTGCTCGGCAGAGCCTCGCCCATCCCGTTTCCTAAGCCTTGCCAGATATGTTTTCCCATTCACGGCACTAACCTACTATTCTCTATATGCAGTCACATCTTTGGATTGTTGGACCGTGCATTGTATGAATAGTGAAGAACCCGACAAGACTACGTCAGTGCAGACCCAGACGAGACTGCGCGGATGCACAGGCTGATCCGAGCATGCACCTTTCGCAAAAGCAATATATTATGTTTCAATATTAGCCATAACAAAAACGGGTATCTTGCATTTGTTTGCAGTCTAGATAAGTATGTCCAATACACATGATAGTCAATTTACGTACAACCTGCGCACTCAAGCATTCATCGCCCCTTATACTAAATATTTCGCGGTTTAATCAAAATGACGACAAGTGCAGACGCTGGTATTGAACATGCAATTTTCGCAAAGTAATGAAATAACTTCTCATAATAATATAAAATTTATAAATATATATAGGCCAACGATTTGGTATTCAAAAGATAACTACGTATTTGATATTCATTAAGTTTCTTTCGGTACACGTGGTTCAGGTATATACTTATTTCAATAAATGTATAAAGACTGTCAATATGGCGATGATATGAATTTATAATGAGGTATAGTCTCCGAGCAAAAACGAAAATCACGCCATTTTGGTTGAGCGAACAGTGGTATACTTCGAAGTTTATATAGTATGTAAACGAGTCTGCAATCAGTTTAACGATCAGTGCAAATCAAGCAAATATAGACCTACACGGTTCAACAAATACAATTTGCTACCGTAACAACCTGATGTATGTCTAGTTATAAATTCCATGCATCAACAGTGTTTATTACGTTTTGCTTATTTGATGTTTCATAGAAAACAGCGATATTGCATTTGCGCATTTTCGCAAATTGATCAGTCTATGCATTGCTCGCAATTTTTTCAGAGAAACGTCGCTGGTACTTCTACTATGCACAGTGTAGTTTATCATATTAAGCATATATGACTTAAGGACTGACTATATAGAATATAACCTTTTGTTTCAAATGTAGTAGAATCATACATGTGACTGAATATCTATATAAAGTATATCTGACCCTGTTCTTCTTAGAGTATATTATACAGAGCATTGCGTTGCCATCTCCACCATTTTAGTTTGTACATGCTATCGGACGTTTTCACCACTTGGAACGTTTGACACGTACAGCCAATAATATGGCAGCAAATCTGATACAATTTGGTGCAATACATGTACGTATATAGAACGATAACGTCCTATAAATATTATTTCAATAGACTACACAAAACGCTAGATATCTGAGCTTTTCTACCATCACTCACAAAATAAACAATGGACACTTTTTTCATTTGTAAAATGTCAAACTGATGCACTTTCTATTATTAGAAGTACATCTGACACAGGTAAAAGCCGTATTTACTCGCATAGCAGGCAAGTAGACAGTAGTTACAATACACTCAGATAACTGCTTACAAGTCACTGGATTCAATACAGTATGTATGATAATACAGGTATATCTACAACACTGTGTATTGTTCTTACTGTTGCACAGTCTTTACTGAATTCTCAAACATTTTAACGAAGGGTCAACAAACCCTTCATATATCAGACGTTGTATATAAATTTGATGAAAACAAGACATAGCACGCTGTTGTCTGATGTATCTCCATCATGTTGCACCAAATTTTATTCATGTGTTCGTCATATTATTAGTGGTATGTGTCAAACGCAGTAAGAGGTAAAACTGGTCGATGGCACGTACACACTAAGATGGCCGACATGACAACTACATGCACTGTGTGGGATATAGTAAGAAGAAAATGTTCCCATGTATGTTATGCATATATCCCTTCACATGTACGAAGCAATTATGCATGAATCATTGGATTATCAGGGGCCCTACGGGTCTTACATTAACTTTCAGCCGTTTCATCAGGATCTCCACTGTTTTCTTCAGATCTTGTACAAAAGTACCCACTTATATTATATTCATGAATATCTGAATAGTCTGAAAGAGACCTGAGCTGAATAATCTGAAATAATTACCTGTACAGTTAAGGTTACATGTACAGTTAAACCTCGTTAAACCGGACACCCTGGGAGGTCCCCAGGGTGTCCGGTTTAGCGAGGTTTCACTGTAAAAGTCAGGTGTCCGGTTTAGCGAGGTTTCACTGTAAATCAGTCATTTGATTATTCATAGCCATAGTTGTGTGCTATGCGATCACGAACAGGAATTATCACCCGAGATAAATGACCAAGAAACCAATCAATATTATGATCAGATATGTTTCTTGTTGTCAGGTTTGGAGAGGTTCCACTGTGCCTGATTAGGAGATTACAAATGAAGCCTGGCCAAACAGTCAACTGGGGCCCGTTTCAATAAACTTCTTCCCACTAAAATGTTCGTAAGTGCAAAATTATGATAGTCTGTAAATTTCACATTAACACTTTTTTCTTGTAAACAATTATTGAATTTACATTTATTGAGCATAGGCTGCATATGCAGCCTATGCTCAATAAATGTAAATCCATCAATTGAAATTTACAGACGATCCTAAATTTACACTTACGAACATTTTAGTCGTACGAAGTTTAGTGAAACAGTCAACAGGTCCCGAATTGCCGTATCGTGTCGAAGATTAACCTTGTACTAGAGTATGTCGTACCACGTCATAGAAAACTGTTTTTTGGCATTAATAACAACCACTATAAATAGGTACTGTATAAATAGATCCAATATTCGGAGGGCACTTTGGAGAATCGTGACAAAAGTTGAATGGGCGTTATGGTAAATACTCCCCCACCGCCGGCGATAATAATCAGTTCAACTTGAATGTTACGAACACGTATGTTTAGTGACGTCATGAGATTATAATGCCCAGAAAGGTCAGTATTTGCATTTCGGCGCGACGCTGATAACTTATGTTATTCATAAATACATTAATGCATTACACCAGTGTAGCTCATGGGCATGTGCAGCTATCACTGATGCGTGATTAAAAGTGGCTGTAACCCGTGTAGATCCAGATCATATTGTGCATCCGCACAGTCTGATCAGAATCTGGGGCCGTTTCACTAAACTTCTTACGACTAAAATATTTGTAGGTCCAAAATTATGATAGTCTGTAAATGTCACATTACCAATGTTTTCTTGTAAACAATTATTGGATTTACATTTATTGAGCATAGGCTGCATATGCAGCCTATGCTCAATAAATGTAAATCCATCAATTGAAATTTCCAGACGATCACAAATTTGCACTTCCGAACATTTTAGTCGTACGAAGCTTAGTGAAACGGCCCCTGCACCGCGCGCCATTCCATCACTGGTCATGAAATATCCGCAATGTTTCTAACACGCAATATAGATCGTTATCAGCATACATGAGTGTTTTATTTTATCAGGAGCTACACTGGTGACAAATGACATAAACCCCATTTCTCTAATCACAGCCACACACAGTAAAAGCTCTCCAAAACCAGGGGCCCGTTTCACTAAACTTCGTACGACTAAAATATTCGTAAGTGCAGATTTGTAATAGTCTGTCAATTTCAATTGATGGCTTTACATTTATTGAGCATAGGCTGCATATGCATCCTATGCTCAATAAATGTAAATCCATTAATTGTTTACAAGCAATCATTGTTAATGTGAAATTTACAGACTATCATAACTTTGCACTTACGAACATTTTAGTCGCAGGAAGTTTAGTGAAACGGCCCCCAGATTCTGATCAGACTGTGCGGATGCAGAAGATGATCTGGATCTACACGGGTTACAGCCACTTTTAATCATGCATCAGTAATGCCCATGAGCTGCACTGGTATAATGCATTAATGTATTTATGAATAACATAAGTTATCAGCGTCCCGCCGAAATGCAAATACTGACCTTTCTGGGCATTATAATCTCATGACCCAAATTTGAGGGTTTTAGGTGGTTCCATCCTACGGAGCCCCGCAGATGACATGGATTTTTTGTTATTAATTCGTTCCCACGTAATAACAATTCGTTCCCTAAATTTAACAATACGTTCCCTCGAATTAACAATTCGTTCCCACGAAATGACAATTCGTTCTCTCACTGTGATTTAACAATTCGTTCCCTCAATTTAGCAATTCGTTCCCTCGAATTAACAATTCGTTCCCACGGTATAACAATTAGTTCCCATGAATTAACAATTGTTATTTCGTGGGAACGAATTGTTAAATTGAGAGAACGAATTGTTAATTCGTGGGAACGAATTGTTAAATTGAGAGAACGAAAGGATGACCTTTCGGCGGCTATCCTGGATGACCTAATCATTTGATTTCGATAAAAAAAAAATAACCAGAGTTATCGTCTCCTCAATACCTTCGATTTGATATATGACATGATCATATTCGGTCAAATATGAAAATCGACCCCTATGTGACCCCCGGGCCCAGCCCATTTTTGACCATGTGACCACCATTTTAACAAATCTGAAACAGCATTGAATATCGATCATTCCTGCCAAGTTTCGTTGAAATTGGTCTGGCGGTTCATGAGAAGATTTTTTAAGAATGTGACATTCTTTTTCCACGGCGGCCATCTTGGATCATGCGACAACCGCCAATTTTACAAATCTGACATGCCCCCACCCATAGATCATCCATATGAAGCTTTACCAACAAGTTTTACCAAGTTTTACCAAGTTTTACCAAGTTTTACCAACATTGGCCCAGCGGTTCGGTAGAAGAAATTGTGGACGGACGACGGACGACGGACGAAAGAAGAGGGACGAAAAGTGGTATCAGTAGCTCATGTGAGTCTTTGACGAGAAACCGTCCTTATGTATGCATAGATACTTAAAAACAAAACAGTGAATTTGTATTTAGTTTAGCCCTTATTAACACTACATACCTCTATAGCAGTTTTTGCAAACCGTGTAGATACAAATGAGCCGGCTCGTAACGCAACGAGCGGCTCATCTGTTTCTACACTGTTTGCAAACACTGCTATAGAGGTATGTAGTGTTTGACCATGGTGTGGACTGGCGACGGACGGAAGAAGAGGGACGAAAAGTGGTATCAGTAGCTCATGTGAGTCTTTGACGAGATACCGTCCTTATGTATGCATAGATACTCGTCAGCATCTGCACTTTTTGCAAGCAATTTTCAATTTTGTTACGAAAAAAAACAACCTTCTTGTAAATGGACTTTTGTAACGAATCATTTTGTAACGATTGGATTGGTCTTTAGACTAGCATATCAGAGTCAATTCCAGTTACTTATGGTAGGGTTGAAATGGCTCATAGAAATGGTACCACGATTCTAACTAACAATACACTCTTTATTCGCTGGTGCTGAACTCCGCGCCGGCCTAAAATGTTTCATGTCGAAAAAGACACCTCTCTCCTGACGAGATACCACTCAACTCAACTTAGAGCTCTCGCATAAACGCATTTCCGTCTAGTAACCGGCGCTAATTTCTTGCGCAGGTTACTAGACGAAATGTGCTCATATATAAATTCAGTATATCTTGCATGTAGCTGAATGAGAATTCGTCAGGATTCCGGAGCCTATTTCGACGTGAAATAGATCATACGTGTCCTAAGTGCCATTTCTCCAGTCGCCAGCTGACAACAAAATACCTTAACCCTTAGACCGCTACACACAACAATTGTCGTCTGCTGTTGCTTTTATATTTTGCCTTATTTCTCAATAAAAACATGTTTTCCAATGGAAACGATTCTAAAGAGCTGTCAAAGCATGTTGTAAATTATTCTAAAGTGCTGTCAAAGCATGTTTTTGATGATAAAAATGGAAAACAGAAAAATAAACAGCAGACGACAACAAATAAAGATAGCGGTGTAAGGGTTAAGGCATTTGCAACAATTGAATATAGTGTACATTCCAACAGTAAGGTTAGAACCTACTCGATTTACAGATGATAGTTAGCCTAATTGAATGGCGAACAGCGTCGACCCTGATCAGACTGCGCGGATGCGCAGGCTGATCTGGGGCTACGCTGATCGCGACAATCGCAAGGTCCCTTTTCTCAAACAGCAGCCCAAATATGTCTTGAACGATTATATGATGATCAGCATGGACACTGACTGCGGATGCGCAACCTGATACGATACTATACTCGTCGCAAAAGTCTTCGGATAATAATTCCAGCACAAAAATATTTACACAATTCCCTAACATTTGATTGCCCCGTAGCAAGTCTCTGTCCAAATTGTGTATCCCAGTAAACTCCCACGCCGAACTACTTTCCGTAACCGTGAGGCGCAGTTAAAATAATTGTTAAGAAAACGGAAAAGAAACACATTTTCTTGATGAATTTATTTCAAATGCTGGAATTATAAGGAATGAATGGCATTTTTGTGAAATTTATCGGGGATATAAACTTGGAAAAGTCGCGAATACTGGACGAGGCCGAGTATTCCCGCGACTTTTCCAAGTTTATACCCCGATAAATTCCACAAAAAGGCCATTCATTCATATATACTTTCTCAGCCCCATATACATTCCGGTTTACAGACTGTTCTGACGAGAGTAACATTTACTACGTTTGTGTACGGAGCCCCGCAGGGGACGTATAATTCTTTTTTTATTAATTCATTTCCACGAAATAACAATTAGTTCCCACAATTTAACAAATTGTTTTTTCGATCGTGGGAACGAATTGTTAAATTGAGGGAACGAATTGTTAATTCGTGGGCACGAATTGTTAATTCGTGGGAACGAATTGTTAAATTGAAGGAACGAATTGTTATATCGTGAGAACGAATTGTTATATCGTGGGAACGAATTGTTAATTAGTGGGAACGAATTGTTAAATTGAGGGAACGAATTGTTATATCGTGGGAACGAATTGTTAAATTGAGGGAACAAATTGTTATATCGTGGGAACGAATTGTTAATTCGAGGGAACGAATTGTTAAATTGAGGGAACGAATTGTTATTCATGTCCCCTGCGGGGCTCCGTACAAATTTACTATGTTTTTTGTGCATAAAATCGTTATGTGTCTATTTCGGTTGACAAGATCTCTGAATGGCGGCTGTAGTGACGCGACGTTTGTTGTGCTAAACAGCTGTAGTCATATACCCGCACAAATTTACATAAGTATAGGTAGAGGCATACAAATATAACAATAATTACAATCAGGTCATGCATGTTCTGACATTTTCTCACCAAGGCCTTCCTGATCGTGATTTTGTTAGTGGAAATCTGGGGGCCGTTTCACTAAACTTCGTACGACTAAAATGTTCGTAAGTGCAAATTTAGGATCTTCTGGAAATTTCAATTATTGGATTTACATTTATTGAGCATAGGCTGCATATGCAGCCTTTGCTCAATAAATGTAAATCCAATCATTGTTTACGAGAAAAGATTGTTAATGTGAAATTTACAGACTATCATACTTTTGCACTTACGAACATTTTAGTCGTACGAAGTTTAGTGAAACGGCCCCCTGATCAGGCAACCAACGAGCCTGTTTTAATGTGGCGGCAGAAAATGATATTATTACAAATGCAACCAGTGAAGTCTCCGAGCAGCCTGCGCGCAATAGTATGGTCAGGGTCTGCACCGTTCACCATTCAGTCAGCGAAACGCCATACAGTCATGCACTTACAGGTACTGTGCTTTTTTTCTCCAGATACTGCCAAGTTAAATTGAGCATGGAATTTCTTCGACTTACAATGCAAATGAGATAATTAACCAACAAACGCACGTTTATGACCAAGAACAAGTTGCGACTGTATTCATACAATATCGAGTGATATATCTCAAGTGTTTTTTGTGAAATGAAATGCTTATTTGGAGGTACCATCTGAGACGCAGCCACTTTAACAAATAGTACAGGGGGCCGTTTCACTAAACTTCGTACGACTAAAATGTTCGTAAGTGCAAAAGTATGATAGTCTGTAAATTTCACATTAACAATGTTTTCTTGTAAATAATTATTGCATTTGCATTTATTTAGCATATGATCTATTTAGCAGCCTATGCTCAATAAATGTAATCCATCAATTGAAATTTCCAGCCGATCCTAAATTTATCTTCCCTTACGAACGTTGTAGTCGTACGAAGTTTAGTGAAACGGGCCCCTGTTCCTTATCATTTTGCAAGTGTGCGCTAGTCGACCGGGAGCTTGACTCGTTATAGGTGAGACAAACCATGTGATTTTATACCTAAGAAGATTTGCGATATCTCCTGAATAATATTTACAAAATTTGCAATATTTTACAAAATGTTCAGCGCAAAGGCGGAATGGAATTCCAAGTCTGCTATAAAATAAATCTTAAACATTCAACGTCATTTACAGAAAATATTTGTTTCCGTCAATACTTTTCACGAAAAAAACACATGGATTCTCTTATATGTCAAATAACTCTTTTTTTTATATCACAGCCATATGTGTGGTTGCTTATTATTATTATTATTATTATTATTATTAGTCAGAATATACAGAAATGTCGTTGTATATGTAACTGAAGCAATGGGGCCTATGGGATTTGTGACCAGTGTAGCTCCCGATTAAATAGCACACTCAGGTATCATGGTAATGATCTAGTGTGCTTGTCAGAAGCATGACGGGTGCTTCATTGACGGAATGACGAACAGTGTAGATTCAGATCAGACTGTGCGGATGCACAGTCTGATCTGGATCTACACTGATCGTAAAACCCATAAGCCCCATTTCTCCCGACACAGCCACAACTGTGAGTATTAACTGTGAGTACAACTGTGAGTATTAACAAATTATGTGCATAAACATATCCAGAGTATCCGATGGAGAGAAATTCTAATCCGCGTGTAGTACATTTGATTTTTCGTATTCAGCGACCGCATCTTTTGTTCGTGTTTTTCCAATACGTATCAGAGGCTTTACAAGTATTTAAGGCAAATATATAAATAGAGAAAATACTATATCTCTCGATCTTTAAGGGGGTCGAAAGTATATAAATTTAATTTATTAATAGTAAACATATTGTAAGTGCACACACGAACGAACACGACAGGTTGGAACACGCTGACCCCACTGTACTCCCGCACGTCATGTTGTATTGTAGGGATCTCAAACGAGTTTCCATTTGAAATGCGATTTCTGAAACGAGTCACGCACAATTTAATAAAATATATGACCTTTTCTGGCAAAATAAATATTCATTCACCATTACCCCACGTATTTATTGGCATTTTTATACATTTTATAACAGACGTAAATTTCCGCACTGATATCAGGGGCGATAACCGTGTTTCCTTAACATGTTAACGGACATTAATATTTATTCTCTGTATTTAGTTGTTGATGTGCAATGATCAAACTTTATAATCTGTCGAAAATATATTTTTTTCAGGTGACGCATTTAACCAGTATAAATAAGTGAGAAAACAAAATACCATGCCTCATTTGCATATGAAAATGGCCTGATACAACCAGTAAACTAAATATTACTAAATGATTATACATGTATCTGCATAGCGGACACTTTTAATTTTTAGAACTGGTGGAATAGTGACACAATTACACACTTATTTAATTCCTACAAAGAACACTTTGTGCCTACTGACTGGGCATGTACTTTTAAAGCGCACGAGACGTGCGCTTTAAAAGTACATGCCCAGTCAGTATGCTATATGAGATCAACTATGAAATACACAATAAAATGATTTTCCTCGTTTTATCTGCACATCTTGGCAACTATTTTTAAATTGTCTCCACGCTGTATACTATCAATGTAATGAAAGGTAGTCAAAGACATTTGCGTACATTTATTTACATCGAAGTTATTGCTTACAAATTACATCTAATAACGTGTGTTTGTAATAACACAAGCATTGGTGCACATGAGTTACAATTTTAATGGTAGGCAGACAAACGAAACAGATCGCCTGATATGCAAGTCATTGCATATTATGTCAACTCATGTAGCCGATTTCATCAAAATTGCAAAGTATACTTATCTTCTAACGTACACTTTGAGGGAGAAAATTTCAAATTAAGTATGAATTTATTAATTGTATTTAATGACATAAAATATTTTCTGACCAAATTATTATACTGAATGTATTACATTATCACAGCCATTTTGGCTGTGATAATGTAATAAATTCAGAATAATAATTCTGCATACTTTTAATCATCAAGTATTGCAGTCGTTAATTCCATATGAAATATAGCAATTCTGGAAAAATAAATGATTACTCCCTCAATTTATTCTTAGCTAGATAAGTATGCTTAGCAATTTTTGTGAAATCGGCTACATATAGGTGATATTGGTTGTAGACGTGTTGCTTATGACATTTGAGAAACTCCACGTGATTGTGTACGTAAGAAGATGTACTCATAAAAATATGCATTTATTGAGCATATGCAACCTATGTTCAATAAATGTAAATCCATCAATTTAAATTTTCCGACGATCCTAAATTTGCACTTACGAACACCTTAGGCGTATGAAGTTTAGTGAAACGGCACCCAGGGCAGTGAAACATCCCTCAATCCACGTGTTATACTTGTACATATACATCACGGTGCATGATCACGTGGTTACAACAACAACAACAATGGCTCAAAGTGTTGAAAGCGCGCCCACTCCAAAGTAAGTATTATGATTTTGATGAAATATGGCGCAGCAAACGCGTCTTCGTGAGCTGCATTTTGTGGTAACGGGAGCTCGGCACATACTTATCTGAGCTCCAGTTAAGGTGCGTAATTTGACCAACTTTGGGTGAAATTTTGTTATTTCTTCATCATTGAGACGATTCTAAAGCACTCCCAACTTGCCATTTTTGATGGAGAAATAAGAAATTTACCTCCAAATTACGCAACTCAACTGGAGCTCTGGCTTATGTCGTTTTGCGAAGAATCGATTTCCGTGCTAAAGTTATTTGACGTTGTTGTCGCTGTTCCATGCCTCGCGACAAAATGACGTAAAACCAGATGATTCTTAATTTCAACGCCGTATTTGGCTATTTATATTTTTGAAACTATCAGAACATGCAATGTAAATATAAGTAATAAAACAATGGTCTGTTGCGTTACTGTAGTATGAAAAGTAGTTGATCTGTTTAAACTTGTTTTCATACTAAAGTAAACGCAATGATACTGGAACATGCATGGCTCGATCGATTTACGGCTTCTGGTACCACATTGGAACTAAACTTCGCACTAATAAAATGTTCGTGAGTGCAAATTTAGGATGGTCTGGAAATTTCAATTGACGGATTTACATTTATTGAGAATAGGCTGCATATGCAGCCTATGCTCAATAAATGTAAATCCAATAATTGTTTGCAAGAAAATATTGTTTATGTGAAACTTACAGATTATCATAATTTTGCCCTTACGAACATTTTAGTCGTACGAAGTTTAGTGAAACGGCCCCCAAAAGTGAAGCTCTGTATTACTAGAATGCACACGTTATTGCTTAATGGACTCGAATGTACCTGTGGTTTTCAGCATGATTGTGATCTTCAATCAGCAAATTGAAGGGGCATATCAGGATTTTTTTTAAAAATACTATAATAATTTTATAGTATTTTTTTTCAAAGAAATCCTGATATGCCCTTTTAAACCTTTTCACCTACAATCGGTTCTGAGACTGACTAATGTGCGAACTGAAGGTCGCACGTGTATGGTCACACGTGCAATCGTTTCGCTTGACGTTGCCTTATTAGTTGGATATATATACATGTGAGCCGTGGTGTTACCAGTGGAAACTTTACATCGGCCACCAGTGATGGCTCAGATCCGCCGACGCATTAGCATGAACGGATCTGGGGCCCGTTTCACTAAACTTCGTACGACTAAAATGTTCGTAAGTTCAAATTTAAGATCGTCTGTAAATTTCAATTTATGGATTTACATTTATTGAGTATAGGCTTCATATGCAGCCTATGCTCAATAAATGTAAATCCAATAATTATTTACAAGAAAACAATGTTAATGTGAAATTTACAGAGTATCATAATTTTGCACTTACGAACATTTTAGTCGTACGAAGTTTAGTGAAACGGGCCATTACTGTTTTCAGAATGGTTTCCATCTGGGCAAAACTCGACTCATACGTTATCTTGTTACGTGTATTTACTCATATAGTTACACTGTATTACTTGTATTTACTCATATAGTTACACTGTATTACTTGTATTTACTCATATAGTTACACTGTATTACTTGTATTTACTCATATAGTTACACTGTATTACTTGTATTTCCTTTGCTCTTCTCGCACCGTCAATGATAATGTATTCTGGCGAGAAGCAAATTGTGCTTAAATGCTAATAAAGTAAAAGCAAAAAGTCTTAGTCAATATATTGTTCATGATATGTGGCTGTGACTGGTGAAATGGGGTTTATCGGGCTTGTGACCAATGTTATGAAGCTCCTGATCAAATAACACACGCATGTAGCGTGGTAGTACGGAGCCCCGGAGGGGACGTAGAATTATTTTTTTTATTAATTCGTTCCCACGAAATAATTCGTTCCCCTCAATTTAACAATTCGTTCCCACGAATTAACAATTCGTTCCCACGAATTAACAATTCGTTTCCTCAATTTAACAATTCGTTCCCACGAAATGACAATTCGTTCCCACGGGAATGAATTGTTATATCGTGGGAAATAATTGTTAATTCGAGAGAACGAATTGTTAAATTGAGGAAACGAATTGTCATTTCGTGGGAACGAATTGTTAATTCCAGGGAACGATTTGTTATATCGTGGGAACGAATTGTTAATTCGTGGGAACGAATTGTTATTTCGTGGGAACGAATTGTTAATTCCAGGGAACGAATTGTTACATCGTGGGGACGAATTGTGAATTCGAGGGAACGAATTGTTAAATTAAGGGAACGAATTGTTATTTCGTGGTAACGAATAAATTAAAAAATTCCATGTCCGTATGATAGCGATCTATATTTCTTATTAGCAGCTTGATGGGTGTTACATTGATGGAACAGTGCAGATCCTGATCAGACTGTGCGGATGTACAGGCTGATCTGGATCTACACAATTCGCACACTCATAAGCCCCATTTCTCCAGTCACAGCCACATATGAAACATACCGAGTACGTACAACATCAATAAAGCATTTACCTGTCTTCAATAACGTGTACACTTTAATTTCACGCTTTGTGAAACATGTTCTGTACGCTATATTAAACATACAGTTAAAACGATTGTAAAATAGCTAGGTTGCATTTTTGGCGACTAATAACGCAGTTTGAATGACTGATAACGCAGTTCGAATGAATAAGAACCCGGCAAAAACAAATGTCATCTCAATATCTCAATGAAATGAACACACACACACATAGGACGACAGTGCACACAGTTAGAACGAAAGCAAACACACGATCATGGTTTATAAACGTAACTTTAAACAACGTTTCCCGCCAAAACTATAATTTTATTTGAGATATTCACAGGAATATCAATATCATATCGGTTCTAAAACTAGTTTTATCCCGTCAACGCAGTGCGTATGTGCCGTGAAACACGGTGCCGTGAAACATTTTTGATATCCAGTCAATATTATTTTTGCATTTTATAGCCATTTGTAGGTGTTGACGGGATAAATAGAATAGTAGGTTAGTGCCGTGAATGGGAAACAATATCTGGCGCGGCACGGAAACGGGATGTGCTCGGCAGAGCCTCGCCCATCCCGTTTCCTGAGCCTTGCCAGATATTTTTTCCCATTCACGGCACTAAGCTACTATTCTCTATTATTTTCCTTATTTCTGAACCAAAGTATATATTGTGACCACTCATTTGAACCGTCTCGGCGAAACGGTTCAAATGAGTGGTCACAACATATACTTCTGATGAGAAATAAAGAAATTATTGAGCCTTGCCAGATATTTTTTCCCATTCACGGCACTAACCTACTATTCTCTATTTATTTCGACGTTTAAGGACCTCTCGGATGCAGTTGTGTTTAATATGCATATTACAGTCACTGACAATCTAACTAGACTGGTGAAAACTGCATGTTAATATTCCATCTCATCATCAGTTATATAGGTTTTAATTGTGTACCTACTGAGTGGGAATGCACCTTTAATGGAAAAACAGCTATCGTAATTTGCATTATTTAAGTGAACGTATTGTGATGTGACAGCTCATTTGCATAAAGCATGCAGAAATTACAGACAAATACCAGACATGGAACATTTGCATTCGTTTTTCACCAGTCCTGTTAATTTGCCAAGGACTATACCAAGGTGTATGATCACGTGGTACTAACAACAACAATAAGTACCGATTCAAAGTACGTATTATTTTATAGTGTCCTTATCACGTAATGGATTTTAATGTAATATGGCGCATCAAACGAGTCTTGTTAAGTTGCATTTGGTGGTCTCTTTATTTTCGCCCAAACTTCTGTCGTTTTTTGCGAATAAATGGACACCGAAATCAATTCTTCGCAAAAACGACATAAGTCTGTGCCAAACTCCATAGACCACAAAATGCAGCTCATGAAGACGCGTTTGCTGCGCCATATTTCATCAAAATCCGTTGCATATTAAGAAAAATATCAAATAATACTTACTTTGGAGTTGGCGACGTTGTTGTTGTTGTAACCACGTGATTATGCACTCCATCCGAGAGGCCCTTTAACGTGTATACATGTATGTATGCTTGGTGTGCATGATGTGACTAGCAGTATTATACAGTTACTGTCTGTTTCACGAAGGCTGCCCAAATTGTACGGCTATATAAACAATTCAAAAACAAGATTTCTTTTGATAATATTAAATTAAAGGAAAAATTAAGAATGAGCCTTCTTTTTATTTCGTGAAATTTGGTCAAATATTGATTTTATTGCGAAAAAACAATTTCCCCATGTTAAATCCCCATAGACATCTTCACTCCGTGAAGATGTCTATGGGGATTTAACATGGGGAAATGTTTTTTAATTTTAGAAATACTGGACCGATTTTTAAAATTTAACTTTTGTTTTCTTAGTTAAATCATATCCAAGCTATCTAGTCAGGTTTCTGAGTCAATTGTTTTCGTTTTTTGACTCCTCCCACACTTCCTTACCACTTGTTCCCCCATGTTAAATTCCCATAGACAAATCAATTTTTCGTAATAAAATCAATATTTGACCAAATTTCACGAAATAAAAAGAAGGTTCATTCTTAAATTTTCCTTTAATTTGATATTATCGAAAATAATATTGTTTTTGAATTGTCTATATGGCCGTAAAATTTGGCCAGCTTTCGTGAAACAGACAGTAGTTCATGGTCATTCGGGAAACAGTCAAAACTATTGCCCCGAGGTGTTGTGTACGACCCGAGGCACTAGTGCCCGAGGTCGAAGGCCAAGGGCAATAGAGCATCGGGTCGTCCACAGCACCAAGGGGCAATATGTTTACTACTCTTACAACATGTAACAGTGTATGCGACACAATGAACGTAAAACTATGAATATCAACTTATATAGGGAGTTGGGTAATAAAAGCAAACATAACTAACGATATAAAATATGTTTACCGTCGGTATTGCCAGTAATATGTTCGTATATTAGACTGTTTCATTTACATATATGAAAACTAAACCAATTGATTACTCTTTCTTACAAAAATGAGAGACTGCATCTTTAAAGGGACATATCAGAAAGAAAAAAAATCCATAATTTAAAAAAAAAATAAAAAAAATTGCACAATGACCCTGTTATGTGTAAAGTGGTTTAATTGAAAATATATGACGATACAAGGACCGCTGGGTTATTTCTATTTCCACCCATATAGGTACATAGATATCGAATTTCCTATCTTGTTGAGTTCAACAAGATAGAAAATCTGATACGTATGTATCGATATGAGTGAAAATCTAAACAACCCAGCAGTCCTAGTACCGTCATATATCGCCAATTAAACCACTTAACACAGGGCCATGATGAAAACACAGTTTTATTTTTTATATTTTTAAATCCTGAAAAAATTAAAAAAAAAAAAAAATTCAGCGGTCCTAGTATCGTCGTATATCTTCAATTAAACCACTTTACACAGGGCCATGATGAAAACACGTTTTTAATTTATATGGTATTTATTGAAAAAAATTCCAGATATGCCCCTTTAAGAGCATACCCTAGTATATGTAATGATACATATTTTGTATATCCTTTCTCCTATGGATTTTCATATGAAAAATGGGCCTTATACTATTGTGTACAATGCAGGGGCCCGTTTCACTAAACGTCTTAAGACGAAAATGTTCGTAAGTGCAAATTTAAGATTGTCTGTAAATTTCAATTTATGGATTTATATTTATTGAGCATATGCTGCATATGCAGCCTATGCTCAATAAGTGTAAATCCAATAATTGTTTACAAGAAAACAATGTTAATGTGAAATTTACAGACTATCATAATTTTGCACTTACGAACATTGTAGTCGTACGAAGTTTAGTCAAACGGGCCCCAGATGCTGATCATTAGGCAAAGTATAGCTAAGTAACTAAGAACACGTTATTTGCTGGGTGGCGAACACTGTAGGCCCTGATCAGACTGCACAAATGCGCAAGCTGATCTGGGGCTACAGTAGGCCATGATCAGACTGTGCAAATGCGCAGGCTGATCTAGGGCTACAGTGGTCGCAAACGCCTGAATACATGTTTGTCACCAGGCGGCCATATGTTATAGAATATACGCAAAAAAAACGTTATTGAAATTGTCGTCCTCGCCCTTTTGTGCAACTTTTCAAATTCAAATTTGAAAGGTTCATTATAATTAGTTGTATGTATTCACCCACATTCTCACGATCTCGATCTCTCTGGTGTGTATAAATAAGACGGGGTACCCCTTAGCGGGCATTCAGTTTGTGGATGTCTTTCGGAAAACTTGCTATACGTGCTCATTCCGATAAATAGGAGGACTTGAAGCTGCGAACTTAGGGCGACATCACGATGACGCGCCTCTGTCTATTTGCACTGGTGGTCTGCGCATTAGTTGCGGCAAGTGAATCTCGACCGCATTTCCGTCTATTCGCGAAATACGCTGATCTCCAACAACGATTCGGCGGTGGGACGGGTGGTGGTCAGGGAGGTGGTGGTAATCAGGGAGGTGGTGGTCAGGGAGGCGGTAATCAAGGAGGCGGTGGTCAGGGAGGCGGTGGTCAGCAAGGAGGCGGTGGTCAGCAAGGAGGCGGTGGTCAGCAAGGAGGCGGTGGTCAGCAAGGTGGCGGTGGTCAGCAAGGAGGCGGTGGTCAGCAAGGAGGCGGTGGTCAGCAAGGAGGCGGTGGTCAGCAAGGTGGTCAGCAAGGTGGTCAGCAAGGAGGCGGTGGTCAGCAAGGAGGCGGTGGTGGAACGGGCGATGGACAGGGCGGTGGTCTAGGCGGCGAACAGGTAAATATAGCATTACTTAAATCACATATGAAGAGACATTTTAACTTGATTAAATGCAGCAATCTTATTATTTCATGTAGATGAAACAAATTTGGCCCTTCGAGGGACAGGGAATCAGCGTAGACAATATTACCTATTTTGAACTTGTTTATTGTCTGGATCTCAAATATATGTGGCTGTGACTGGAGAAACGGGGATTATGGGTTTTGTGACCAGTGTAGCTCCTGATCAAATAGCACACTAGTGTAGTCTGATAGCGATCTATATCACTTTTTATATTCATGATGGGTATTTCATTGATGGAAGGGCGAACTGTGCAGATTCTGATCAGACTGCGGATACACAGGCATATCTGGATCTACACTGGTTGCAAAACCCATAAGCCCCATTTCTCCAGTCACAGCCACACATATTTGAGATCCAGAAAAATAGAAAAGTTCAAAATAGGTAATATTGTCTACGCTGGTTCCCTGTCCATCGACGGGCCAAATTTGTTTTATCTACATTAAATAATAAGATTGCTGCATTTAATGCGTGTGCTAGGCATTAATATGCTTACATAAACTCAAATAATTATTTATAGCTCTAAATAATTTGAGCTAGCATTAAATATTTACAGCTAGCTCCAAATGATTTAGAGAGCTCTACACATGATTTGGAGTTCGCTCTAAATATGTAAAGCTAGTTCTCATTATTTAGAGCTAGCATTAATTATTTGAGTCTATGTAGACTTGGCTATACATACATTTGAATACATCATCAGCCAACAATGTTACATAAGATACAACACATTACCAAGAATATCATCCAATCAGATTAAAGGTACAAAAGTAGGCACAAACTGTCAGAGACATCATCTGAGATATGTTCTGGAAAAATAAACATTCATTCCGTATTACCCCATGTATTGATTGGCATTATTATACATTGTATATCAGACGTAAACTTCCACAGTGATATCAGGGGCGATAACCGTGTTTCCTTAAAATGCTAACGGACAGTACTATTTATTCTCTGTATTTATGTGTTGATGTGCAATTATCTTACTTTATAATCTGTGGAAAATAATATGTTTTCAGGTGACGCATTTAATTAGTATAAATAATTAAAAAATAGCATGCCTCATTTGCATATGAAAATAGCCTGATACCACCGTGAGTCACTATCAATAAAATAAATATTACTAAATTATTATATTGGAATTTAACATGGGGGCTAAAAACATACATTTTTTTTTAGATTTTTTTTATTTGTGGACCGATTTTGAAAATCTAACTTTTATTTTCTTAGTTACATCATTTCCAAGCTATCTAGCGAGGTTTAGGAGTCAATTTTTCGTTTTTTGTCTCCTCCCCCACCTCTTCCGCCTCTTCCCCATGTTAAATTTCGCAATTGGTGAACAAGTTTGGATTTACAGTGGGGTCAGCGTGTAAGTGCACACACGAACGAACACGACAGGTTGGTTCCAGTGCACTTTTACACGTTCCAACCTGTCGTGTTCGTTCGTGTGTGCACTTACACACTGACCCCACTGTAATGTGTTTAATAGCCAAAAGTTCGTCGGCAGGCAAACGTGGAACAGACAGTAGTAAACAATCTAGCAACTAAGACGGAGTGACGTCATAGATCCCCACGTGAACATGTATTTCAAAGTTGCATATGTACGGGTTTTATATTCTGATGATGCTCTAATGGTATATACAATGTTACAATATAAGAAATCAAAAGTTTCAATAACTTTGTGTAGAACCGCCTATTTTTCATCACCGCTTATTCTTCATGTATGAACAAAAGCCGGCAATGCAGCCGCAGATACATTCGTCATTTCTGTAGCCGATTTCATCAAAATTGCAAAGTATACTTATCTAGCAAAGTATATTTTGAGGGAGTAATCATTTATTTTTTCCGAAATGCATTATTTCATATAGAACTGACCACTGCATATATTTGATGATTGAAACTATGCAGCATTATTATACTGAATTTATTACATTATCACAGCCAAATTGGCTGTGATAATGTAATAAATTCAGTATAATAAAAAAAAATTAATTTATCCTAAAATTGAAAATTTCTCCCTCAAAGTATACTTTGCTAGATAAGTATACTTTGCAATGTTGATGAAATAGGCTACTGGACGTTGTATTGCTAGTACCGTTGGTCTCCGAATAACTTAGAACAGTTCCGTCATAGACTTTTTAAACTGATCCACGTTTGGCTGCCGACGAACTTTTGGATATTAAACACATTAAATCTAAAAAATAGTTAAAAGTAAGTACTTTTTTATCAATAACAAAAAAGTCACCCATCCTAAAACAAATTATTTGATGAAATTCCATCAAATATTGATTTTATTGCGGAAAAAATATTTTCCTATGGGAATTTAACATGGGGGCTAAAAATAGATTTTCTTTAAATATTTTTTTTATTCGTAGACCGATTTTCAAAATCTAACTTTTGTTTTCTTAGTTACATCATTTTCAAGCTGTCTCGCCAGGTTTCGGAGTCAATTTCCAAAAGGTTTTGGGAATTGATTCCCATGTTAAATTCCCTTAGGAAAATCGTTTTTTCGCAATAAAATCAATATTTGATGGAATTATTTTGTGGAGGGTGACTTTTTTGTTCATTGATGAAAAAGTACTTACTTTTAAATATTGTTTATATTTAATGTGTGTAATGGCCAAATGTTCGTCGGCAGCAAAACGTGGAACAGACAGTAGGGGTTGACATCAACGCTTAGTGGCCACGTGCAGTGTGAAAAGCAACCGGCAATGCAGTCAATGCTATTGCAGGCACGAATAAATTCGTCATTTCTTGACGTTTTATTACCAGTACCGTTATAGTCTCCGACGAACTTAGAAAAGTTCATAGACTTTTTAAACTGGTGAACACTAGGGGTTGACGTCAACACTTTGTGTCCACGTGTGAAAAAAAGCCTGCATTGCTTCATGACGTAAGCGATCTATCAAATCAAGACGGTATATAGTACAAATATAAATTCCGATTTACATGTAGTAGGTGCGGTTGCGTTTGTGGATACAGTGGAGTCTCTCTAAACCTGACGCCCTGGGACGTCCCCAGTGTGTCCGGTTTAGAGAGACTCCACTGTAAATCAGGTATATGGGCACCGCAAAACGGGTATACGTGGTTTGCGATCATGAACAGACGTTATCAACGATGAGAGATGACAATAAACACGCACAATTAAGCAGACATAGATTGCATGGGTGTCCGGTTTGGAGAGGTTCTACTGCATATTGCGCTATAAAGACTGTAATTGCCTGCCCTGAGACTGGACAAATGGGGTTTATGGGATTTACGTGTAGCTCCAGATCAAATAGCACATTCATGTAGCCTGATAATTATCAATATTGCTTGTCAGAAGGATGTCTGGTGCTTCATTGGTGGAACGGCGACCAGTGCAGATCCTGATCAGACTGTGCGGAAGCACAGTCTGATCCGGATCTACACTGGTCGCAAAAGCCATAAGACCCATTTCTTCAGCCATAGCCACAAGACACAGCTGATACCCTTTGAAAGTATATTTTACTTAGATGAGAGCACTATCAATATTAAGATCGCATATTAATTGCCAAATATCAAACAGAATACAAAATATATATCATTATCCGTGACCACAGTATTCAATGTATGGCATTGCGACCAGTGTAGACCAAGATCAGACTGCGCATCCGCGCAGTCTGATCTTGGTCTGCACTGTTCGTCATTCCGTGAACGTAACACCCGTCATGCTTCTACACAAATGTGAAGGTTTTTATTATGCCGCAGTTGTACTAAGATATCAGGATCTCTGCTGATCAAATATTTCATGAGCCCCTTTTCTCAAACCACGTATGCATGTAGTGTATGTTTAAAGTTGGGATTAGTTTATAGAATCGTTCTTTAGCTCGAGCACATATTTAATGAAATACATGTGAACTTCTCAAAGCTGGACGCCGATATGGACCTCCCAGGTTTTCAATTTAGAGATAGTTTATTCAGTTGGAAAATGGGCTTTTCATAGAGTAATAACACCGTGTAATAAAATCAAAATACAGTAGTGTATTAAATATGCAAATGAGACTACAGAAAACATGTAATGTGTCCAGTACAACTTCACATTATGAGGTTGCGTTTATGCAATAAATATAATATAACATTTGTGTAATACAATGCTGATTAAACGCTTTCACTGATTGCATCAGAAAGTCTACATACTTTGAAATCAGTAAATTCATTAAATAAAGATCATATTTAATATTTACAATAGTATTAGTTGTTGTTGTTGTTGTTGTTGTTGTTGTTGTTGTTGTTGTTGCTGTTGTTGTTGTTGTTTTTTGCTGATGTTGACACCATGCATATCGAAAAAAAGGACATTTACCTCGAGAGTTGGAAAACTTTCAGTCCAATAAAATTAGTACCAAACATCTTATTTAAGGAAACTGAGTTTCTTTTTGTTTGCACATCAATATCAGTGAAATAGAACGATCCGATACCAGTAGCCTATTTCATTAAAATTGCAAAGTATACTTATCTAGCAAAGTATACTTTCAGGGAGTAATCATTTATGTTTCCCAAAATGCATTATTTCATATAAAACTAACGACTGCATATATTTGACGATTAAAAGTATGCAGAATTATTATAATGAATGTATTACATTATCACAGCCGAAATGGCTGTGATAACGTAATAAATTCAGTATAATAAAAATTAATACATTTATCCTTAAATTGAAAATTTCTGCCTCAAAGTGTACTTTGTTAGATAAGTATACTTTGCCATGTTGGTGAAATAAGCTACTGATATTTACAGATCCGAATCCATTTATTTCTGTTCTCACACCTGCATGATGTTTTCGGAAGTTAATTTGGGAACATTTTGCAAACATGAGGTCGAAAATTAGCCAAAAAGGTGATCGCATTACTGGTTTCCTAAGTACATGTAGTCATGTGAAAATGAAATTATTTTCCTATAATTCCAGCACAAAAATATTTACACAATTCCCTAACATTTGATTGGCCCGTACCAAGTCTCTGTCGAAAATTTGTATCCCAGTAAACTCCCACGCCGAACTACTTTCCGTAACCGTGAGGCGCAGTTAAAATAATTATTAAGAAAACGGAAAATAAACACATTTTCTTGATGCATTTATTTCAAATGCTGGAATAATAAGGAATGAATGGCCTTTTTTGTCGAATTTATCGGGGATATAAACTTGGAAAAGTCGCGGGAATACTGGATGAGGCCTTAAAAAATTACAATTTTCGAAAAAAAATCCAATTTCTTTTTGAAATATACCCCGATAAATTCCACAAAAATGCCATTCATTCCTATATTGAAAACGTATATCATGAAATTACGCAGATGTCCGGAGGTACAAACTCGCTTGGCGTGTCTCATATGTTTCTATCTGTTTCAGCACCCACTGTTTGCGGTTGTTGAAGCTATGAACGAAGCATGTAAGTGTACCAGCCTTTTTCATTTCGAAAATGCTTAGCCTAATGTGTCCCTCCCATTATCACGTTAAAACGCTGTAAATATGTGTTGTAACCCATTTGAAAAAAAAGTTATATGACACACGTGTAACAGGTGAATGGCATAATCACAATAATTATGAATTCGTAGTATGCGCTGTAGAGCCGACTATTGTTCATCGACGACTATTGTTCACGTGTATGATTAAGCCTGGAAAAATAACTTAGCAACTTCTGTCGCTATTTCAACTTTACTGTAGACCGCTGAACAACTTAGGAAATGTTGCAGAAGTTTCACTATAGGTGAACATTAGTTGTCGACAATATACATGTACAATTATTGCCGACTCAAAAGACTATAATTGTTTTATTATGACTTTTTTCCAAATATCCGGCCGAAAAAAAATTTGTTCACTTTATTTTGGTTTCACACAATTTTCAATAATTATTTAAAAAAAATGTTTTTTAAATTTTAGGGCCCCACAAAAAAATTGTACGCATGCGCTCTAAGGAGGTGAACAATAGGTTTGTTTACATGAATAAACACATCTCGGACCGGTCTCGCGGTCCGAGAGTGCTTATTCGTGTAAACAATCCGTTCAGAGGTCTACATTCAATTTGTATATAATCACGTGGTCGTGTTTCGGCCAATGAGAATGACTGAAATACTTAGTCATATAATAATAGTCGTTGATGTTAGAGCCGACTATTGTTCATCGACGACTATCGTTCACGTGTATGATTAAGCCGGGAAAACCGGCTTAATCATACACGTGAACGATAGTCGTCGATGAACAATAGTCGGCTCTACAATGCGCTACATGTAACGATAAATGTGAATTCGTAGTATGTGCCATTAAGAAAATAACGACGTACAAAAATTACGTTCTAATAGCTCGACGTAAAAACTAAATCAAACTTAATTTTGGCACCATATACCCGCATGATGACTGATGTTTTGTTAACTATTATGAAATACATACGTTTAGTAAATACCCCCCCCCCCCCCCACCCCCCTGAGTATCATAGTTCCTGATATGATACACTTGATTATAACGCATTTTCGGGACATTATCCGAGACACGAAGCCTTTAAAGTTAGCAAAACTGACCAGATATTTTACAGAGCACGATAAACACAATTGCAGATATAACATTATTCTTTATTTTATATTGCATAAACGGTGGCTGTGACTGCAGAAATGAGGCTTATGGCTTTTCGACCAGTGTATATCCAGACCAGCCTGTGCATGTGCAGACTGATCAGGATCTGCACTATTCGCCATTCCATCAATGAAACGCCGGTCATGCTTCTAGCAAGCAATATAGATTGATCAGGCTACATGATTTCTCCAGTCACAGCAATATGTTTTCGCAGTGCAATAACACGGTGTATTAAATATCATAATACACGAGTGTAATAAATATGCAAAAATGATACAGAAACAATGGTATGTGATATGCCACCGCCTGTGATAGTCTTGCCAATAGTTGTCCATTGTTTTCTTTCAAAATACTTCAATACTGTGCTTGAAATCAAGCAGCTTGATTGGATGAGCCTGAGCTGTGCTACAGCTCAGACTCAGCCAATCAAACTACTTGATTGTGAGTTGAGATTGCCAATAGATGTTCAGAAACGTTGACATCTTGGCAGCAAGTTTAGCGCAGGCGGCTGTGTAGGTACAACTCCAATGCATGATGCTGTGCTTATGCAATACGTAATATCCAACATTTGCGTTGATTTCTTGTGAAATCAGTAAGCTTGTTTAATAAATATCACATTCAATCGTCACTCATGTACATGTAAGCCCCTCATGTGTATATGTAAGCTATTCTATTTCCAGGCCGCCCGCTCCCACCCCCAGATTCAACCGGTGATGCAACTCCAGACGGAACGGAATCTGCGCCGGTAAAACGTCGAATGAAGCTCCTGACAACCATCTTACGTCAAATGGAAACGGACGCGGAAAGCGCCGCACGTGAAACGGCATGCGTAGACGCGGTAAGAACTACTGAATTAAATTCTAAAAAATAAAAAATAAAAAAAAGCCATGCCTCATTTGCATATGAAAATAGCCTGATATCACCGCGCGTCACTATCAGTAAATTAAATATTACTAAATGATTATATCTGTATAGCGGGCACTCGTAATTTTTAGAACTGGTGGAATAGTGACACAATTATACACAATTATACACTTATTTAATTCCTGTAAAGAACAGTGTGTGCCTACTGAGTGGGCATGTACCTTTAAGACCATGTAATGTGATAAAGAGGGGATACAATGTAGTACATGTAGAAGTGAAAAAAAACACGAAGTCTATAGAATTTTATCAAACATGTGTATCTGGTTGATATTGTCTCTCATTTGTGCATTTAAAGGCAATAAACCGCACTTGTAATGTGTAAACGCTTCATGCAGTCATTGTTGACGTCGTCTCGTAAATATTACGACTTTCATAGCTAATTAACGGTATAGTAATGGAAATTGAAACCCCCAGACCCCCAGCCTATGCTCAATAAATGTCAATCCAATAATTATTTACAACAAAACAATGTTAATGTGAAATTTACAGATTAACATAATTTTGCACTTACGAACATTTTATTCGTACGAAGTTTAGTGAAACGGCCCCCTGATATGTAACACTGTTTACATAGTGAAACGGTAATATCATATCACCAATAGTATTTCCCTTCGCGACCGAAATTCTTGGGACTGGAATAGGCGACACGTTTCTCTTAGTATCGATTTCGCTGACGTCCGTAGGGCAAGATTAGTAAATTTGAAAATAAAAATTTTGAGTAGTCTTAGTTTTTGGTTTATTTTCCCTCATTTATTTGTGTCTTTTCTATTTTTTGCAGATGACTGTCTTTGCAACCGAACTCGGTAAGTTATTTATGACAAATAGTGGCTTGCTGAGTTTGCCACCAGTATAGCCCCAGGTCAGCCTGCGCATCCGCGCAGTCTGATCAGGGTCTTCACTGTTCTTCATTCGGTATGCGACGTCTGTACGAACCCCGTGAACAATGTGGACCATTTTCAGAACACATGAGTGCGCAGTCTAAACATAATAGGCGCTTGTGAGAATAGGCACTTGTCATAACAGTACAGTGGGGTCAGCGTGTAAGTGCACACACGAACGAACACGACGGATTGGTTCGCTACCCACCCAAAGTGTATGTTGTTACCACTCAGTTGAACCGTCTCGCCGAGACGGTTCAACTGAGTGGTAACAACATACACTTTTGATGCGAAATGAGAAAACATGCAGAACAATATTTACATTTTCTTTGTAAACATGAAATACAGTGGGGTTGCTTTTCAACTTGATTTGAATGATACAGTATACAGTGGGGTCAGCGTGTAAGAGCAAACACGAACGAACACGACAGGTTGGAACCAACCTGTCGTGTTCGTTCGTGTGTGCACTTACACGCTGACCCCACAGTACATATAAACTTTTATTGTATAAAATTGACTTTCACAGGGCAATAATGAAAAATCATAATACACTAGTGTAATAAATATGCAAACGAGGTCACTACAGGAAACATGTTAAGTGAGCAGTACAACTGTGTAACTGCAACGTATGGTGCTGTGCTTGTGCAATTCATATTAATCTATCTAGCAGTTGTGCTGATTTAATATGATATTTATTAAACTCGTTGACTGATTTCATAAGAAACACGGCATAGCCTCGTTTCTTATGAAATCAGTAAACTTGTTTAATAAATACCATATTAAATGATCACTCATGTAAGATCCTCTTTTTCAGCAACGTCATACATAACCCGAATTTTCTGTCTGTAACGCAGAGTGACTTACATGTTAGTTACACTGCGTTACAGTCAGAAAATTCGGGTTATGTCATGCACTACATGCTCAAAAACTAAAACTGTATGTATTCGACTCCGGCTTGGCTCTGGAGGTGCTTCCAAATATCGTATGACTGTACAATGTATTTGTTTTGGCGATTTTGATGTTGAAAATCAGTCTATGCTTTGTAAATGACGTCGAAAGTTAACATACATTTCAGATCGCATGAGCAATGTGCTTCGAAATACAGTCTACACTCGTTACCTCAAGCTCTCCTAAGACAAACTAATGATAACTCAAAATCAAATTCTTGCTCCCAAGTACAAGTTTTCCCATATAACAACTCTCGTTAACTCAAATTTTCGTTAACTGAAAGTAATTTCTTCAGTCCCCTGGGGGCCGTTCCACAAAACATCGTACGACTAAAATGTTCGTAAGTGCAAATTTTAGGATCGTCGGGAAATTTCAATTGATGGATTTACATGTATTGAGCATAGGCTGCATATGCAGCCTATGCTCAATAAATGTAAATACAATAGTCGTTTACAAGAAACCATTGTTAATGTGAAATGTACAGACTATCATAATTTTGCACATTTTAGTAGTACGTAGTTTAGTGAAACGGGCCCCTGGACTTGGAGTACACGAGTGTACACTGTATTTGGTTTTATACAATTTAATATACACTTTTATATATACATGTATATCCGTTAATTTTCAAGTTCTTTCTTCCCGCCGACCATATTTTCTATAGTTGCTAACAATGGATTATATATTGTATTCATTCTATTTCAGGAGTGTTATGTGAACAGCTTGAGTCGTCTGGTGAGTACATACTCTGGGCAGCGACTGCAAAAAATGGCGCTTATGGGATTTACGACCAGTGTAGATCCAGATCAGCCTGTGTATCCGCACAGTCTGATCATGATCTGTCCTGTTTGTCATTTCATCAATGAATCACTCGTCATGCATCTAACAATATATATTAGTTATCAAGTTACAAAAAGGCGCTTATCAGAAGCTACACTGGTTACAAATCCCATAAGCCCAATTTCTCCAGTCACATTTAATGATTCAAATACACGCTTTCAAAACCGTACAGATCATGATGTGTGGTCACATAGCATTACGAAAACATGACGTAATCGGCAATTCATATTTTCCTTCATTAACTTTCAAACGACATGACAAATTCTGCTGAAATATGACGCAGCAAATATAACAACAGAAGTTTTGAGTAACCGGGTCAAGATTTTCGTCAGGCATGATTGGAGTTAACCTATCCTTACAGGGTAGTGTTTTTTATCTATCATGTTTATTTGTTTATGTATCCATGATGTTGAAATGCCTGACGCGTAGGGATTTTTCTGACGCGTCGATATTTGAGAACCAAAGTACACATTTTATGGCGTAAGCGATATCTGAGAACCAAAGTATCTTTTTATGGCCTAAGAAAAATCCCTGCGCGTCGAGCATTTTATATTCATGTAGTAATAAAACCGTAAGGTAAAATGGCCACTTGATCAACAACAATCACTAACACGCAAATATACGTTATATCCAATCATGTCGGACGAAAAGCTGGTGATAGTTCACGTCTAAAGAGTTTATAGTAACTTTATAGAACATATATTCATCTGGGCCTAGTTGCTCAAAGCCTCTGTTAGCTTAACAGACTGTTAAATCCTTAACATTGTTAAGGATTTAACAGTCTGTTAAGCTAACATAAGTTTTGAGCAACCGGGCCCTGGCGACTTGAACAAGGAACTATGACGTCTCAAACAAAAATCATATATTTAAAAACTCCGCTCCTCCGCGTCACATTCCGCAAAACCCGTGTCTGAGAACCAAAGTACAAATGTATACTTTTTCATGACCTATGTTCCGCGCCTCAAATTATTTTACTGTATATCCTGTTTTATCTGACATACTCAACCGCTTACGTTAATCTTGCCGAGATGCCAGCGTTTCTGAACATCTATTGGCAATTTCAACTCGCAACCAAGTAATTTGATTGGCTGAGCCTGAGCTGTACCACTTCCATAAGGGAAGTTCCAGCGTTGTCGTAAGGAAATGCAAACCTCTTTTATTATAACAAATATCTGTGATCTCGTCCTGATCATGTTAAGTAGATGGCATAATATACCACCACAACTACATAATAATTGAGACACGCCATGTGATTTTGTACCTTCGGACATCTGCGTAATTTCATGAAATACGTTTACAAAAAGTTACAATATTTTCCGTAAATGGCGTGAAAAGTTGACAAAACCTTCACAGTATATGCGGAATTATATTTATTTCGCATATACTCTGAACATTTTGTTAACTTTTGACCTTAGTTATGAAAAATATTGTAAATTTAATTTAAATTTAAACGTAATTAATGACATTACGCAGATGTCCAAAGGTACAAAATCACATGGCGTGTCTCACATTTTGATTACATATGGTATAGTAATTTGCCCAGTAGCCTATTTCACCAACATTGCAAAGTATACTTTTCTAGCAAAGTATACTTTGAGGGAGAAATTTTCAATTTTATGATAAATTTATTAATTTTTATTATACTGAATTTATTACATTATCACAGCCAATTTGGCTGTGATAATGTAATAAATTCAGTATAATAATTCTGCATACTTTTAATCATGAAATATACGCATTTGTTAGTTCTATATGAAATAATGCATTTCAGGAAAAATAAATGATTACTCCCTCAAAGTCACACATGATTTCAGGATGTACAGTGGGGTCAGCGTGTAAGTGCACACACGAACGAACACGACAGGTTGGTTCCAATCTGTCGTGTTCGTTCGTGTGTGCACTTACACGCTGACCCCACTGTATGTATCTGCCGGCTGCTTCTACATTCACCTCCAAAAATCATAATTCGTGTGTCTATATTCAGACGAAGACGACAGGTCTCTAGACGATAGCGAAGATGATGATGAAGATGATGAACGTGGACTGGAGTTGATGTGCGACATATTGAGTGTAAGTTTGCTGTGGATATATGTTTGTAGAGCCGGTTTTTGTCCACCGCCGGTTTTTGTCACCAAAATATTATTAATGCGGGATATAAGATGTACATTGTGCATGAGTGGGCATACGTGAAAAAAAAATATATTTGAGTCCGATCTGACGTTCCGAGTTTGATACTCAAGATACTCAAGATACTCAAGATACTCAAGATACTCAAGATACTCAATTACTAAGTTATTCTTGCCAGTCAGCCCCCGCTCTACATACGTTAACACTTCCACCCCTGACTTACTGGAATGGGGTCTTTTATTTGTTCAGGCTAGTTCATTACGAAAAGGAGGAAGTTATTCGAACGCAGAAGATATCTATAATTATTGTCTGTTACACGTTTTTTCTGCCGACGAACGTTTGATTATTAAATACATTAAATCTGAAAAATATTTAAATGTAAATAGTTTTTCATTAATAAGAAAAAGTCACCCTCCCCAAAACAATTATGTGATGAAATTCCATCAAATATTCATTTTATTGCGAATTTTCTTTTTCAAAATCTAGCTTTCATTTTCTTAGTTATATCACCTCCAAAATATCTAACCAGATTTCGGAGTTAATTTCCAAACTTGTTCATTTTTTAACTTCTGCCCCAGCTCCTTCTCCTTTCCCCCATGTTAAATTCCCATAGGAAAATATTTTATTTCGCAATAAAATCAATATTTGATGCAATTTCATCAAATAAAAATATTCGGCGAGGGTGACTATTTTGTCATTGATGAAAAAGTACTTACATTTAAAAAAAATTTGATTGAATGTGTTTAATAGCCAAAAGTTCGTCGGCAGCAAAGCGTGGAACAGACAGTAGTGCAGACCCTGATGAGACGGCTCGCTACCCTACGAACCGTCTCGTCTGACGATACTAGGACTGCTGGGTTGTTTCAATGAAAAAATTTGGAAATTGACTCCGAAATCTGACTAGATAGCTTGGATATGATCTAACTAAGAAAACGAAAGTTAAATTTTAAAAATCGGTCCAGTATTTCTCAAATTCAAAACAATGTCCCCATGTTAAATCCCCATAGACATCTTCACTCCGTGAAGATGTCTAGGGGGATTTAACATGGGGAAATTGTTTTTTCGCAATAAAATCAATATTTGACCAAATTTAACGGCTGGGTTGTTTCAATGTTCACTGACATCGATGCATACGTATCAGATTTTCTATCTTGTTGAACGCATCAAAATAGGAAATCCGATATTTACGTACCTATATGGCTGAAAATAGAAACAACCCAGCGGTCTTAATATCTTCAATTATTCCTTTCGACTTGTCTGAAAACCATTTTGTGACGGTTGGATTGGTTGCAAAATCAAAATACTTTCCAGTAACAAAAATACCCCCTTTTCATAAATCGACTAGTCTGAAAACCATTTTGTGACGGTTGGATTGGTTGCAAAATCAAAATACTTTCCAGTAGCAAAAATACCCCCTTCTGAAAACCATTTTGTGACGGTTGGATTGGTTGCAAAATCAAAATACTGGAATTTTCAACCAATCCAACCGTCACAAAATGGTTTTCAGACTAGTCGATTTATGAAAAGGGGGTATTTTTGTTTTTGTTCTCAAAAATATGAAAATTACATTCAAAAAGTAATTCAACTGCACTGTTTCATGGTGGTCATCCCACGTGACTTTTTGAATAAGGCACACACTGAATTTGGAAGAAAATCACTCGATTCGAGATAATAAAATGTCAATTTATCAGCTTGTGCGCAACCGTTTTTGATGAAATAAAGCGCACCGTACCCGCTAATGCCAGTAGTTTTCCCCGTTATAACACGCATTCCCAAACATTCGGGAACTTTGTATTCCCGAGTCTGAAAAGCATGTATAATGTTCACACAAATAAAGTTCCAGAATGTTTGGGAAAACTATAATGATACTATAACGGATATATGATACGGTTTACAACCAGCAGCCGATTTCATCAACATTGCAAAGTATACATGTACTTATCTAGCAAAGTATACTTTGAGAGAGTAATTATTTATTTTCCCCGAAATGCATTATGTCATATAGAACTAACGACTGCATATATTTGATGATTAAACGTATGCAGAATTATTATACTGAATTTTTTTACATTATCACAGCCAAAATAAAACGTAATAAATTCAGTATAATAAAAATTAATAAATTTATCTTTAAATTGAAAATTTCTCTCTCAAAGTATACTTTGCAATGTTGGTGAAATAGGCTACAGGAAAGGTACTCGTATTGGCGGGTACCGGTGCGCTTTATTTCATCAAAATCGTTGGCGTAAAGCTGAGAAATTTACATTTTTTCCCTCGAATCGAATGATTTTCTACCAAATTCGGCGTGTACCTTATTTCAAAAGTCACGTGGGATGACCGTGTTTGCATAAACCGCTATGTCGGGCTTTCGGTTTCAAAGGGTTAAACCACTTCACACAAGGCCATGATGAAACACGTTTTTATTTTTTATAGTATGTTTTCAAAAAGTCCTGATATGTCCCATTAATATTAAGCTATTGGGTTGAAATGATTAGTTTCGTGTTCATTTCATAAACATGCAGTAATTTCTTTTTTTAAAGCATATTTCTAATTGTCAGTTCAATGTGATTTCAGGATTTCAATTCCCCTGCAGAAACCGGTAAGTACATACGGTGAGGTTTGTTGAAAGTGGACAAACGAAACAAACGAAAACGAATGGAAAACGAATGAAAACGAATGGAAAACGAATGGAAAACTATGTGAAAACGATCGTTTGTACAACGATATGCATAGAAACAAATATCGTTTGGTTTATTTGTACGCAAAAAAATATTTTCGATTAAATGCCCGGCTCCCACCTATTTAAACGCCACTCGTTTATTTAAACGCATGTCGTGTCGGGTTTTTTAAACGCATGGCGTGTCTTTTACACATCGTTTACACATCGTTTACACATCGTGTTCGTTGTTTTCTAATGTCACGTTTACACCAACGAAAACGCCGTTTTCTAATGTCACGTTTACTTATGAAAACGAAAACGATGTGTAAACGATAGGCAATCGTACGTTTTTACAAATCCAGAATGTAAGGCCTAAGATCAAAAATCATGTGATGCGGGCAACCCAACCTACCATGTGATATGCTTTCGAACCTACCTAGTTTGGATGTCTCTGAACAAAAGACAAAAACATTCTCAATATAGGGTTTACTATTTGATATACAGTGGGGTCAGCGTGTAAGTGCACACACGAACAAACACGACAGGTTGGTTCCAACCTGTCGTGTTCGTTCGTGTATGCACTTACACGCTGACCCCACTGTATACTGTATCACTGAAATCAAGTTGAAAAGCAAGAATGGTGTGATATTTACACGTACACGTATCTAACTGGTAGTATAGTACGGATATTTACACGTACACGTATCTAACTGGTAGTATAGTACGGATATTTACACGTACACGTATCTAACTGGTAGTATAGTACGGATATTTACACGTACACGTATCTAACTGGTAGTATAGTACGGAGCCCCACAGGGGACGTAGACTTCTTTTTTTTATTATTTTATTCGAGCCGTGTGAACGAATTATTAATTCTTGGGAACGAATTGTTATATCGTGGGAACGAATTGTTAATTCGAGGGAACGAATTGTTAATTCGAGGGCTCCGTGGTATAGTACTAGGTGGGGGGGGGTGACCTACACTGGCTAGTGCGTTCTGGACCCGGTTGCTCAAAACCTCTGTTAGCTTTAACAGACTGTTAAATCCTTAGCAATGCTAAGGATTTAACAGTCTGTTAAGCTAACAGAAGCTTTGAGTCAACCGGGCCCTGGACTTTTGCCCACACCACAACTAGTGTCTGTTCTACGTTTTGCTGCCGTTAAATCTAAAACTATATTATTGTAAGTACTTTTCCATCAATAATAAAATGTCACACTCCCCAAAAAAATGCATTTAATGAAATTCCGTAAAATATTTATTTTATTGGAGAAGTTAACATAGGGGCTAAAATAGATTTTTTTATCGGTGGACCGAGTTTCAAAATCTAACCTTTGTTTTCTTGTTTCCATCATTTACACGCTGTCTCGCCAGGTTTTGGAATCAATTTCATTTTTTCTTTCGTTTTGTACCGCTCAGAACACCCCGCCTTCTTTTTGCTCCATGTTATTTGATGGAATTTCATCAAATAAAAAGATTGAGGAAGGGTGAATTTTATGTTATTGAAGAAAACGTACTTACATTTAAATTGTGTTTAGATTTGCATGTAATATGTTTCATAATCAAAAGCTCGTCGGCAGCAAAACGTCGAACAGACCGTAATTTTGTTTAGGCCTTATACAACTCGGTATATGTGGGAGTGGCTGGAGAAATGGGGCTGCTGGGTTTCGCGACTAGTGTAGATCCAGGTCAGCATGTGTATCCGCACCAAGCAATATAGATCTCAATCAGGCTGTCTGAGCAGGTGCTACACTGGTCACAAATCCCATCAGCCCAAATTTCTCCAATCACAGCCACACATTTGTTTCGTTTAGTATACATTCATGAGCCCCGTGTAGTGTCTACTTTCTTTTGACTTTCAGTTTTCAATCCCAAACATCATACAGTACTTTGGTTTACTTTACCATTAACGGTACATGGCCACTCAGTGCAGTGGGGTCAGCGTGTAAGTGCACACACGAACGAACACGACAGGTTGGAACCAACCTGTCGTGTTCGTTCGTGTGTGCACTTACACGCTGACCCCACTGTAGGCACAAAATGTTATTTATAGGAATTAAATAAGTGTATAATCGTGTTACTATTCCACCACTTCTAAAAATTACGAGTTCCCGCTATGCAGATATATTCATTTAGTAATTTGAGTTTACTGATAGTGACTCGCGGTGGTATCAGGATAGTTTCATATGCAAATGAGGCATGATATTTTTTTAATTATTTATACTAATTAAACGCGTCACCTGAAAACAATAATATTTTCGACAGATTATAAAGTATGATCATTGCACACCACACAATAGATACAGATAATAAATAGTAATGTCCGTTAACATTTGAAGGAAACAAGGTAATGGTGAATGAATGTTTATTTTGCCAGAAAATGTCTTAGATAATGTCTTTGATATAAAGAACATTTTGTGCCCACTGAGTGGGCGTGTACCTTTAAGTGTGTATTTATTATATGCAATAAGTTTTGTATTGCATTCTTGATAACCATGCAATATGGCATTTATTTCGCCACTAAGTATACATATGCGTGTACATTTGTATTACAGCGCTTCTTTAGTAGTTCAGTATACAGTTCTACATGCATTTCTGATAATCATGTAGTGTCAGATTTACTTTGTCGTTTAGTATCCTGGGGCCCGTTTCACTAACCTTCGTACGACTAAAATGTTCGTAAGTGCAAATTTTGGATTGTCTGTAAATTTCAATTGATGGATTTACGTTTATTGAGCATAGGCTGCATATGCAGCCTATGCTCAATAAATGTAAATCCAACAATTGTTTACAAGAAAACATTGTTAATGTGAAATTTAAAGACTATCATAAGTTTGCACTTACGAACATTTTAGTCGTAGGAAGTTTAGTGAAACGGCCCCTGGTATTCCAGTAGCATCATGTTTAGTTTTACTTTCAGTATACAGTGTACACTCGCATACTCCAAGTACAGGGGGGCCGTTTCACTAAACTTCGTACGACTAAACTGTTCGTAAGAGCAAAATGATGATAGTCTGTAAATTTCACATTAACAATACTTTCTTGTAAACAATTACTGGATTTACATTTATTAATCATATGCTGCATGCAGCATATACTCAATAAATGTAAATCCATTAATTGAAATTTGCAGACGATCCTAAATTTGCGCTTACGAATGGTTTAGTCGTACGAAGTTTAATGAATTGGCCCCCAGGGGACTGAGGAAATTACTTCGAGTTAACGAAAATTTGAGTTAACGAGAGTTGTTATATGGGAAAACATGTACTTGGGAGCAAGAATGTGATTTTGAATTATGAGTAGTTTGACTTAAGAGAGTTTGAGGTAACGAGTGTAGACTGTACGTATAGTAATGAGTTTATTCTGTCGTGCATCTTAGTACATTGTATATATTTTTGTTACAGCCGAAGTATGCGTGAGTGAGATAATAGCACGTAAGTAGACAATCGCCGCTCTAACCTGTACACCCGGTAAACATCGGTGTGCAATCGAATGATGAGCAGGATCACACGGGTCCTTAAGACCCGTGTGACCCTGCTCATCATTCGATTGCAACATAATCTGTTTCTAAATGTGATGGGATACTAGTATATGTATAACATATGTGTGAACATACACTTGTCGCTGTATACTATACGGCACATGGAGTTGCCATGTCTGTCATCTTAGTGTGTATAAGCCATCAGTCAGTTTTACCCGTTATGGCGTTTGACATATACCACACATAATATGACATATTCATACAAATACAAGTTGTTGCAATATCTTCCAAATGAGTTAAACAACAACGTCATATGTGTTATTTTCATCACACTCATATAGAAAGTCTGATTTCTGAAGAGTTTGTTGACCCATCGTTAAACTTATTGATAATTCAGAAATGGCTGTGTAACAGTAAGATAAATGCACAGTGCTGTCGATATATACCTGTACATATAGTACAAAATCCAGTAACATGTAAGCAGTTATCTGAGTGCATTTTCACTGGTGTCTACATGTACACTAACAATAAACTGTGCATCAGATTGAAAAGTTTGCACATTGAAATTTATTTTTTTGAGATATCAGATATCTCGCCTTTTGTATAGTTTGCTGGCATAACATTTATAGTACGGTGTTGTCATATCTGTCTACGATGTATTGCACCGAATTTGATTAGTTTTAGCCTTTTACTGTCATAGTATTTGATGTATGTGTCAAACGTTCGAAGAGGTAAAACTGTACGATGGCTTGTACATACAAGGATGACAACTCAATGTACCATATAGCATACAGTAACAAGATAATATTCACATATGGTATATTCATATATCACATCACTCTTATGAAGCAATTATCAGTGAAGCCAAATTGTATCGTTCTGTGACCTAACAACAGTGTGTTGAAGCGTGTTGTTTTCTATTGTTCATCTTTTTGTCATCAAAAACATGCGTTGACAGCACTTTGGAAGCATTTGTACTTCGCCCTACTTTCTAAGCCAATCGCTGTTCAGTATCGCGCTCCATCTATTTCACATATTACTAGAGTTAACCCCAATAAGTTACATATTACCAGATTTAATAGACTGCCTGTTGGACAGGAAATGGTAAATCAATGCTCGGATGCAAGACTGCATTATAAACCTGGCTCATTATAAACAAGCTATTGTTCTCATATTGGAGTATTGAAGAACTAAATGTTTTGGTAGTTCACGCTCCCTCGCATTTAATTCCATAAAAATGCAATATATGAGCAATACTGTATTACATAAGACAAACTATACAGATATAGTACAAAGAAAGTGTTGCAACTGCTGATTAAACTCATGCATTGACCTGGGGGCCGTTTCACTAAACTTCGTAAAACTAAAATATTCGAAAGTGCAAATTTAGGATCGTCTGGCAATGTCAATTGATGGATTTACATTTATTGAGCATAGGCTGCATATGCAGCCTATGTTCAATACATGTAAATCCAATAATTGTTTACAAGAAAACATTGTTAATGTAAAATTTACAGACTATCATAATTTTGCACTTACGAAAATTTTAGTCGTACGAAGTTTAGTGAAACGGGCCCCTGTTGACTGTACTATATGAAAGTACGCAATATTGACGGACATCTTGATGAGTGTCATGTTTTAGAGCTGATCATGATATGTAGTTGTGTTTTATATAGATGTTATTGAAAGTTAATAAAGATAGCATGTTATGAGCTGCAAATGTGTCCGCATGGGGTTTATATATGAGGCCTTAAAATAATAATAAATTTTGTTAATATGTGTGCATGCATACTTACTCCAAATGTGCTGGCATTTGTGCAAGGCGACTTACTATTAATTGTCTGGCGTTTGTGCAAGGTGACTTACTCCGAATTTGCTGGCGTTACTGTTAATTGCCTGGCGTTTGTGCATGGAGACTTACTCCGAATTGTCTGGCGTCTATGCAATGCGACTTCCTCCAAATGTTCTGGCATTTGTGCAAGATAACTTACTCCGAATTGTTTGATGTTTGTGCAACATGCCTTACACCGAAGTTTCTGTCGTTTGTGCATGGCGACTTACTCCGAATTGTCTGGCGTTTGTGCAAGACGACTTACTCTTAATTGTCTGGCGTCTGTGTAAGGCCACTTACTCCGAAGTGTATGACGTCTGTGCATGGCTGCCGTTTGTGCAAGGCCACTGACTCTTAATCAATGTACATGCTCACGTGGTTACAACAACAACAACGTCGCTCACTCCAAAGTAAGTATTATTTAATATTTTCCTTAATATGCAACGGATTTTGATGAAATATGGTGCAGCAAACGCGTCTTCATGAGCTGTATTTGATGGTACAGGGTGTTTGGCAAAGAATTATGTCGTTTTTGCGAAGTATCGATTTCCGTGTCGGACAGAAGTTTGGAAGAAAATACAGAGACCACCAAATGCAGCTTGACAAGACGCGTTTGACGCACCATATTTCATCAAAATCCGTTACGTAATAAGGAAAATATAAAAGAATACATACTTTGAATCGGATGGATTCTGGAAATTTCAGTACTTGTTGTTGTTGTTAGTACCACGTGATAATGCAGCTTGTTAATGACTGTGTGATGTGCGCCTTACTCATGATTGTCTGACGTAAAGGTAAAGCGAAGTTCTCCAATTTGTCTGGCGCAAGTCGTCCTGTATAAACGTCTGAACATTCGGGCTTGAATTATTCCTGTCGTCAGTCAACGGCATAACTTGTATTCTCAGTCCAAGACGCTGCTCAAACCGGCCCAGCAGACGGACAAGGTGCTGCCTCAGGCCAGACAGGAGCTGGGGACCAGACAGGCACCGGGAGCCAGACAGGCGGACAAACAGGAGCTGGGGAACAGACAGGCGCCGGAGAAAACGCACCCCCACCAGATAGGCGTCAACTCCTACGACAGATAGAGGATGAAGCATGTGAAATCTTATTCTGGGTAATATAGTTGTTTGTATTTGTTTATGTATACGATAATAAATCATGACATTTTGCCACTGAGAAAATAATACAGCAAAAACAGGTTAAGAAAAACACTTTCACTAAGTATTAAGCATTTTTCGTCAAATGTATTATTTCATATAGAACTAACGACTGCATATATTTGATGATTAAAAGTATGCAGAATTATTATACTGACTTTATTACATTATGACAGCCAAAATGGCTGTGATAATGTAATAAATTCAGTATAATAAAAATTAATAAAAAATTAAAAATTTCTCCCTCAAAGTATACTTTGCTAGATAAGTATACTTTGCAATTTTGTTGAAATATGCTACTGATCATCAATAGCGTTATAAATGCTGAGAAAAACGATACAGCTTTACAATTAAATGTTTTTTTTACAAACTGGATAATTATATTACGTGTCATCATCTAAGAACGAAGGCTTTTAAGGGTGCAATATGGGAAACAAAATAGTTTGTAAACTAACATCTAAATACTTTTGTCGTTTTCCTGACAATATATAACCCATTCTAATGCACTGTATAAATATCACGCAATCTGATTGGCTGATGGTCATACATTACAGGTATATCATTGTTGATGAACGGTCGCAAATTATTTCAATATGTATTCATACGCCAATAGTAAAGGAGTGCATTAGAAATAGGTTAACCGCATTGTAATTTTGAAATTTGCACATGTTTAATGGCTCCGCTAGCTCGTCGCCATTAAACAGATTTTCCGACCTATCATTTTCTGATATACGCCGCAAATTTGAAAATTACAATACAGTTAACCCTATATTGACTGACATGAGAAAAAAACGACTGGAAAAATAAATGCAAAAAATAATATTGATAAAAATAGCGCTGGGAACACATATGAATAAATAAACGAAAATGGAACGATAAGTATGAACATATTTCATCTGACACTGAATGTGTATTGGCTTAAATCAAATGAAGAACAATACAAGCCCTGGTTAAGAAAAATACGTTCACTTAAATATTAACCCTTTGAACCCGAAAGCCCGCTATATCGGTTTATGCAAACAGTGCAGATCCAGATGACCCGGCTCGTAACGAGCCGTCTCATCAGGATCTGCACTGTTTGAAAGTAATTTTCATATTTTTGAGAAAAACAAATAGTCTGAAAATCATTTTGCGATGATTGGATTGGTTGCAATACGAACATATCGCAGCCCATTCAGTTACTTAGGGGTGAAAGGGTTAAGATATTGTATGAAAACAAAAATGTCATGGCAATGCAGACCAAAAGGGGCAACGCATGTATCTAACGCATGTATCTAATTGACACTCTGCTATTTTAACTGCAATCTTCAGTGCTTCATTTATCGTAACATACTTTAGATGTACTTGTCCATAAATACTGCAATGTGCTGGTATTATTATACATTGAGAAATGTCCATGTACGTGCTTGGCCAGATGCTGGACATGTGATTTTAAATGAAAAGTGATATTTACCTGGGAAAAGCATATTGAATAGTTTTATTGACCTGGAGACGGAGCTTCCGAACATAAACGTGCACAATCTCTAAAGGCCGAACTGATTCGCAACGTATGAAACATTTCAACCAATATATTTCGTGTTACAAATTACCAGCGTTTTTACCAACCATGATGGCGACTGGACAATTTTCAAACATTTTGGAACTGGATAAACAATATATTATTGAAACTGCTGACAGCGATAACATGTAGATTAGTGCATCGGTGCAGCACCTGGCCATTCACGTACATGGAAATTTCTCAATTTATAATAAAATAATTACTGTTTTATCCCTTGGTCAATACGTGGTTTTAGCGACCCTTGACCTCACACACAGGCAAGACTTGTTTATTGTCGTTTCTAGTTCCCTGGCGAGCGCAATGGTGAAGGAAACGGTGGCATGGGTCCTAATGGTGGTGGCGGCAACGGCGGAGGCAGCGGAGGCGGCAGCGGAGGTGGCGGCAGCGGAAGTGGCGGCAGTGGTGGAGGCGGAAGCGGAGGTGGTGGCAGCGGTGGAGGCGGTAGCGGAAGTGGCAGTGGTAGCGGAAGTGGCGGCAGTGGTGGAGGCGGCAGCGGAAGTGGCAGTGGTAGCGGAAGTGGCGGAAGCGGAGGTGGTGGCAGCGGAGGTGGCGGCAATGGAGGAAGACGCGGCGGAGGAGGCGGTGGCGGAAATGGCGGTGGCGGCAACGGTGGAGGCGGTAGCGGAAGTGGCGGCAACGGTGGAGGCGGCAACGGAGGGGGCGGAAGCGGAAGCGGAAGCGGAGGTGGCGGCAGCGGTGGAGGCGGTAGCGGAAGCGGCAGTGGTAGCGGAAGTGGCGGCAGTGGTGGAGGCGGAAGCGGAGGGGGCGGTAGCGGAAGCGGAAGCGGAGGTGGCGGCAGCGGTGGAGGCGGTAGCGGAAGTGGCAGTGTAGCGAGGGGTGCGGCAGTGGTGGAGGCGGCAGCGGAGGGGGCGGTAGCGGAAGCGGAGGTGGCGGCAGCGGTGGAGGCGGTAGCGGAAGTGGCAGTGGTAGCGGAAGTGGCGGCAGTGGTGTAGGCGGCAGCGGAGGGGGCGGTAGCGGAAGCGGAGGTGGCGGCAGCGGTGGAGGCGGTAGCGGAAGTGGCGGCAGCGGAGCAGGTGGTGGCGGCAGCGGAAGTAGCGGCAGTGGTGGAGGCGGAAGCGGAGGTGGTGGCAGCGGTGGAGGCGGTAGCGGAAGTGGCAGTGGTAGCGGAAGTGGCGGCAGTGGTGGAGGCGGTAGCGGAAGTGGCGGCAGCGGAGCAGGTGGTGGCGGCAGCGGAAGTGGCGGCAGTGGTGGAGGCGGAAGCGGAGGTGGCGGCAGCGGTGGAGGCGGTAGCGGAAGTGGCAGTGGTAGCGGAAGTGGCGGCAGTGGTGGAGGTGGCAGCGGAAGTGGCAGTGGTAGCGGAAGTGGCGGCAGTGGTGGAGGCGGAAGCGGAGGGGGCGGTAGCGGAAGCGGAGGTGGCGGCAGCGGTGGAGGCGGTAGCGGAAATGGCAGTGGTAGCGGAAGTGGCGGCAGTGGTGGAGGCGGCAGCGGAGGGGGCGGTAGCGGAAGCGGAGGTGGCGGCAGCGGTGGAGGCGGTAGCGGAAGTGGCGGCAGCGGAGCAGGTGGTGGCGAAAGCGGCGGTGGATCTGATTCGAGGGCGTGTAAGTACATCATTTGTATCCATAGGTTTAAGAATTCAACATGTTGTGAACGGGCTATGCCATTTATTTCGTAGTTGTGCTAATAAAAATAGCTTAGCGCATTTTCATGCTGACAATTCAATTCTAGAAAAAAAAGAGCTAGGTAATAATTTGTTCCAAACACCGACAGCTTTTAGTTTGGCAAACTGTTAGTTCGCCGTATCATATTATATGTTTGATATTTCCTCTCAGGTCGCCAATCACGCCGTTTTGTCCCTAATCAACACGTTTTCGTCAGGTTAGCGAGTGTATGGTTATATTTGATGATCATTATCTACAATGGTCACATACGTCTTAAGGGTATTGTATCTGTCACCCACCATATCTAGCAAGGCAGAAGTTTCATACGTCCATGCAATTATAAAGAATACTACCAGGCAGTGATACATTTTATATCAAAAGACACTAGTGTGGTAATCTATTTTCAGTCAAGCTTTACTGCTGGTTGTCTATTCGTACTATACCAATATTATACAAATACGATTTGATAATACGATATGCATATAATATACTTAAATGGTACTGTATGTTCATACCGTGTATAGATGTACGCTTACGATATAATAATACAATCTGTACGTTCGGATATCCGTATAATCGTACATGTATATAGTACATACCATTACGGTATAATCATACGATATATACGTACGGATATCATATATTTGTATAATATTAGTATAGTATTATACGATCATACAGTACAAACATACGAATATTATATGAGTATACGGTATATCCAACTCACGAACTAACGTATACTTGTCTCCGATTATTATTTCAACAGGTAAACAGCAGAAAATCCCTACTGTATCGGGTACTGATATATGCAATTATTATGTTTTCGTTGAATAATGATTCATTTCACTGATCTCAGTCGGCCACGTCGTGTTACAGTGGGGTCAGCGTGTAAGTGCACACACGAACAAACACGACAGGTTGGAACGCTGACCCCACGGCATTTCAAGTATAAAAGAAAAATGTAAATATTTTTCTGCATTTTTTCTCATTTCGTATCAAAAGTGTATGTTGTTACCACTCAGTTAAACCGTCTCGGCGAGACGGTTCAACTGAGTGGTAACAACATACACTTTGGGTGGGTAGCGAACCAACCTGTCGTGTTCGTTCGTGTGTGTACTTACACGCTGACCCCACTGTACGTCAGCGAAAGTAATTTGCGTTTACATTAGCTGACACGGAATAAATGTTATGGCTTTAGTGTATCAGTCAGTTTGTATAAGTTTAATGCGTAGTGAGTTAATTGATAAATAAAATAGTAGGTTAGTGCCGTGAATGGGACAATATCTGGCAAGGCTTAGGAAACGGGATGGGCGAGGCTCTGCCGAGCACATCCCGTTTCCTTGCCGCGCCAGATATTTCTCCCATTCACGGCACTACCTACTATTCTACTTATCCAACACCTACAAATGGCTTTTAAATGCAAAAAAAGATAACCCCAGTCACCGCACATATTCATACGCAGTGATTAGGTCGTATTTACAGGATATCAAAAATATTTCACGGCACCTACGCACCGTGTTGACAGGAGAAAATACATTTATGTTTCAGTGAAGCTGAAACTGATATCCCAATGGAGCGATTATCTCCGTTCACTGCGGAAGTAAAACCAGAGCGGCACTATAATGAACAACATCAGAAAGAAGTGCGAGTTAAAGAAGAATAATACAACAAACACTTCAGCAGAAGAAATGCCAAGGGACAAACAAATGTATACTATGATATAACAACTAATATCGCGATGGTCGCTGAAATAATTACCAGATATCACAGAGTGCATTTGACAGGAAGCATGACACACGTGACAGCGTATTAGTCAGTCAAGAAACGGAAAACCATGCATGCCGCGTTAACCCTTACAATGCTGAATTAAATTGTGTCGTCTGCTGATTAGTTTTTAGTTTCAACTTTCAGCATAAAAACATGGTTTGACAGCACTTTTGAATCATTTTCAATGGAACTGATTCTCAAGTGCTGTCAAATCATGTTTTTATTGAGAAATAAGACAACATATAAAACAACAGCAGGCGACAATTTTCGTTTCCCGCGCTCTAAGGGTTAAATTTAGCAGGGCTAATACTAATGCCACACAACATTCAAATGTGCAAGGAAAATAAACAGTGACACAGTCAGCGATGCAATAATCTTTTTAACAGAATGACCAAAATGACCAAAAGGAATTCATTGTTAAATCGTTAAAATGTATACAAACTGGCCACCGTCTGAAAAAGAGATATGTTACGATGTTTGCGACCTTTGTGTTATGTTTCGATTCTACTGTATGAGTTTGCTACACGAAACACCTGGGGGCCGTTTCACTAAACTTCGTACGACTAAAATGTTCGTAAGTGCAGTTTTAGAATAGTTTGTAATTTGCAATTGATGGATTTACATTTATTGAGCATATGCTGCATATGCAGCATATGTTCAATAAATGTAAATCTAATAATTGTTTACAATAAAAACATTGCTAATGTGAAATTTCATAATTTTGCACTTATGAAGTTTAGTACGAAGCCCCCTGACGGTCGTAATATACCTTTTCATCAACCGGCGGCCCAGATATCCTGGCACACCGACACATTGTTTACAACGGACATGAGAATGGTGATAGACACATTGCCAGACATTACAGATGATCAATGCCACATGTTCCATGCGTTATGGACAATCAATTCGGAAGGTGAATTTTGACGACAAAACTGGAATATATTTGCAATCGTTGTGTAGTTTTGTCAACATTCAACATCATTTACGAATCTAACGTAGTTGTGTGTAACGCTATCTGAGCAGATAACATAGCTATTAATCTGTTTCTGGAATAAAAACTTGATCTATATAGAACTATTGTATGTGTATGTATATGTTACTACAGTGGGGTCAGCGTGTAAATGCACAAACGAACGAACACGACAGGTTGGAACCAACCTGTCGTGTTCGTTCGTGTGTGCACTTACACGCTGACCCCACTGTATTTAAAGGGCTTCTCGTTCACCTTCCATGAATATGGAAATAATAAAAGTGCTGTGCGACGTCAGAATATACGTTGCTACGGAGCCCCGCAGGGGACATGGATATTTTGTATTAATTCGTTCCCACGAAATAACAATTCGTTCCCTCAATTTAACAATTCGTTCCCACGAATTAACAATTCGTTCCCACGATATAACAATTCGTTCCCACGAATTAACAATTCGTTCCCGTGGGAACGAATTGTTATTTCGTGGGAACGAATTGTTCAATCGAGGGAACGAATTGTTAAATTAAGGGAACGAATTGTTATTTCGTAGGAACGAATTAATAAAATAAAAAATCTACGTCCCCTGCGGGGCTCCTCCGTACATTGCTGTATCATATACTTCAGGAACTGTGATGCATACATTAACATCGATCAGAAGTACAGTTCAGTTTGCTGACCTATTTATATATAAAGCAAAACATTTCTTTGTTTATGTACGTACAAAACCACTTTACTTGCGTTAATCTTGCCAAGATTATCAACGTTTCTGAACATGTATTGTCAATACTAACTCCCAATCAAGCAATTTGATTGTCTGAGCCGGAGCTGTAGCACAGCTCAGGCAAAGCCAAGTAAGCTGCATACGTTCAAGAAGCAAGTAAATTCAAGTATTTTAAGATGAAGAAATTGACACATATTGGCAAGATTATCCCAGGCGGAAGTGTATAACACACATCGTTTGGCATTTTATATAGCAAACTATTGATAGTTGCAATGTGTTTATGTTTTCTGGGATACCGATAAAATCCTTCAATAAAGAATTTCCCCATGTTAAATCCCCATAGACATCTTCACAGAGTGAAGATGTCTATGGGGATTTAACATGGGGAAAGTATTCAGTCATAAGTGCGGATTGCGCAAAGTGTGAAACGTATATTTGTATATTAAACAATGATATCACTCATAATAAATATTTTTCTACGCATAAGTATCGTAACTTATCCATTTTGCCTGTGCCTTACCTACTTACTATGCCCCTTTGTTGTGTATTGCGTTTCTGCTTAAAGGTACATGCCCACTCAGTAGGCACAACATGTTCTTTGTATCAGAGACATCATCTGAGACATTTTCTGGCAAAATAAACATTCATTCACCATTACCCCACGTATTAAATGGCGTTATTATACATTTTATATCTGACGTACATTTCCACACTGATATCAGGGGCGATAACCGTGTGTCCTTAAAATGTTAACGGACATTACTATTTAGTGTCTGTATTTATTTGTTGATGTGCAATGATCATACTTTATAATCTGTCGGGAATATTATTTTTTCAGGTGACGCATTTAATTAGCATAACAATTTAAACAATATGCCTCATTTGCATATGAAAATAGCCTGATACCAACGCGCGTCACTATCAGTAAAATAAAAATTACTAAATGAGTATATCTGTATATCGGTCACTCGTAATTTTTAAAACTGGTGGAATAGTGACACAATTATACACTTATTTAATTCCTATAAAGAACACTTTGTGCCTACTGAGTGGGAATGTACCTTTAATGCTGAAATGAGCCGTGATAAGAAAAGCATAACAAATACAAAGGACTTTGGTGTATCTTCCCGATCTTCACAGTCAGCGCAACTATACTTATCATGAAACTTATATTTCATATCAGGCATTTCAATGTGGACAAACCCACATTTTACGATTACGTGAAAGTGCTACTTGGGCAGCACACACAATGGTCAGTACGTAGATTGTGTCTGAAAGCGGATTAGTGTGTGTAGAATTCAAACAGGTTGAACCAAAGTCCTAATGACAATCATATTATATATATTGCCCATGTCATGAATTAATTTTATAAAACTGTTGCCTTACTATAATAGTGTGCGACTCCTCAAAAAAGAAGAAATGTTCATTACGTTTTCGACATGTGTAGAGCTATAATATCCAGTGCTCACTAACTATTAACATAAGTATTTTCCAACAACCTCCGAAGGGAAGCACATTTAATACGCATTGTTTTAAAGTCACTCTTTTTATTAAATTTTCGACCACATGTGGTCGAAAATCTAATAAAAATAGTGACTTTAAAACAATGTGTATTAACATAAGGTTTCGCACATTAGCGAAAACTACGGAGCCCCGCAGGGGACGTAGAATTATTTTTTCTTTATTAATTCGTTCCCACGAAATAACAATTAGTTCTCTCATTCTAACAATTCGTTCCCACGAATTAACAATTCGTTCCATCAATTTAACAATTCGTTCGCACGAAATAACTATTTGTTCCCACTGTATCTTGGTGAGATATTATATTGATGAATTTGGGCGATATTCATCCTAACGCAGGTCCAGAAAATGTTCCCCTACATCATCTAGTACGGCTAGCATTTCGACAGACAGTGATACGTCAAATAGTACATCGAATTCAGACATACCTCCATATTCATTGGACTTCTCACATAACGTATCATTGATTCACTATAACGTGCAGAGAATTCTTCCCAAGATAGATTTAATTACAGCAGAATTATATAATTTTGATAATACTTGCCTTTATTGAAACATGGCTGAACGACAGAGTGGATAATAGCAAGCTAATGATACCTTCATATTGTGCACCTGAACGTAAACATAGACCGGATAGTCATGGTGGAGTGATGCTCCACATAACAAATACCATATATTACCCCAGACCACCTGACCTAGAAATATTGCCATTAGAAAATGTATGGGTAGAATTATAATTGAATAAAAAGAAAGTCCTACTTGGTATATTTTACAGACGTCCGAATTCTGATACCAATTATAACAACATAATTGAAGACTCTAGACATTTAGACATAGATACAGGTATTGGAGATATAGAGAATAGAACCGGGACATTATTATCCTCTGTATAGAGAATAGTAGGTTAGTGCCGTGAATGGGAAAAATATCCGGCAAGACTCAATAATTTCTTTATTTCTCATCAGAAGTATATGTTGTGACCACTCATTTGAACCGTCTCGCCGAGACGGTTCAAATGAGTGGTAACAACATATACATTGGTTCAGAAATAAGGAAAATAGATAGAGAATAGTACGTTAGTGCCGTGAATGGGAAAAAATATCTGGCAAGGCCCAGGAAACGGGATGGGCGAGGCTCTACCGAGCACATCCCGTTTCCGTGCCGCGCCAGATATTTTTTTCCATTCACGGCACTAACCTACTATTCTATTTATCCCGTCAACACATATAAAATGCAAAGAAATAATCCCAGCAACCGCACATATTCATACGCAGTGAGTAGGTCGTATTGACAGGATATCAAAAATGTTTCACGGCACCGTGTTTCACGGCACATACGCACTGTGTTGACGGGATAAATTATAATTACAGGCGAGTTTACTTATAACACCCTAGCTCCACACTCAGCACAAAAAGTGGCCAATATCACACAACAACATAGCCTTCACCAAGTAATAGCTGACTATACCTGTTTGTATCAGATTCACTTGTCACGAGTGGTGTCAGAGATCCTTTCCTGAATCAAGAACAACGCTACCATTCCAATTTACGCATTATTCAAATTCAGGAAACCTAAATTTAAAACATATACTAGAGAAATATGGTTATATGAGCAGGGAAATTACGATTTACTCAGACAAAATATTACTGCCACAGATGAAAATGTTTCCTGTTACGCCACAAACTTTACTGAAAAACTTCTCGAATTAATAATCCGAAATGAAACCATAAGTCTAATACGTAAATCTAAACAGACACATTATGATAATATGTCAGATAAACTAAATAATAATGAAACAACCTCTAACAACTGGTGGAGTACTTTAAAGTGTTTCATGTCTCCGTCAGGTAACAAATTTATTCCTCCACTAAATACTAATTCTACTATTTCTGACTCTGATTATAGGAATGAATGGCCTTTTTGTGAAATTTATCGGGGTATAAACTTGGAAAAGTCGCGGAAATACTGGACGAAGGCCGGAAGGCCTCGTCCAGTATTCCCGCGACTTTTCCAAGTTTATGTCCCCGATAAATTCCACAAAAAGGCCATTCATTCCTGATAATTCCAGCATTTGAAATAAATTCATCAAGAAAATGTGTTTATTTTCCGTTTTCTTAAGAATTATTTTAACTGCGCCTGACGGCTACGGAAAGTAGTTCAGCATGGAGTTTACTGGGATATAAATTTTGGACGGAGACTTGCAACGGACCAATCAAATGTTAGGGAAATGTGTAAATATGTTTGTGCTGGAATTATAAAGCAAATATCATAAACAACTTTTTCCGAGATCAAACTATATTGGAAGGTACAAACGGCGAAATACTGGACTATTCATATACACGAAATACTATCAGATATTCAAGTCTATATTCAAGATTGGAAAGGCTGCAGGACCAGATGGTATTGATAACCGCATTTTACGTGATGCCAGAAATGAATTAGCATCTCACCTATGTAATTTGTTCTATCATTTATTCAGCTTAGGAATATTTCCCGAATCATGGAAAGAAGCACATGTATGTGCCGTGTATAAGAAGGAAGATCCAACACAAGTCAATAAGTATCGTCCTATATCCTATATTCCCACGAATTAACAATTCGTTCCCTTAATTTAACAATTCGTTCCTACGAAATAACAATGTTAATTCGTGGGAACGAATTATTATATCGTGGGAACTAATTGTTAATTCGAGGGAACGAATTTCTAAATTGAGGGAACGAATTGTTATTTCGTGGGAACGAATAAATGAAAAAAATCCATGTCCCTTGCGGGGCTCCGTACGTTCGCCTTCTACAATATTATATAGGAATGAATGGCCTTTTTGTGGAATTTATCGGGGTATAAACTTGGAAAAGTCGCGGGAATACTGGACGAAGGCCGGAAGGCCTTCGTCCAGTATTCCCGCGACTTTTCCAAGTTTATATACCCGATAAATTCCACAAAAAGGCCATTCATTCCTTATAATTCCAGCATTTGAAATAAATTCATCAAGAAAATGTGTTTATTTTCCGTTTTCTTAATAATTATTTTAACTGCGGCTCACTGTTACGGAAAGTAGTTCGGCGTGGGAGTTTACTGGGATATAAATGTTGGACAGAGACTTGCTACGGGCCAATCAAATGTTAGGAAATTGTGTAAATATGTTTGTGCTGGAATTATTAATGATTATGCTGATGTACACTTGGCACAAACATTGACTTCTTTCGCGGATGCATCAAAAGGTTGCTTGAACTCATCAAGTGTAATTGCAATAAATCGTGTTTAGGGAAATGTAGCTACAATAAATTCGCCTCCGATATATACGGCTACAATTTGACCCATTCAAAAACTGTGAGCAACCGAAGTGCATACCCAAACCTGTTGCGTGTTGGTTAAAATTTAGTAAACTGTATGGTGTATAATAAACTAGTAAATTGCGAAAAATAATAGAACAGGGAAATAATTTTCCCATGGAAGCCATTTTTTCTCTAGTTGTTGTTCAACATAACGAAATGAAGCTTTCAAATTTACAATATACATGTAAATATCTGATAAACACCTTGGCACGGTAAAATAACCAATTTCTGCATGTGTATGTTCTTTATTAATAATTTATTGATACAGCTTTGACAGTTTTATATCGATAACATATCAAACGCGCCGGTTAACAGATTGCAAAAATCAATCTTCCATGCGTTACATTAAAGAGATGGGGTTAAATTGCTACCCTCGCGAGAGGTATGGAGCGGGGTAACAGTTTTGTTTCTAAGGGAGATGCAGTTATTTTAGGTTAATCTAAACTGCACCAACTCTGCTAAATAGGAACTGAACAGATGTATGATCCAAATACACCAGTAGCCGATTTCACCAAAATTACTAAGCATACTTATCTAGCTAAGTCGACTTTGAGGGAGTAATCAATCATTTTTCCCGAAATAGGACTAACGGCTGCATATAGTTGCTGATTAAAAGTATGCAGAATTATTATACTGGATCTATTACATTATCACAGCGAAAACTAGCTGTGATAATGTAATAAATTCAGTATAATAATTTTGTCAGAAAATTTCATTAAATAAAAATTATTTAAATTTATCCTTAAATTGAATATTTCTCCCTCAAAGTGTACTTAGCAACACAAGTATACCTTGCAATTTTGGTGTAATCGTCTGCAGAGATGTCTAGCAATTACAGATTCAGACCAAAGGCATTCGGAGTGTTTCGGCTTTCATCGGAAAACACATATATATAGAGTTATACCGATGAAAGCTGAAACACGCCGAATGCCTCAGACAAGGCTATTACGTAGTAAACATAGACAATGTGTGGGATCACGTGGTTTCCGAACGGCGTGATTACATGTTTTAGATGTGTTTACAGTATATTTCCTTTAATATCTTTCTAATGGAATGACATATGTTTATGAAATATACCGCAGCAACTGCGGTACATGTTGCCCTTTAATCTCACAGTTCTGTAAATTTGACGAAGAATCGGTTACCGTAAATGTAAATAAAAACGAGAGCACGTGAATGTAAGAAATAAACGGTACTCGATTATTTGCGAAAGTTATTAAGTTATTCTAAACAACTTGCAGAGCACCCATAAAACACATATGCCATCGTATTTGGTGCGCTACATATCATCAAAATCCGTCTACTAAAGTATATTGTAAAAAATGACGTCACAGATTACGTCACTTTGGAAAATCGGGTTCGGAAACCAGGTGCATACCTTGATAGAGAATACCAGACAAGTGTCTTTTGATATCAAGTTTATCAGACCAGGCTAGGAAACGTGTAGGATTTCCGAGGCTTGCCGAGGAATTTCTACCGTTTCCGAGCCTGGCATGATAAACATGATATGAAAAGACAGTAGCATCTATTCTATTTAAAAATTTATAAGTTTTATTCTCGAAAATAACTACAGAGCCTTGCCCATCCCGTTTCCGTGCTACGCCAGATATTTTTCCCATTCACGGACTAACCTACTATTCTCTATATCATAGATTCATTCACACGAGTAAGCAATACGTGGAGGACGGATCGTTCGCCAGTTACAAGGAAATAATGTGCGATCCTAAACTTGATATCAGACAATGGCCTGGGTGCCGTTTCACTAAAATTCGTATGAATAAAATGTTTGTTAGTATTTATCGGCATCATTATACATTGTATATCAGACGTAAATGTCCACACTGGTATAAGGGGCGATAACCGTGTTTCCTTAAAATGTTAGCGGACATTACTATTTATTCTCTGTATTTATTTTTTGATGTGTAATGGTCATACTTTATAATCTGTCGAAAACATTATTTTTTCAGGTGACGCATTTAATTAGTGTAAATAATTAAAAAAGATCATGTCTCATTTGCATATGAAAATAGCCTGATACCACCGCGCGTCACTATCAGTAAAATAAATATTACTAACTGATTTTATCTGTATAGCGGGCACTCGTAAGTTTTAGAACTGATAGATATGGTGACACAATTATACACTTATTTAACGTTTTGTGCCTTAAGAATCATGACGGGTGTTTCGTTGATGTATTTGTATTGGCTGAATAAGTGTTGACCGATAACATAATGTCGTATCAGGTATTAACCTGATACGAATATCCGGGTTACAACGAATTGAAAACTGTAGTTTCATTGGTCAAATGGTGTCACAAATGACGTCAGTGTAATGACGCAATGCCAAGTCCGCGTTCTTTTCAACGAAAACTATTTTATTATTTTGTTATCTGATAAATAGAATACCAGGCTACTGTCTTTTGATATTAAGTTTATCAGGCTCGGCTCGGAAACGGTAGGAATTCCTCGGAAATCCTCGGAATTCCTACGCGTTTCCTAGCCTTGCCTGATAATCAGTAGATACTAGCCTGGTATTTACCATTTAATATCACAAGGTGCATGATCACGTGGTTACAACAACAACGTCACCCACTCCAAAGTAAGTATTATTTGATATTTTCCTTAATATGCAACGGATTTTGATGAAATATGGGGCAGCAAACGCGTCTTCATGAGCTGCATTTGGTGGTCTAGGGAGTTTGGCACAGGAACAGGAAATCGATTCTTCGCAAAAACGCGATTTCCGTGTCAGAGACACGGAAATCGATTGTTCGCAAAAACTACAGAAGTTTAGGCGAAAATACAGAGACCACTAAATGCAGCTTAACAAGACGCGTTTGATGCGCCATATTTCATCAAAATCCGTTATGTAATAAGGACACTATAAAAGAATACGTACTTTGAAACAGTACTTGTTGTTGTTGTTAGTGCCACGTGATCATACACCTTGTATCAGTAACGTGTAGTCGGTCAATGTAAAGACGGCTACGTGATGAAATGTATGGATGTGACTGGAGAAATGGGGTTTATGGGTTTTGCGATCAGTGCAGCTCTTGATAAAATACCACACTCCTGTAACCTGATAAGGATCTATCTTGTTTGCTCGACGATTGACCGGTGCTGCATTGATGGAATGGCGAACAGTGAAGATCCTGATCAGACTGTGCGGATGCACATGCTGATATGGATCTACACTGGCCCCAAAAGTCACAAGCCCCATTTCTCCAGTCACAGCCACATATGTGTATTCAACATCGATTACTTCTACATGTATATCATGCCGTATGGATTCATTTCATCTTAATGGAGACCGACGTCTGTGTGCGTCCAATGAAGGCACATGTCAAACGCACGTAAATTGCAATGAAAACTAGAAAATGTGTTCATAGAATGTGAATGTGAATGTGAATGTGAATGTGAATGTGAATGTGAATGTGAATGTGAATGTGAATGTGAATGTGAATGTGAATGTGAATGTGAATGTGAATGTAAATGAATGTGAATGTGAATGTGAATGTGAATGTGAATGTGAAAGTGAATGTGAATGTGAATGTGAATGTGAATGTGAATGTGAATGTGAATGCCCCACGTATCGCTTTGATAGTAAACAATGCAAAATTCCATGTTCAACAGGAGTAGATAATCCATGACCCGGGGGTCAAATAAACAATCAAAATAAACTTTGCGCATCTACTCACCAGTTCCAGGTGTGTAGCTATGAGGGTTTAAAGGTTTCACATGTTACAAGGCAAAATTGTTAAAAGAGGGAGATAATCCATGACCCGCGGTCGAATAAAAACTCAAAATAAACACTGAGCAGCTACTCATCATAAGGAAGCTATATACCAAGTTTCAGGTCTGAAGCTAGTACGGTTTAAAAGTTTAACGAGCTACAAGGCAAAATTGAGAAATTCTAAGTAGAAAAGGGGGAGATAATCCATGACCCGGGGTTCGAATCAAAACTCGATTTAAATCGGTTTAAACGTTTTACTAGTTACACGTTTGGTGACGGACGGACGGACGGACGGACGGACGGGACGGACAGACAAGGGTAACACTAAATGCCCCCTCCTGTATCGTGGTAGGGTATAATAATAAAACAAAACTACACTAGATGCATTGTATTAGAGGCATTTAGTAGCGGCTTTTGGCTTTCATAGCATTTTTATTCTTTCTTAAATAAAAAAGTTTACCATTCTTGCTATGCGTTGTTCATCACTAGATTAAGGTAAAAGAAAACATCATTTTTATCCCATCAAGCGCCTGTGTATCTGTATTTTTCGCGATGATGTATGCCTTTCTTCGCCAGTAACATTTCAACCTCTGAAATACGTGCATTGAAATACGTTTGCACGTCATCTGAGTAGAGTTTTGTCCGTCTAGTCCAATTGGCAGGTTTTCTGTGGTAGGCGCCTTCGCCATTCACGACTGTACACCAGAGTGTCTGATAGGTAACTGGCATATCCAGGAAGGCCATCAGTTTGTATAGTTCCGGCGCCAGGTCTGCCTGTAGGTCTTCATAGAACAGGATATGGACGGGCCCGCCGTGGTATTTAGTCAGCCAGTATTGGGCGTGCATTTTCCACATTCCGATCTTCATCAATGAGAAGGTGTGCCAATGCCCTAAAATCAGAAATGGTCATAAGGGCAGGTTTGACTGTCAAATTTGCCCAAATTTTACAAATATATTGTATTAAACAATGAAACTTAATTTAAAAAAATGTTAATATTGCAATTTGGCAAAATTTAAGAACGAAACTTATTTTTATTTTGTGAAATATGGTCAAATATTGATTTTACAGTCGAACCTGCCCTTACGACCACCCGAAGTATTACGAAACTGAGTGATTTGTCGTCTATGGGCATTTAGCAATAATTCCAGCACAAAAATATTTACACAATTCCCTAACATTTGATTGGCCCGTAGCAAGTATCTGTCCAAAATTTATATCCCAGTAAACTCCCACGCCGAACTACTTTCCGTAACCGTGAGGCGCCGTTAAAATAATTCTTACGAAAACGGAAAATAAATACATTTTCTTGATGAATTTATTTCAAATGCTGGAATTATAAGGAATGAATGGCCTTTTTGTAGAATTTATCGGGGTATAAACTTGGAAAAGTCGCGGGAATACTGGACGAAGGCCGGAATATTTAACATGGGGGAAAAGGAGCTGGAGGAGCTGCAGGATGTATATTGATGTATATGTAAATTGACTGAAAATTGGCTAGATATCTTGAAACTATCTAACTAAGAAAACAAATTTTAAAACTCGGTTCACTATTTCTGAAATTAGCAGAAAGATTTTCCCAGGATGAATACCCATACATCTTCAATGTGAAGATTTCTGGGGTGTTAGTATGGGGATTTATTCCGAAATAAAATCAATATTGGACCTATTTTCACGAAATAAACAAAATCATTCTTAAATATTGTTTTTACATTGTTTAGATGGCAGCAAAATGTGTGCAGGTTTCGTAAAACAGACATTCTAATGCACTCTATAATTATCACACAACCTGACTGGCTGATGGTCATACATTACAGGTATATCATTGTTGATGAACGGTCGCAAATTATTTCAATATGTATTCCTACGCCAATAGTAAAGGAATGCATTAGAAATAGGTTAAACGCATTGTAATTTTGAAATTTGCGGTGTATATCAGAAAATGATAGGTCAGAAAACATGTTGTATGGCTACGCTAGCGCGTCGCCATTAAACAGATTTTGCGACCTATCATTTTCTGATATACATGTACACCGCAAATTTGAAAATGACAATACAAGTTAATCCTATAGTAGTCCGTGAGATGTGTGGATAAATACCATTCTACTGTTTGTTTCTAATGTACATGTCGACCTTCTTTTGGCCATTAAACACATTATATTCGCAATATAGCCAAGCATTGATTCGTTTTCGTAAATATCAAAAATTCACACTCCCCATTTTATTTATTTAACAAAATTTCGTAAAAATAGATTTTATAGTGACAATACATTTGTTCTATGTGCTATTAACATAAGGCTAAAATCGATTTTTTAAAATGATTTTTGAAATTGTCGACCGTGTCCCAATGTTAAATTCCTATTGGAAAATTTTCGCAATAAAATCCATAGTTGATGACATTTTTTAAACAAAATAGGGAATGTGATTTTTTTTGTTATTGATAAAACATGTGTTGACATTAAAATATATGTTTGATTAAATGTGTTTAATAGCCAAAAGTAGGCCGGCGGAAAACGTGACACAAACATGTGTCTTTTGATATCAGTCGAGGCTCTGATACGTATAGCAATTACAGAATTGTAGATGACTTCCTACCATGTCCAAACTGGGCAATATGGGGTTTGATGAAAATATGGCTTATTAGGCCCCTGACCACATGTGTTTGAACAGATGGTGAGACTGTTGGTGTCGTATGTGTATTTGGGTGGATTTTGGGTATATTTGGGTGGATTTCGTTGGTTTTGGGTAATTTACATAGGTTTGTGCAAATACTAATTCTCGAACATTACACACGACATAAATCGTCAATTATCTACACATTCACCGTTCCAAACTTTCTGGCCCCTTTCTTACTGTCAAAATTCGTACTTATACGTGTAACTCGCGGGAGGTGACTTAAATTGTATGTTGGTAACAATGCACCCAAACCACCTGTAGCCGAGTTCATCAAAATTGCAAAGTATACTTATCTAGCAAAGTATACTTTGAGGGAGTAATCATTTATTTTTCCCAAAATGCATTATTTCATATAGAACTAACCACTGCATATATTTGATGATTAAAAGTATGCAGAATTATTATACTGAATTTATTACATTATCACAGCCAGTTTGGCTGTGATAATGTAATAAATTCAGTATAATAAAAAATAATAAATTTATCCTTAAATTGAAAATGTCTTCCTCAAAGTATACTTGCTAGATAAGTATACTTTGCAATGTTGGTGAAATAGGCTACAGATATACCGAAATAACCCATAAAATACCGAAATATGAACCGTCCTTCAAGAACCTGTGCTCTGACAACAAACGACCGGCTACACTACAGCCTGTTATAATCTCTCCAACATTTTCACTTTGTTTTATTTCAAAAGACTTGAATATTGTGCTTGAAATCAAGCAGATTGGTTGGCTGAGCCTGAGCCCGACTACAGTGCTTGAAATCATACATATTTGTTGACTGAGACTGAGCTGTACCACAGCTCAGTCTCAGCCAATCAAACAGATTGATTGCTAGTTGAGATTGCCAATATATGTTCAGAAACGTTTGTATTTGATTAACACAGGCAGTTTCAGAAAGTTTATCTACGGAGCCTCGCAGGGGACATTGATTTTTTTTATTAATTCGTTCCCACGAAATAACAATTCGTTTCCTCAATTTAACAATTCGTTCCCACGATATAACAATTCGTTCCCTCGAATTAACAATTAGTTCCCACGAAATGACAATTCGTTCCCTCAATTTAACAATTGTTCCCTCGAATTAACAATTCGTTCCCACGATATAACAATTCGTTCACACGAATTAACGGGAACGAATTGTTATTTCGTGGGAACGAATTGTTAAATTTAGGAACAAATTGTTAATTTGTGGGAATAATTGTTAATTCGTGGGAACGAATTGTTAAATTGAAGGAACGAATTGTTATTTCGTGGGAACGAATTAATTAAAAAAATAATTTAACAATTCG